>SSNS01000033.1:1426957-1569457 GCA_006937985.1 Aphyosemion australe
GACGGCACCCACAGCAGGACTCGAGGAGGAAAAGGGAAGGAAAATTACAAAGAGCAGATATTAAAGAAAGACAATTTATATTAAATGCAAAGTAAAGTGCAAGAAGACGAAGAAGGCACATGTTTTTTTTAGATTGATATAAAGATGCATGGACTCCACAAAAACTACGTATGAAGTAAGTAAATTTGTTTTTGGTCAGTTATTTCGTAGATGTCAAAAGGTGCAAAAGTGCATCTGTGGAGTAAGCAACACAGATAAACGTGAGTATAAAGCACCTTCTCTGAAATAATCTGTTGATATTGCCTCTAGTTTTGAGCTGTGTGGAGCGAAAAGAACAAAACTTTTTTGGATTCAGTGCGGTTATCTAAGTTGAGCTACAGCAATAGCCTTAACCAGAATGGGAGGCTTTGTTTTACTCTACATGTCTGTTAGAAAACCAGATTACTGAATAAACTAGACCAAATTCTTGCCTTGCAAAGTTTGGTCTAGGCACGCTTCATTGGAACCCTCGCAGCCCGATCCACTGCTGTGGCTGTCCAATCACAGCTCACTATAGTTTTGGTTGGGCCAATCACAGCGCTCTATATTGTGGGCCAATCACAGAGAGTAGCTGATGACGTCAGATCTGCGGCCGTGAACACAAACATCATGGCGGCAACTCAGGAACCACGTTTGTTTGAAATGGCTTTGTCATCAACATTGGATTATTTAGACTCCAACGTGCGTAAGTCTGTCTGATATACTTAGCAGCTTCTTATTTTTATCAAACAAAGTAGTGCAATGTCCCAGTACACCTGATATTCACATGTTTTTATACAAAAACGACAGAAATCATTGATGTTAGACGCCATTGCTGCCTCCCTCGCTGTGATTACGTCACGTTGTTCGTTACTCTGATTGGTCCTAGCACTATCCAATTGCGTGCTGACATTTTGAAAGACAATCGTAGATCCCGCCTCACGACTGAGAGCCGTCAATGGGTCGTGGCCAGACTATATATACACATTATTTCAGGTATTACGACCAGCTGAACATGAGACAGACAGCCAAGGCCATAATCTGCCCTTTCTCCAACTACAAATGATATCAGCACATCCCTTTTACATATTTGGGTTCCTATCAAATCTAGAATTTATTGTGTGTTCATTAGGTCAAATATGGAGAAAAGGCAGGACTGCACCCTGCATGTAAATGCATCCTCACACATCACAAATGACGTGAACTCTGTATACTTTACCACAGACATTGTCATTCTTTCTTGTTACTTTCAAAAATGTAGGAAATCAATAACCAATGTTTCCTTGAAAATAATCCTATAAGAAAAAAAAACATGAATTTGTACATCTCAGATTAGGTAAAGCCCTTCTTACTGAATCCATCTGAACAGTTTTAAATTCATTTGTTTACTTCCAGTTTTTGAATAGCTCCACATAGCAAACGTTGTGTTTGTGATTTGAGACCCATGATAATTTTAGCAAACAAATGACCCTTGATGCTGATGTGGAAATGAGTCATCAGCGAAGTGAAGTTAATGCATGACCAATAACTACTCCTAGATTATCCGCACCTCCATGGCACATTCACTCATTTTTATGACTTGTGTTTTAAAGTCTTTGCCATAGCTCTTCAGAACTTACCTTTTTAGCCTCATGTAGTTTATTGGTTTTATAAAATATGGACACAAGTAGATAATGGGAGCTGTAATTCTAATCTATCAGTTACTGGGTGTAACCTTTAGGCTGTTGAACGTAGCACAAGCCAACGTTTTATAGTGATAAGATTTAGAAACTTGTGGATTTTTAGAACAATCCTCAATATGTCTATCAACCAAGTATGGATGTCTATCACAGATTTTCTTAGAGCTTACTGCTTATAAAACTTTAAGCCACTTGCTCCACAGGAGTTGGTTTGTATCTAATAGCGACGTCCTAAAACTGCCAGTTGTTGATTTGTCCACGAATCCCAACTATTTATGAATAAGTGACAAAGGTTAAGCTGCTGAACCAAATTTAGAAATTACAACCATCTTTTTGCACCTTTATGGTTTTTTGTCTCAATGATGCTGTTTTTTATTCATCTTGCTCCTTTCACGTACAGCACTTTGGCTGTTTTGAAATGTGCTATACAAATAAAGATGGCATGGTTTGGTATGGTAACAAACTGCAAATGACAACAATAAAGTTTAATTTTAGTGCAATATCCTTGTAATCCCTTAATATAAACTTCTGCTACGGCAATGGTTTTTCAAGGACACTCGACTTAGCTGAATGTTTTGTGGGGATTATTTGGCTTCAGACGTTCACATTGGAGAGAAATACGTCTGCTCATGTTCACGTTATATATTCTGTTGTCATTACTGTATGTATATAGCTGCATTGCTTTAATATTTAAATGGATGAGACTGCTGTTGTCTTTAAAGACATAATTTTGATAAAAACATAAAAAAGACAAATCCACATACCACATTGTAAATTTGACTTAGCTGCTGTTGTAAATGAAAATTCTGCCACACATTTGGAGTGATGCTTTCTGTCTGAGGACGTTCTCCAGCTTTCCACTCCCGTGCATTTTAAAATGAATTAAGGCCAAAGGTGAAGCATTTCTCAGCACTGTCTTTTCAAAGAACAGTACTTTATCCTGCTCTTTTCCAAAAGAGGGATTAATGGTCTCCACTAAGCAACATCTATAATGCACTAGAAAAATCCCAAAGTGACCGTCTAGTACACTTTCATACCATAGTAGAGAGAACACTGTGTTCACGGGTCTACTTTATACATTTATTTTCTTTATGCTAACTTCTTTTCTATCAATATTACATAAAGGCAAAGCCCTTGATTCTTTATTTGTTCACAGTCTCGTTTTCTCAGCCACTTTCAGATATTCTTTTACTTTTAAGAAAAGCTATTGGGTTAGTTAATGTTTCGACTAAATAATGGCTTTATTATTACGTTTTCTATTAGTATTTTGGAAATATCTTCATTAGTGCATGTTGAATAGTTTAGTATTTTTGCTATTTTCCCTTGACTATTTTTCTCTTTCAATTATTGCTCTCTTGAAATATTGATCATATTAAAATGATAAAATCCAAAGTTTTAGTGCATTTAAAGTAAAAGATTTAATATAGTAAAACATCATAGTTATGTTTCCTTCTGTGGTGTCAAAAATGTCTAAAATCTGAGGTGTCCTTCCTGTTTTTTATTGTAAATGTCATCCGTGCTCTTAACTCATTCACTGCCAGCCATTTTCTGATCAGAAAGCCCCTGACTGCCAGCGTTTTGAGCGTTTTTACTGTTTTTTGAAGAGTCACAGAACATTGTGCTCTATGATCATGTAAACGCCAAAACTACCAAAAGAAAGAGTAGACTCACTTGTTACATCAGGAAGAATCACCGTATTTCTAGCGGTATCCGTTCGTTCACAATCTGGTGTCGAAGCGTGAGCTGTAGAAACATTTCCGGTTGGCGCATCGCTTTTTTCACAGCAGCGTCCCAAAACAAACTCGTAATCTATTGATTTTCCTGATCACATGATGTGTGACATACACGGATGAAGATCCACTTTAGACACGTGATGTTTGTTCTCACGGTGCGGGGGCTCGTTCCGACAACTAAAGTCGTCAATGGCAGTGAATGAGATAAATATGGCTCATTTATTGGTTTTCCTCTTATCTGTCAGAGCGTTCCTTCTCTGTGGTCATCTCCAACTTTCGGTCCTCCTCCACCTCCCTCACCCATGGTGTCCCACAAGGTTCTGTGCTGGGCCCTCTACTGTTCCTCCTCTATCTGCTCCCTGTCCAGCACTTCCTCAGCTTTTTTAAAGGAATCTCCTATCATCTTTACGCAGATGACATCCAACTGTACATCTCCTTTCAGCCCCATGAGATGTCTAAGCTGCAGCTGTTGCACAGCTGCTCAGACTCTATTAAAACCTGGATGGCTGGGAACTTTCTACAGCTGAATGAAGACCAGACTGAGATTCTCATCTGTGCCCCAGACAAACTGGTTCCCTCTTGGTCAGCTTGCTTCTCACACCAAACCCTCTGTCTGGAATCTTGGGCCGTTTCTCAACACTCAAGGACGCTAGTACGTTCTTGTGTACTTGACAAGTGTGTTCTTGGCTAGGACACCAGAAAGTCCATTCTGCTGAGTACGGGAGGACGAGGACGGCATTTGGAACAAGCCTACTCCTTTGCCTCACGGTAACAAGCGCTGCTTGTTGCTACGGTAAAAAAAAAAAACGACCTGACATAAAAATAAAAAGTCTAGTCTGTTCCTTAAATGACAAAATAACAATGAAAACATATTATTTGTATTATATTTGGTCCATAAATACCAGCATTTCCCGCTGTTAAATGAAGAAAAAAAGTTTTTTTTCATCAAAACAAAGCAATGATGCTTTTATTTTGATAGTGGGTTAGCTAATTAGCATTTTGAGGGATCGTGAAGAGTCTGAAAGAAGAAAAAACAAATACACAGCAAATTTTACAGGTTATACGCAATTATTTACAATAACAGACAACTTTATATTGATTTATTTGTATTTCTGATATAAAATACAACAGTTATGAGCTTTCTCCTCTGCCGTTCGGAGTATAACGGTTAGCGGCGCAATGCATTATGGGAAACTTTGCCGTCCCAAGTCCGCAGAAGGACGCATCAGTGCATCCTCGATACAATGGGCGGAGCAAGAACATATCCGGGAACTTTGAGCAAACTTGCCATTATGTGTACTTAGGATTGGAACAGTACTTGGACCATCGTTGATGACGTTTCACAAGGACGGGAGTACACAAGTACAGACAAGTACGCATATTGAGAAACGGCCTTGGTGTGACCTTTGACCCAGCTCTCACCCTGGATTCTCATGTCAGTTCTCTTGTTGGCTCTTCCTTCTTCCATCTCAGGAACATTGCTACGTAAGCTGAGTCCCATTCTGTCCCGCTCTGAACTGGAGATTGTTCTCCACACCTTCATCTCCTCACGCTTAGACTACTGCTGCTTTTCTCTCGTCTGAGCAGAACCTCCCTGAAGCGTCTACGGGTGGTCCAGAACGCCTGTGCTAGGCTGCTGACCAAGTCCTCCAAACACACCCACGTCACCCCGCTCCTCTTCCAGCTTCACTGGCTGCCGGTTAACTTGAGGGTTCATTTCCAGATCCTGGTTCTGGTTTTTAGGGCCTTACACGGAAAAGCACCATCATACATTGGTGATCTTCTCAGTGCCTACACCCCCAGCAGGTCCCTGAGGTCCAGTGATCAAAGCCTACTGGTTGTGCAGCACCAGGCTAAAGACCAAAGGTGACAGATCATTTGCTGCTGTGGCCCCCAGACTCTGGAGCTCTCTCCCCCTGAGCCTGAGATCAGTGGACTCAGTGGTCTCCTTTAGAAACTCACCTGTTCAGGTGGCTTTGGTGGGACCTGCTGCTGGTTCTGCATCACTACCTTCTCTTCATGCTGCTGTTTCTACCAATTCTGCCTTTACCAGATCCACTGATTACCTTTTCTTTTTCGCTTTCTTTTTCCCTTTCCTCACATTTTTATCACAATTTTTACTTTTCCCAGTTTTTATGATATTTTAATCATTTTTAAATTTTTTAACTTCTTTACTTTTTTATTTTAAATGTTTTGTTTTTGTGAAGCGCCTCGTGATTTTTATCTTGAGAGGTTAACAAGACTGTTTCTTCTTCTTCTTCATCCTAGTCTGAGCTTATGAATAATCTAATTTAAACTGATTTAATACCAAGACAAAGATGGTGAATAGCCCATTTGGTTTCAGTTCAAAAGGCACATTGCCATTCATTGGGTGGAACATTGGCGGTGTGCTTTGCTGTTTGTTGGAACTTTGGTGCATTGTGTAGCTCTGATCTCTGACAAGGTCTGAACAATAGCTCAGACATCAGGGATCACACAAAAACAAACAACTTGAACAAACACTTTCCTTTTTCTCCTTTTCAAAACAGCAGTAAGGCAAAGGGCATCGAGTCTTGAGTGAAAAAATACCCTTTCCCCAAACCACACAATCACCACGAGACCACAATGAATTGCTATTCCCTCTAATTCCAAAATCCTGTCCTCAATCTCTCTGCACCACAACCCTCTGGTCTCTTTCTATCTGTCCTCTACACTGCTTTAGGATTTCCATGGGAATTTAACTTCATATTCATGCAGATATGCATTAACTAATATAGTTTGTAACCTCAACCGTAATTTTTGATTAAACGTGATTAAAAAGGATCCTCTTTAACCCAGTTTGAACAAAGTACTTCTTTAGTGCCAGATGGTCTAATAATGGTCTTTAGAAAGACGCCCCCCCACTGCACAGACTGTGCCAAATCTTTAATGATCTATGCTGCGCTTTGTAAGAATCTAATTTGTTGCTGTTGTTTTGCGAGTTGGCCTATATGGGATTGTTATTGATGTCGGAGAGAAGGAGAATCTCAAAGGACAGCTACGCTGCACACACTGTTATTTAGGGTTGCTTTGCTGTATAATACAGCAGAAAACCTATATTTTCTGTATTGAATCACGTTGCCCCCCTGATTTTATTGAAGTGTTTAAATTTAGCAAATAAAACGTCAAACTTTTAACATTTTAAAATTGAAGCAGCAGCAACATTGAAAATAATTCCCATGTAGATGTTTGGATGTTTTCAGTAATTGTGACTCTATTCTAAATCTTTCATGGCGCTGCTTGAAAAATCACAACCCACATGCACAGAAGCTCCCAGATCAAAACCACTAAAGCGCTTAAAACAACTAAATGCAACCTTTGAATTTTGTGGTTTACTTGATTCATCACATTTCTTTTCTGGCTCATTCAAAAGAACAGAAATCAATGTTTGGTGACATAACCGTCTCAGGTAAACATGATTTCAAAAATATAATTATCAAAAATATTTCTCTGTACTTACTGGTACCATAGACATGGTTTTGTTTTTTACTTTTACAACATGCTACATTTAATCAAACTAGCCAGCCTTGAATGTAAAAGATTTTCTATTTAGGGCGATGGTGGCAGAGGAGTTAAGTGGTCGCCTTGCAGTCAGAAGGTCGCAGGTTTGCGTCCCGCTCAGTCTGTCTCTGTTGTTGTGTCCTTGGGCAAGACACTTAACCCGCCTTGCCTGCTGGTGGTGGTCGGAGGGACCGGTGGTGCCAGTGTACGGCAGCCTCACCTCTGTCAGTGCGCCCCAGGGCAGCTGTAGCTACAATGTAGCTCATCACCACCAGCGTGTGAATGTGTGTGTGAATGGATGGATGACTGTGTTGTGAAGCGCCTTGGGGGGTTGTAGAACCCTAGGAAGGCGCTATACAGACCATTTACCATTTATTAGTTTGAATGCAGTATGCATTCAAACTATTGTTTTCCTGTTTCTCTTTATTATTCTTCTTCTTCTTCTTCTTCTTCTTCTTATTATTCTGCTTCCGTACGTTTTTTGAACTGTATCTCCTTCTACAGTTTTTCAGCTATTTCAGCAAGTTTGGTATCAAACCGTTCAGCTCATTCAGCTCTTTCCGGCTATATCTCCTGGTATTGATATCTTCAACCGTTTCCGATTAATTCAGCTTTTTCTGCAATTTTCAGCCCATTGAAATGAATGGAAAAGGCTTAAAATCGCTCAATTTTGCACAAAATCGTTCATCTTTTTGACCTCTTACTTGCCAGGGTTAACTTCAACCTAGAGACTTCATTCAACTTTTAACAAACTCAAAAGAAGTTCAACTATTTCAAATTTTTTCAGCTTCTTGATATCTTTTACGGTTTTTCTACAATCACAGGTTAAACTTGAGGTACGATTTTGGAAAGTTCAGGAACGTCTCCTCCTCCCCCCATTCAAAAGAATAGGGCCAAAAACAGACTTTGCTCGACTTCAGGCCGTGTCCTGAGAGAACCGTAGAACCGAGGGAAATGAAACTTGCGCTGGATGAAAGCTGACGGATTTTCCTCCGTTTTGAGCTATAATTTATGGACGTACTCCAAAAATTGTGGTCGTAGCGTTAACTAGTTTGGAAAGGTTTTAAAATATTTCTCCTCCCAGCAGCTGGGCTGTGCTGTCCCAAATATGGTCATNTATCTCATTCTGCTAACTTTGACAATTGAACTCATTTTCAACTTCACTTCAGTTCTAATGCATGTTCATCATTTTCAGCTGCTAAATTCACAGTTCAGCTAATTGTGAAAATGTAACTATTAAACTATTCCTACTCAAATACCAGCTGTTTAAACATTTCAGCTGTCCAGTTTTTTAAACTGTGTACTGAGATTTCAGTTTTCTGATGTTTAGATTTATTTTCTCTTTTCTCCACTTACTTATTTGGCTTTAATACACTTGTTAGTGATTTTTTGCTCCTAAATCTTTCAATCTTTTCAGCTCATTTTTACAATTACGCTAAATGTTCGCAGCAGAAAACTGCTTATTTCAGTTCAGCTACTCAGCTATCAGTTTCAAAATTCAGCATATCCTGCTAATTTCACAATTCAACTAATTGTGAAAATTTAACTACTTATACTCAAATATGAGCTGTTTAAACATTTTAGCTACTCAGTTTTTTAAACTATGTTTAGAGATTTCAGTTTTCTGCTGGTTCGGATTTTTTTCTCTATTCTCTACTTACTTTTTGGGCTTTTTAAAACTTTTTAGCAATTTTTGCTCCTAAAACTTCAAATACATTCAGCACATTTTGACAATTAAGCTTAGTTTTAGCTTCAATTCAGCTGTTTCAGCTATCGTATTCAGCAACAAAGCATTCAAACGTATTTCTGCAAGAAATGCAATTTATCTAGTTTTCATTGATCTTACCACTTTTTTTCATGTGCGCGGTGATTATGTGTTAGCCTCATATGCTTTGATGTAGTAATGTCTAATCCTGGTCTTCAAGACCCACTATCCTGCATGCGTTTGTTTTTTCTCTGCCCCAACACACCTTGTTCAATCGCTAAAGTGGGGAAACAGCTGAAACATGCAGGATGGTTAGGGTTAGGGCTATACAGGATTTTCTGGAGCAGTTAGGGTCTTCACTTGGGCTGCTAATGGTTGCTGCTATTTTCTATGACTACAAATGATGCTTGAGTGCTGACATGGACTTTTGTGTATGTGCTTTGCAATGATAAGGTTGGACTTATTTGTGATTTGTGGCTGATGATTGCTCTTTTTTGAAAGTGATATCCATAACTATGCTTTGTGTTGATCTGGCTGATGAATACAAGATGAGAATCTACTAGTTATACAATGTACTTAATGGTAAGATTCTGAATTAGCCTCCAGAGTCTTCTTCCACATTCACATTTAATTCCTACTGGAAGGTCAACCACTGCATGGTAAATTGTAGTATTGCATTAATCTGTGAGGGATGTAATGACTCTGAGTCCTCAGTTACACTGACTGAGGAATGGATGCGGACCGGAATCTGTGTGGCTTACAGACAAAATACCATTTACCTATAACTGGAGGGTTGCAGGTTCACATCCCATTTGTCACAGTCATTGTGTTCTTGGGCAAGACACTTAACCCACTTTGCCTGCTGGTGGTGGTTGGAGGGACCAGTGGCATCAGTGTAAGGTAGCCTCACTTCTGTCAGTGCGCCCCAGGGCAGCTGTAGCTATGATGTAGCTCATCCTTACCAGCGTGTGAATGTGTGTGTGTGTGAGTGAGTGACTGGTTAGTTGTAAAGCGCCTTGGGGGATTGTAGAATCCTAGAAAGCGCTATATAAATACTTGCCATATATTCAATTCAATTCAATTCAATTCAGTTTATTTATATAGCGCCAAATCACGACAAGAGTCGTCTCAAGGCACTTCACAAAGTAAACATTTCAATACAGTTCAGTTCATAAGCCAATCAGTAAAAAAGTTTCCTATATAAGGAACCCAGCAGATTGCATCAAGACACTGACTAGTGTCATTGTGTTGGTACAATCCTCATACTAAGCAAGCATTTAGCGACAGTGGGAAGGAAAACTCCCTTTTAACAGGAAGAAACCTCCAGAGGATCCTGGCTCAGTATGAGCAGCCATCCGCTACGGCTCACTGGGGGTTGAGAAGACAGAGCAGGCACAGGCACACCCCACACCCACACCCACCCACACACACACACACACACACACACACCACATATATCAAGTAGCGTTTCTATGGCTACACTGTGATTTCTTAGTAGAAGTTCTATTTAGTAAGAGTAAGAGAAACTTTATTGTCTTTATCTGAGTGAATCTATAATTAATTCAATAGGTGAACTAATAGTAGCACATTCTATGTTAAAGAAAGTGAGATGTAATATCAGGAGAGGGAGAATGTTAGGTGGTTGGCAGCAGTGTGCCATATCAATATCATAAATTAAGCGTTCGACTATATTGGTGAAAAAGCTGATATGGAACACCCCTAATCATAAATTATGAAAACATTATTCCCTTTTGAAGTTTAAAGAAGGATCTAGAATCAAAAGGAGATTCAGAATTTAATCTGACCACTGCAAAATACAAGAAATATCATATGTTATTGTAATTTTTGAGAAACTATAACTGAAATGTTCTTTTATTCTTTAGCTACCCATCCTAAAGCTAAACATCTTAGACGGATGGGTACAGGTTTGTCATGAGAAAAGCTTTTAAAAACACAAAGACCAGGGCCTCACACTTCCACCTTCACTCACCTCAGACATTAGCATCACCAGCTCTGCCTCATGACCCTCGCAGGCTTAATATACAACCTCAGCCACTCCTGTGAGAAAATGAATCTCCTCCTCAGTTACTGTGTGCCAATGTCACTGCTGTACACAGCCAGGGAGGGTGCCCTACATAGTCATTCTCTATAAAGAGCAACTTGCTGAGCGTGTGTGTGTGTGTGTGTGTGTGTGTGTGTGTGTGTGTGTGTGTGCGCTTGCATGCTTGTCTGCACATTTAGAGGGTGACAGTGGTAATGAGGGGGGTTGTCAGAGAAATGGCTGGTACTGATGTGCTGTCACTGAAGATCTTTTCAAGGTCTGATCTCCCTGACCTCATGTTTCTTTAGGCCAGCTGGCCAGATCATCAAAGACCACAGCTTGACGGCACGCCACGCAGAGCTACTTATATAATTGCATCACTCATTTAAAGGATACACACAAGTAACCGAGTGTCCCTGTGCCCTGTATGGTGACCAAAACAACAGCACTGAATCGATTTAAACAGGATTAAATAAAATAAGGAAACTGGTTGAGTTTTATCTCAGAGAAATTCACAATCAAAGTCACATTGAAGAGTCGAAGAGCTGACTGAGCCTGTGATGAAATTACAAATGATCCTCCTTACTTTCTGCCTCCAGCTGTCCTAATTATTCTGTCTTGTTAGAATTACACTAATTCTGGAGAATTATGACTCACTACTGTGTGTGGACTGTAACAGAGATGTGTTGTTATGATGCACAGGGCAAAAAATAGGATTTTTCAGCATTTAAAAGTACAGAGAGGTCCAAAAAAATAACCAAATAAACAAAATAAGATCATCTGATGACTTAATTCTCTGATTTTTCTGAAACTATATTTGCACAGTGTGTGCAGACAGAAGCAAACCAGCAGATGACTCAATATGTACAGATTATAGTGACTTTGCGTTTTCCTTCTTTATTTAATATCATTATATGAAAAAGGGAGTAAAGCAAAGTAAGTTCAGAGGAATGTCCTGCAGTAGTTAAAGAACAGGAGAAAGCCAGAGTTTTCCTTCATCATTAAAATCACAGATCTGTGATATAAAACCAACATTCTGATTTATTTATTTATTTTACAGTTTTGCCCTCAAAACAACTTAAACATTCATATGATAACTAAAAACCTGGTTTGAAATGGTGAACAAAATGGACAGATATTTTAATTTTCCTAATCAAATATTTGCAATAAAAAAATCGAGAAATTAGTCAATTACATTAATGCTTTTTCAAGGATGAGACATGCATTTAACCCAAAACGTTTTTGTGTAAAGATAACAATTTCAAAAAGGCATTTTTAATGTTATTTTAAAGAGGAGCTAGAATGTAAACCAACGTGTTCCTTGTTGTTGAATAAAGACAGCTTGGCTGGTCAACAGCAGCAAACAGTCAAAGTCGCGTGTGACCTACTTTTTATGTAAATTAGAAAGTTGATTGAAGGTGAGAGAAAAACTTCTGATCTGAGAAATCCTTCCTTAACACGTCACTAGGGGGAGCCACGCCTCCTCAAACCTGCATGTCTCCAGTGTCTGAGGCCTTCTGGGGAAACCAACCAATCAGCAAGCATCTCATTATCATATTCATGTCCTGGCCCAGTGGGAGGGGCTAACAGCTCTTTTCACATCAAGGCTGGTTTAGGGGGTTTAGAATGGCCTGTATCAGGGCTCCTGGGACAGATGGAAGCCAAAAGAACATTTCTGATGCTTTTAGAGGCTCAGAGCTGTTTTAGATGGTTGATTAACTGCATTCTAGGACCTCTTTAAGTTGGTGTTAACAGCATTGTTAGTCTAAATAAGCCAGAAGGTCTTCACTTATACAAACTACCTAACTAATGAAATTCAATAAATCTATTTTACTTATCTGTGTTCAACAAAATTAAATCAAAGAGCTACAGCAGAAACTATGATGACGTCTGTGTGGGACTTACTAGCAGCTAGCTAACGAAACTACAAACATATCAGATCATACGCCCTCTGGTGGCCACAGGGCCAAACTAAATCTACGGTAGACTAGAGGGATTTCACTCTTAATGAATTAAACTAAGCGATTAATAGTTAATATACAATATATATATATATATTTAGCTACAAAATATTACCAGAATACGTTTGTAGTTTTTAATCAAACATGTCAGATATAAAACTATTAGTTCAAAGATCAATAAATCCCCAACTTCATCTAATAAGCAGACTTTGATACAGACGTTGAATAAAAAAAGGTCCATATTTTGTTTTAAACAGGAAAAGCATTAATGTATTTGGATTTCACAATGAATGTATAAACCACTGAAATTTTTAATAAAAAACAAATACAAACAAAAACAATTTGGTTTAGAGACAACTGAAAATGGCCTGGATCAGGACTCCTGGGACAGATGGAAGCCTAAAGAACATTTCTGATGCTTTTAGAGGCTCAGAGCTGTTTTAGATTGTTGATTAACTGCATTCTAGCTCCACTTTAAGCTAATAAAAGCAGGTATTTACTGATCTATAAACCTATCTATGTCATTGTTTAATTTTTATATTAGAATGTATTTCACATACATTTTTATTACCTAACTGATGGACTGAACGGTTTGTTAGCATTTCCATGTAGTAAGAAGATTCTGGGTTTTATTCCCAGTTGTGGCCTTTATGAGTGGAGTTTGCATGTCCTCCTCATGCATGAGTAAACCCCCCGCCCAGTCCAAAGAAATGCATTATTATTTCATCTACTTTAGGTGTAAGTGTACACACCAGAGCCAGTGTTTAACTACTTCACCCTACGATCTCTGGAGACAGATGTGTAAACAAGTGGGAATTAAAAAAAGAGATAATTGGAATACATAACATTTAAACATGTTTAAAATAAATGGATTTCAACTGTACACAATATTACTGTAATTTATGGAATGGAACCTGCTTATGTGCTGAAATCTAATTTATCTGTGTGCACCCCCCCAGTGTATTTCCTGGTTAGTGGCAGGTGTTTATTTTCAGACAGCAGCCATTGGGGCGTTTGATTGTGTTTTTCAGTTTGGAAATAACAGGAAATAATTTAATTTAGGTTTATAATAAAAATCTCAGTAAAACAGAGTTTGGGAATCCTCCAGGGTGTCCAAAATCAAACCCGCTCTTAAGAACATGAATGGTTTTATTTGGATCCTTTTATCATTTTCTGATGTGATCCTGCAGCTTCAGTTGCTTCAGCTTTACTTGTGCTCTCAGTTGACTTTAATACTTGTTACTGGAGATTTGTGCCACCTGCTCAATCCATCATGCGATATGCTGGACATCTGTGATGGATGATGGATGGAGTGACATACCCAACGTAGCTGCATCACCTCCCAATGACAATGCAACAATTTGTTCCGTTATTGCAAGCAGCAGCAAAACAAGACAAAGTCAAATGAGTCAACAAACTAAATCTACAGGGAACAATCAGACAACAGGCGTGACTCCTGCAACGTTCTGTGGCACCGCTCCAACCCACCTTCAGCTGAAGGTCAACTCATCAATTTCATAAAAGTTGTTTAATTCATTTACCACAAAGCCTCATTTCTCAGGGAAGTATGCACGAGCTTCCATTGAGCATGTAAACAACCACATATTTGTGCATCTGTACTTGCAGCAGCTAATACTTTATTCAGAGCCACAGAGGCTCTAAAAGACCCGTAGCTTTATGTATTTGTTTAGGTTGCATTCTGCCTCAATTAGTTTTATATTTGCTATTTTTCATGTTAAAAGCCGAGGCACTCACTGGAGTAAAGTAATTGCAAATGCTTTTCAGGGCTAATTTGTTGATGCTGAGAATCAGTCAAGAACATTTGTTTTCCCCATAATAAACCAGGGAGTGTATTAAAGAGGTTTCATCTAATAAAAATAAAACAAAACACTCAAAAGGCTGCCACCGTGAGCAGATTCAGGCCATGCGGATTCCCAACTGCTAATAAGATACAACTAGTAATTGTTAATATTTAAAATGTAATTATGGGGTAGGTAAATGATGGGTTTGAAAAATCTAATTCAGCAGAAATTGACAGCATTTGTTCAAATGCTTCTAACAATCAACGTTTAAAGCCTTTGGCAAATGGCTTAGTGCTGCGTGCTCAGGAAGCTTCTGTCTGAGCTGGTCCTATGACTAGTGTGGTAGGCGGTACGGGTCCAAAATAAGAAATAAACACCACTTACTCATCATTATAGTTCATTTTAAGCAAAAAGGCAGTTATTAAAGGGACACGTTGCAACGTTTTCATATTTTTAAATCATGTTCTTGAGCCAGTTTGTGCTAAAATGACCCTTTACAGGGTGAGTGAAAGGCCACCCAGCCCCTGTCGCCCCCTGTGGCCAGAATATTCCACTTGCAACTTCAGGGTTGCAGGTCCAGCCTGTTGGACTTAGAAAAATTCAGCTTGACCTACCTGGATCTGCAGTCTGCTTCCAGCATGTTTCCTGCATGTTTTAGATCATGAACACAGCTGATGTGTTTGATTTAGTGATGAACCGCTCTTGTAGACACTAATGAAGGCTGAGGAGACATTTCAGCTGTTAGATTAAGGTGTTAAAAAGACCAACGCACAGCGAGGAGAGAAGTTTTGCTTTCGGTTTCGCCAACGAACACTAGGGGGTGCTAAAAACAAGCCAAAACTGACTAGTGTCCCTTTAATCATCTACTACTACAAATATAAGTAATAAAGAAGAAAAAATTATAGTTTTTTACATTATATAAAAAAATAGCTCATGTGTGTATGAATGAACAAACAAAATCTGGAGAACGTTAAAGGTTTGTTTCCAAATGTTCACTTCTGGGGATGAATGTTAGTCGACAGGGAGAAGGAAGCTAGAGAGAGCTGAATGTAGGAGGGAGGCAGAGCAACAGTGACCACTCTTAAGGGAAAAGTGTGTGTGTGTGTTGTGTGTGCGTGTGCGTGTGTGTGTGCATGTGTGTGTGTGTGTGTGTGCATGTGTGTGTGTAATCCACAGGCTGAGCTGCAAGGGGAATGGAGCTTGGAGTGGCAGCAGAGTGAGCAGGCAAGCTGGGATTTGGAGGTGAGTGTGGTCAGTGGAGAGGGTGAGTAGGCGAGCGTGGCTGGAGATGAGAACGGACAGGCAGGCAGATGGCTGGGTTGAGCTGAGTATGCAGGCTGACTAGAGAGGGTGAGTCTTTCCAATCCAGCCTGAGAGAGAAACACACCGAAGCACAGGAGACAGCAGGAATCAAGGAAGCACGAACAAAAGCCTTTTGAGCGATTGTCATCATTGTGCATCTGTTTTTGAAGAATGAGAATCGATGATGAGCAACAAAAAATGAAAAAACAATTTAATTCTATCGCTACTTTCTGTTTACACATATTTTAAGGCATAAACAACTCATCTAGTCCACTTTAATTTGAACCTACCAAGAAAACAAATTGGTACCTGAAGTACCCTGAGACAAGAAGGAATAGTTAATGTCATTAATGAAATTCAAATTCATTTATCCTCTTCGGAGCTCAAGGTGACCTGTTTAGTCGAACCCAACACAGCAGGACTCAGAGGAGCACAAAACGCTGGCTCTGGAAATTTAACCAACCTCTAGACATTCAGATCTTTGTTTTATTATAAAATCATATCAGGTTGTGCTGCTTCAGATAACAAATGGATTCTGGAAATGGCTCTTACACGCTTGTGATGAATCAAACATGATTTGGAGACGGATAACCTCTTAGTTTATTCTCATAGAGAACCCCTCAGCAACAGTGTTGACACGACTGGAGGGTCACAGCTGAATTTAGGAGGAACTCTATTACTATTTTCGATTTGCACCATGAATATAAATGGTTTGCAAATATAGACAAGTGGTGGAGAAATCATTCATGACATTTACCTGACATTTTGCAAAACTTTGCTCAATTTTAGCTACTTTCACTCAGTAATCATATTGTTAGCCAGCACTAGCAGGAGAGAATGTCAATTTTGAACTTTACAAATTTAAAGGTTATATCTCCATTAAAGTCTAAAATCGGCTGTGGAGTGTATGTACAACAATTCTGTTTGAGGAAACGACAGATGAATAGATGAATTCCAGCTTTGTGGCATTTGAAATTAATTCAGATATTTTCTTAACACCATACGCTGAGGGATAAGTGCTACTCTGCTGCAAAAAGAAACAACGAGCAGCATTTTTAGATACATATTCAATGTTTATTGACCATAACTCTGAATTATTTACTGTTCTTGTATTGAAGAGGAAAACTGATTATACCGACTATCCAGTTTGTCCTTAAATTGCATTCCCTGTTCCCTGGACAAGAAGGGAAATTGCATTGCTTTTCTGTTTGGTGTGTATTGATTTGTGTAAAGCACTTGTTACAGTATAGTACTTGTCTTTTTAAGATGCTTCACATCTGTAACTTTTAAGGAAACCATATTTTAGGATTCAGAGTCATCAAGAATGTCATGAAAAGATTCAGTCTACATTTTTTCCATCTGTTGCTCATTATTTTTTTGCAGCGTGTACTGAAATTAGTAAGGGACAAGGACATTACTTAAAGCCAGCTCTGTTAGCTGAGTTCCTAGACACTAACACACTCTGCTTGTTTGGCTTAATAAAAAATAAGGACCAGGTCCTCTATCAGAAATATAAAACTGCTCCTTGGACGCCACTTCTGGAGACCAACTTAGTCTTGCAATATGACAGGAAATTGTTATTAGATGAGCAGGTGGAGAAGTAAAGAGTGCATCAGAGGGCAAAATGGATAGAATGCAAGACAAAAGGGGAACATTTGGAAAGGAACAAATCCCAAAACTCAAATTCTGTCAGAAAAAACACCAGACAAAGGGAAAGGAGATGAGAATCGTAAACAGAGGATCTGTAAACAAAGAATGAGATTTGAGTAGTATTTAGGGACCTAATAACAATGTAAAAGAGGCATGACAACCAGCTGTTAAAGTAAAAGCAAAAGGTAGGACATGTAAAGATAAACCAACAAGCTGAGAAAAGCAAAATCAGATATATATGCAGAAAAAGAAAGAAAAAGTTGACAAAACAAGACAGTGAAGTCAAATCTGAACCCCAAACTAACAGACTCAGGCCTTGTCCACACGTAGCTGGGTTTTTAAAAAACAAATATCCGCCCTCCCAAAAAATAGCGTCCACACCACCTCGTTTTTAGAAAAAGCTTCATCCACATGTAACCGCATAAGTGCATTGTTAAGCACATTCATAGGCATGCCAGACCTGTAGGGGGCAGTAGTTCCCCTGAATCCTATCCATGAAACATGGCGCCTAGCTCACTTGTGTGGACCGATAAGGAGTTAGAACTGCTCTTAAATGTAGTTTTGGAGAATAAAGTCAACAAGCGTCAAAAAGCGCTTGGACCATTGATAACGCAAGCTCAGCTCTGAGGGCGTCCATGTTGGAGTGTAAACACAGGTCACACATGGGCCGTCAGCATTTTTGTCACAGACAGTGACGTGAAACCTAAAACTTCTGTTATTTCTGTCCACACAGAAACGCTGAAAACAGAGAAAACACATATCTTCACTTTGGCCGGAGTTTTTAAAAAGATTTGTTTTCGTTGCGGAAATCTGCGTTGTCGTGTGGATGAAAAATATCTTTGTTTTGGGAGATACCCGGCTACGTGTGGACAGGGTCTAAGCCGTAAACAAGCTAAATAACAGAACTTTACTGACTTTAAATCAACATGCCGCAACTTTTACACCTTAAAATAATGTTTATTATAAAGTTTTGGCAGCATACTATCATTACGTTCATTTTTCGCACCTGTGATAGTGTTAGGGGTTCCCACGTCAGTTTACCGCACTATACAGTTTTTTGCTCCGGGTTGAAACAAGAAGTACTGATTGTGTGTCGTTTTACGGCAGAATATGGCAAGAAAAAAGTGTGCGTTCTAAACGAGCGTTATGTCCGCCAAAATGTGCATCTTGAACGCGCTTTTTGACGTCAAAGGGGGCAAAATAAAGCGCATCCTAAAATCACTCGTTATGTCTGCCAAAACGCACGTACAAGACGCGTGTTTTGGCGGACATAACGCGAGTTTACAACACACACTTTTTTTATTCCTTCGGCTTGCCTTAGTAGCATTATGTAGACCTGCGGTTTAGCAGCGGCAAATCCACCAAAGAAAGCTAGAAATCCCGTATCAGAGGAATCTAGGAAAAGAAAAGGAGAACGTGATAGAGCAAGAGCAAAGACCAGAGTTATTATTGGGCCGTCTTTTCCTCGCTGGAGAGCTCTTTTAGAAAGAACAGCATGAACTACGGACTCTGACCTAGCCGTGCTGCTAATGGCTAGGTAAGTAATAAATGATTTCACCAGGGTTATTGTGTTTGGTCGGGCATAAAGTTGTTATACAGTCCTGATAAAACTATTTATTCAATGTGTGGAGGTGGAAAAGTTTGTTTTCGTTGTTTTGCCTGACATTAGGAATGTAAACATGCCTCTTATGCCCGAGAGAGAGATTTGATTTTACGACAGTGACGTTACGCAGCAAGCCTCTAGAGGGCGACATAGACCATATATCCGCAAAGTTCAGGAGTGTGGCTTTAAATCAATAAGTCACACATTTTGTTATAATTTTTTTCTGTTGTTTTTGCAGCATGTTTCTGGGTTATAATAAAAACAAACCTGCACCTGTTATCATATTAACAATAATGTTTTAGCTAAATATACTGATATACTGATGGCTAGATAGTTTTGCTTCCCACTTCTTTTTTAAAGGTTCAAAGGTGTGACTGCACCAGACCAGAGGCGCTGAAGCTTGGCTAAGTTCTGGTGGCTTTCTGGGGGAACCTTTTTCAGGGATTAGATGTTAGTGCCTCACTTGCCAGGACATGAGGGCCTTAACTGCAATTCTCGGGTTACTGTTTTTTCAGGTTTCTAATATTGATTGTAATAAAAACGTTGTTGAACTCCAAACACGTTGGCTGGTCTCCATTTTATGTTGTGGCCCAACAAGCCGGGTCTTCACGCTTTAATTAAATGAACAGCAAAAATTTTAACAAAAAGATGATGAATATTTTAATGAAGTCAGAAATACAACATAACACTTTTGCCACGGTTGTACATTAGGGTCAGCAATGTCAAAGCAGCTGATTAATTTATCACCAAAATCCCTCCGGACCTCTCCTGAAGCGTGCGGTACATGACCCAGTTCTCTGTAATACAGAAACTAATGAATTTCAGATGAGACTCCTGAATTAAGATCCTATATGGCCTAGATGCATCTGATGATTTAGAACTTCCATATGGTTAAGATTAACAGAAGACACCTTGAAACACCTGAATATACTTAGAATCTGGTCAACTATGAAATACCTGTGCACCAAGGGTTGTCCACATCATATTAGGGCTAACTCTGGACTTTGGAGAAAATAAAATATTTTATATGAAATAGAGCAGATAGATTAATGAATGTGAAATCTTGGTGTCATAGTTGACTCATACCTGAGCTTCACTGGTCACATTAAGGCTATAACTAGATCAGCGTTTCATCATTTTCATCAAGACTCAGAGGTATCATGTCCAGACCAGACCTAGAGAAACTCATTCATGCGTTCATCTCCAGCAGGCTGGACTACTGCAATGGTCTTCTGTCTGGTCTTCCCAAAAAAGCTGTGAAGCAACTGCAGCTTCTTCAGAATGCTGCTGCTAGAGTCTTAACCAGAACCAAGAGAACCGAGCACATCACTCCTGTTCTTAGATCTCTACACTGGTTACCAGTAAACTACAGAATCCATTTCAAAGTGCTTCTACTAGTTTATAAATCACTCAGCAGCATGGGGCCAATGTCAGATCTCCTTCCAGTATCTCCACCCAGCAGGGCTCTGAGACCCTTAGGAACCAGTCAGCTGGTAGAACCGGGTCAGAACCAAACAGGGAGAAACTGCTTTTAGCTACTATGCTGCACACAGATGGAATCAGCTTCCTCATGACCTCAGATGTGCCCCAACTCTAGTAACTTTCATGTGTTCATCAGCCTATGAATGAATGTCTCATATGCTACACCTTCTGCGCTGTAAAGCCGAGTCCACACTGGAGGCATCAGCGGCGTGGAGTGGCAGCAGAACCTCGCGGCTTCAAGTCAATTCCATTATAGTCTCTGGGATTGATCCAAAAGGCCTGTGGCGGAACGTTTCAGGTGCATCCCAGAAGCAGCTCACCGCTAAAGATAGGATTGGGTTCTATTTTTGCCATGAGCTGCTTTTGGGATGCATCAATTTCCGCAATAAACATAGAGCTAGACAGGAAATCACATGTATCAGTGTAACACGTCTGGTAAGTGTCAAAATAAAAGTCCATTGCAGAGATGTGATTTCTTATCTATGTAGATTATGTCTATACGTGAGACCTGACGGCTTATTTACTACCAGTATCTTTCGAGAAGTGCAGCGGTGCGTTTTTCATGGCTTTAATCCTGGCAGTGAAGAGGAACAACATTATATATGACATCAGTCATGATCTCCTTCAGCATCTTTTTGGTTTAATGGCAGATGGCATAAACAAACCATGACCTATGAAGTCTCGAGGGATTTTGTGATCTTGTGTCCAGTGAGAAGGATGGTGGAGATGCCGCTTCGCGGTTGAGACTCCCCCGGTGTGGATTGACCAGGGTAAAGAGTAAACCGTCCCGCTACCGTTCCAAACCGCTGATGCCTCAAGTGCAGACCCGGCGTAACTGCTCAGCCTTTAACGTTGCCCTTTTATCTTCTAATGTTTTTAAATTTGATTTTAAAATCTGCTGTTTTATGTTGTCATGTTAATTTTAATGTTTTATGTTCTTGCTCCTGGAAAGCACATTGAATTGTTTTTTTTTTGTATGAAATGTGCTGTACAAATAAAGCTGCCTTGCCTATAGCTGCATCTGTAACGCTCCGCCTGTGAAAGTAAAACTGTAAGGCTTGTTTTTGGCACTCAGACCTCAATTCTGATTGCTTTACAGCTAGAAAGGACACTGAAAAAAAAGTTATAATCATGTTTTTAATGAGATGGCAAAAAAACCCTGTTCCTTAATGGATAATTGATGTGATTTGTTTCTATTTTGGAACATCAAACCAGCACAAATATGTGATTTCCATGGTGAAATTAAAATTAAACAGGGGCTTTAGGATAATAAATCAAAAATCTTTAGAAGTAAAATTACTTATTTATATTACACGGTGAAACAAGAAGCCTAACTCAGAAATATTTTGTCATGTTTGTTGGTCCAGACTGTGCTGGCACTACAAGCAAAGTATCTTTACTCTTCATCTTGACAGCAGGCTGTCCTCTGGAGAACTAAAGCTGATGCAGACGTAGAATAAGTGACTCCACGCTGTTCTAAAACCGAGGCCAGACCGATGGCTGTGGGATTCAGTGGGAGAACAGTGAGGATGTTTCTCAGCCCTGCCAAATCATCTCAATTTCAACATGAAAGCAACACAGTCTGAAAGGGGCAGTATGCCAGATGGCTTCATGTTCATCATCGGTTTTCAGGAGACGGGGGTTTCCTCAAAGTGTGAGAACATTTGACATATTTATATTAAAACATAACCACTACTCACATCTTTTAGAGTGTGGGTGAACATTTTATATTCCCCTCACACCTGAAATGTACCCCGTCTGAATTATAACCCAACCCCGTTAGGTAGGGCAGTAGTTTTACAGAATAAGGGTGACTATTTTACAATTCACCTTTCAGTTCTACATTGGTAGTTTTTTCTTTGATTTACAAGAAACAGTAATAAAAAGTGTTTTATTTTTATATGTTAACATAAGTAGCTAATCTGCTAATCACATGGCAGCCGCCCAATCCCTTTAGACATATAGATATGTTGAAGTTCAAACTGAGAATCAGAATATGGAAGAACGGGTTTTCATCCACAACAATCTCTAGGGTCTACAGAGAATCATCAGAAAAGTAGAACATATTCAGCGAGCAGCTGTTGTGTGGAGGAAAATGTCTTGTTGGTGTCAGAGGTCAGATCCCAGCCAGCACACCTAGGTGGGCCCCATATGGAATATATATGGGCAAGCCATATGTGTCCCACCAGGGTGTGTCCACGGTTTCCATGGTGTCCCCGCAGCGGTTTGCCAGTTTTTGAGTCAAACCCTCTGAAATCTCATGTAGGGCTCGTTAAAATCTATGTGGGCAAAATTTTTCTGGGCAAATCTCTGTGGGGCCACCATGGAAACCGTGGACAAACCTTTGTGGGACCCATATGACTTGCCCATTTATATTCCATATGGGGCCCATCTAGGTGTGCTGGCTGGGATGAGACGAGGCAGACCGGTTGGAGGTAACAAAAAGACAATGGTAGCTAAACTAACCTCTGGTTCCGCCACGTTTGAACACGTAGAAGCCTGACGCAGATGGACTCCAGCAGTACACCACCAGATTCCACTTCTGCGGGCTAAGAACATGAAACTAAGGCTACAATTCACCAGAACTGTGTATTAAGATTTTGGAAAACAGCTGTCTAGTCTGATTTCACCTGCTACTTTCAAATGGTCAGAGCAGAACTTGGTGTCGCCAACATGAAAACATGGATCCATCTTTGTATAGATAGTTCAGGCTGCTGCTGCTGGTGGTGTAATGGTGTGGGGGAGGAGTTCTTTCCCCACTTTAGACCCCTCAGTCCCACCTGAGCCTGGTTTAAACACCACAGCCTACCTGAGTATTGTTGCTGACCATGTCCACCCCTTTATGATCACAAGGACCCATCTTCTGATGCTACTTCCAGCAGGATGATGCACCATGTCACAAAGCATCATCTCTAACTGGTTTCTAGAACATGACCATGAGTTCACTGGACTCCAACGGCCTCCACAGTCACCAGATCTCAGACCAGTCCAGAACCTTTGGTGGAATGGGAGATTAACATCTTGGGTGGAACTCTGTGATGCTGTCATGCCATTATGGACCAGAACCACTGAGGAATGTTTTCAACACTGTTGAATCCATACCAACAGGATTTAGGGCAGTTCTTAAGGCAACAGGGGAACCAACACTGGTGAGTGTACACTCTAAGAAATGAAATGTTGAATTTATTTACCCAAGTTATGTCAACTGGTTCTACTAAATCTAGTTGCTTAAATGTAATATACATTGTTATGTTAAAGTAAATTAATATTACTCTTTAGATTTAGGCAACTATGTTTAGTGGAACCAGTTGACATCATTTGGTTAAGTAAATTCAACATTTCATTTTTAGAGTGTATGTACAAATATAACATCAAAAGTCCAAAGGAACATTTAGTTTCATTATTAAGGTGTCATTCGGTCAGGTGAACTCACTTCTGACTATCTTCACCTCCACACAGCTTTGTAAACTGGAGATATATAACAAAGTCCTGTTACCCACCTTCCTTTGTCAGAATCTGTGTGCATGTACAGTGACATCCAAGACCTGGGTCGGGATCTCATTTATCAACATCTTATGTAGTCATTTGACCATAAGCTGTAAAGATAAATCTGGCAAACATTTATAGAGTCTGGTCTCCCTCCCAATGTGTTGTATTCAGCTCTGTTGGCAGCCACATTCTCAGCCTCTGTCCTGCCATCACTGATAAGTAATCTTCCTTGCATGCCTGTGTTTACAGTCAGGTTCAGATGCCATGGACTACTGACTCTGCACAATTTTTCTTGGATTTTGTCCATAGCGTATAGAGCTGCAGACTGAAAAACTAGCGTTTCATTTCTTCTTGCAGTTATTTCTTTGTAGCGCTTTCCAGTGGAATTGCTTGCTTTTTTCATTCCAAATTAAGAGAATGATCAGATTGTGACTGAATTATGTAAAAATGGAGGATAATCTCCTACTGCTCCAGCAGGTATCTTTGGTCAAGGTCAGCTTTATTTCTATAGCACACTTACTGTTGCTCACGCAACCCAAAGTCCTGTACATAGCAAAACCACATAACACACACCCAAGAAAATGAACATGTTAACAAATAAAAAGTAGACAATAAAAATAATAAAACAATGAATAAAATGAGAGGTTCAATAAAACAATAACTACACGATCAAATAATAAAAACACAGTAAAACCAGATAAAAAGTAAAAGAATAGCTAGACAGATCAGCCAACATTAAAAGCCAGGTCAAAGAAATAAGTCTTAAGCAACGACTTAAACTGCTCCAAACTCTGAGAGGTCCTAAGCTGTAAGGGAAGACTGTTCCAGAGCCGAGGGCCAGCCACTGAAAAAGCTCTATCTCCTCGGGTCCTCAGACGAGCCTTTGGGACAACTAACAGGGACTGGGAACTGGACCTCAGATTCCTGCCAGGAGTGTAGGTTGTCAGCAGATCGTCTATGTAGGGTGGGGCTAGGCCATGGAGGGATTTAAAAACAATGCCATTTTCATGAGTGATCCTAACATGGGAAAAGTGTCAAACTGGGCTTTATCTGCTGTAATGAATGAGTTAATTGGGTGTTGTGGTGATAAAAGGGTTTAGCCAAAAGGCACATTTTTTATTTACTGGACCATCTATACCCAACCTTCAGATTCTAATATAGGCTGGCAGGGCTCAGCCTTG
Organism: Aphyosemion australe; assembly: GCA_006937985.1. Taxonomy (NCBI): domain Eukaryota; kingdom Metazoa; phylum Chordata; class Actinopteri; order Cyprinodontiformes; family Nothobranchiidae; genus Aphyosemion; species Aphyosemion australe. Next base: position 1,452,123 of record SSNS01000033.1, read on the forward strand.
AAGTAGAACCCCTCCTTCGTATAAAAAGGGGTAAGCTGAGGTGATTTGGACATTTGATCAGAATTCCTCCTGAAGGTTGATTGAAGATATCCTGCTGGGAGGAGACCCCTGGACTCATCGAGAAGTTGGATCCAAATGTTGTCCATTCTTTAAGAGGATCTAGAGCACAGGTGTCAAACTCAGGCCCTAGGGCCAAATTTAGCGCGTGGTCTATTTATATTTGGCCCGCGAGATCAAATATCAAATATATAGTAAAACTGGCCCGCCAGACCATTTTGCCGCAAAGACTACAAGTCCCATAGTGCTTTGTGGCATTAGAGCGTCAGGCGAAGCACCCCCTCGATTTTTGTTTAGCGTCCGTGCTACTAGGATCGGTGTCTGCAGCGTTCTCCTCAGTCTGGGACAAACCAAAAACAATCCTCTTACTCAGCTCCGAGTTCACCCAGTGATTTGCCGACTTTGAAGCCCGGAAATGGAGATTCCAAAAGCTCAGTAACCTTTTCACAGCTGTCATAGAAGGTGTACCAACCAAGCTCCAGACGAAGCTGATTTAAAGGTGGAATATGGAACATTTTAATATAAAGCTATATTTTTAAAAACAATACCTCCACGGGGTGTTTAGAGGTGTGCAGAATGAAGGTACAATTTTTTCTTTAAAAGTTATATTAAAAAAAATGTAAACTTTATTTTGACGGGCACAACGCTGGGTTTATGTTTACATCTACCAGCCACTAGAGGGCACCGTTACGGTAAAGGTCTGCTCAGCAAGGCGAGGCTGGGACTGTGTAAAATGGTGGACTCTACAAGTCATGCAGCTGATTCTGAGCCCAGAAGATGTTCTAACGGTAAATATTGTTGTTATATAAACTTATTAGTAGAAATTAGTCCTTACCCTGTACGATTCATCACTGGACATGGTGCTGGCTGCTCACTTCACGTATCAGCAGAAAATTTGTTACCACCTTTAAACACTAGATGTTACTGTCATGTCCTGTGTCCTCGTCTCCCCAGTCCATTCCATATCCCATCATCCTTGTCTCCGTTCCCCTCTTATCAATTAGGTTTTTACATTATTTCTCCATCAATTCTGCCATATCCATTCCCCAGCCCATTAGTGTTATTTCTCTTTAGTTTCCTTTCACCTTGGTTGAGTAGTTTAGTATTGTCCTGTTTTGTTTAGCCTCCTTTTGTATCCGTTACCTTTGACCCCTGTGTTTCTCTTAGCTGTTTCTCCCCATATTAGTTATCTATCTTTGTCCTCTTGTATTTAGTTCATCCCTCCAGTTTAGCTGTTGTCCTTGTGTCCCCTATACCGCTTATGTTCAGTGTTTTAGTCTTCAGTCAGTTTTGTGTTTCATTCTCATTGTTTCCTTCCCGTGTTTCCCTCTGTTAGTTGCTTCTTGTATTTTGTGTATTAGTTCAGTGACCTAATTCATTTCTCCTGTATTCTGTTTATTCTAGTATATTCTTTCAGCATTTAGTTTTAGGTTTCTCTCATCTGGTTCAGTCCTCTTGTGTTTTGTATTGCTTCCCATCCTCAGTTAACTAGTCACACCAATCAGTACTCATCACACCTGTTGCTTGTCTCCACTCACCACCTCAGTCTATTTAAACTCAGCTCAGTTCTCCACTCGTGTCGGTTCCTTGTGTTGCTTTGTGTTGTGCGTGTTTGTCGATGTTACTTGTATCCCGTTCGCGCCTGCCTGCCTGCCTCTGCTACTACTCTAGACCAGCCTTCAATAAAACATTTTGATCCACACCTGGCTGCCTCCTGGAATATCTACATTTTGGGTCCTCCACCAACCTCAAACCCTGACAGTTATCAGCTCTGGTGGCCTAGTGGTAGAGTGTCCGCCCCGGGACTGGGAGATCGGGGTTCGAATCCCGGTCAGGTCATACCAGAGACTTTGAAAAAATGGGACCCAATGCCTCCTTGCTTGACACTCAGCACTAAGGGGTTGGATTGGGGGGTTAAACCACCAAATAGTTCCCGAGCGCAGCCACAGCTGCAGCTCACCACTCCCCACCACGGGGATGGGTCAGATGCGGAGATGTAATTTCACCAGTGTGTGATGATGTCTTGGGACTTTAACTTTATGTTGCTATGTTGTCCATGTTCGTGTCCGTGCAATAGCATGTTGGCTAGCCACTTTGCTATTGACTAACAGAGTTCCTGGTAAATATGACCAAGATCCTGAGAGGAGGAATCTTGTGACCACAGGGAAAGGCTGTAGCAGGTCAGCAAACCCAAACGCGGATTCAGAGCGCTGGCTGATGACAGACAGGTTTGTTACTCTACAAGCTACGAGCAGCACTGGCTAGCCAACAGGACTGCGGTTGGCAGCGCAGCTCAGCGGCAGCCGGGTTCCACACGGCGTGCTGAGGATTCGATGGTGTGTGAGGATACAAGGACTTCTGATGATAAAGCATCAATGACTGAGCGTTTGCAAGGTAAGAGAGCTTATGTGGGTCTTAGAGTGAGTGTATGATCGGTGATGGAACGGGACGTGATCACTATAGCGCCTGACAAACATTTAGAAATACTTACAAACCCGGGGAAGCTACAACGTGCACAAACAACATATTAAAGTTGTACTGACGAGCAATAGGATGATCTTTAGGTTTGCATCCAGTCTGAATCCGTATTTGTCTCTGAGCTCTCGCGATTCAGAAAACTCTAATAATGACTGTTGCTTACTTCTATTGTGGTTGTACATTCTTTTTATTTTTTTAGTAAATGTTTTTGTTGTTTCCTCTGAGGCTCCACCATGATGACCACGTTACAATAAATGCTAACCTGGTATAGCTCGTCTCTTCTGAGGTGTAAACATGGATTGCTGTAAAGCGTGACTTTGAGACTTCAGGGGTCCAGGGATCATTTTAGCACATACTGGCTCAAGAAAATGATTTAAAACATGAAAAACTTTCTTAGTTTCCCTCTAAAGATATTTGACCTGCAGGACTGAGTTTCAAAGACTGTTTTGCCAGAGATGAATATTAAAGCATTACCTGTTTTTACTGTGTTCCCTATTCTTTAGAGTTTAAACAACGAAGGTGCGCTTAGAGAAGATTCATTTTCAAAACTAATTAGTCAATTTTCAGTTTATTAAAAAAATAAATAGATAAACAAAGACAAAAATATAATCATATTGAGCTTTATAACCTCTGAATAGAAACTGGATGGCTGGTGGTTTTAACATTTTTTATTGGTAGAATTATTTTAGACTGCAGTCGTGGTGAAAAAGCTTGTCTTTCAGTGATCCAAAACATTTTGTTTGCATACAGGAAATGATTAATTAAGACTAAATAGCTTGAGAATGAGACGTATGCTTAGTGGGATCATTTCAAGCCCTCCAAGCTGCAAACATAGGACAAATGTTCATGTTTCCTTTAATAAATGTGGTTCAACATTTGTAATATGAAACCTAATTTCTTTCCCAAGCATATTAATAGCCTGAATAAATCAATGTACAATGATTTAATTACTTTTCCACCAGACTGTTGCAGTTAAAAATCCCTCTGTACAATAAAACTCTAGCTGTTGCAAATACTGATGAGTGTTTTATAGGAATTTAACTAATCCGGGCAATATTTTAATTTACTATGGATATGACTGGTGAGTATGGCGTAGTCTACTTAGATGTTTTTTTACCCAAACATAACTGAAATGGCTGGCTATTGCAGATGACAATAACATCTTTTGATAAATTAACATTTTAAATAGTTATAAATAGTTTTTAGTTAGTCTGGGCCTCCCTCCTTAGGCTGCTGCCCCCGCGACCCGACTCCGGATTAGCGGAAGAAAATGGATGGATGGATAAATAGTTTTTTGTTTTTTTTTTTGGGGGGGGGGGGGGGGGGGGGGTGCTATTGGGGTGCACATTCTTATTGCAACCAACACTTTTTCTGTAGTTTGAATTAGGGATGTTCCGATCACATTTTTTTGCTCCCGATCCGAGTCCGAGTCATTTGATTTTGAGTATCTGCTGATACAGAGTCCCGATCCGATACTTCAGCAAAGCATTAAAAAAGAAGAAATGAAGGGAAAACACATCCAAGTTTTCCTTTAATTTTTTTTATTATTATTTAGGTATGTCTTTTTTTCTGTATTCATGTCATTCCCTTAGTTTATCTGCCAAAAACATCACTTGTTTAGGAAGTACATTATTAAAAAACGTGTTAATATTATGAATAAATTTAAAAGTAGCTGAGATGCTCATATTTCAAATTTTTTACGTCCTCATCATGCGGCTGTGGAGTGATGCGCGTTTCCGTGACCGTGAGGCACGTGTGTTAACAACACGTTGTTTTCGTGTAATTTGCTGGTTGAAATCGCGCAAAATTTTCACGCGTAAAGTATGTGTTGTTGACGCGTTGATTGCTTGTTAAAAACGTGTACTTTTCGTGTGAGAGTCGCACGTAATGTTGCGCGTTTGTGGCACACTTTGGGTTCCATAACCACGGTTCCACAGCAGGCTTTCCCTGCAGCACCACGAAGCTACCAGCGTGTTCAGCTCAGGTGCTGCAGAATGAGAAACTCTGACGTTTTGTTGTCGGCAATTTCTCTGTTTATTAACGTAATTTTCACTGTTGGCTGGCTCCGTGTTTTTGTTAGAGATGCCGCTGTGAACTGGGACTTAACCCAGACTGATGGTTCACTGTGGCGACGCCTGAAGGGAAAAAAGCCGCAGGAGAAAGTATTTCGTTTTGAAGGCTACTTATCATGCAGCTGTCTTTTCCTAGCCTAGTGAACTAGACCAATTCTTGCTTTGCAGAGTTTGGTCTAGGCACGCTTCATTGGAACCCTCGCAGCCCAAACCACTGCTGTGTCTATCCAATCACAACTCGCTATAGTTTTGGTTGGGCCAATCACAGCGCTCTATATCGTGGGCCAATCACAGAGCGGGAGTAGCCGATGACGTCAGCGCTGCGGCCGCGAACCCAAGCAATATGGCGGCAGCGCCAGAGCCACGTTCTTTTGAAACAGCTTTGTCATCAACATTGGATTATTTAGACTCCAACGTGCGTAAGTCTGTCTGATATACTTAGCGGCTTCTTATTGTTATCAAACAAAGTAGTGCAAGGTCCCAGTACACCTGATATTCACATGTTTTTATACAAAAACGACAGAAATCATTGACGCCATCAGTGGGTCCCGCTTTTCCATCGCTGTGATTACGTCACGTTGTTCGTTACTCTGATTGGTCCTAGCGCTATCCAATTGCGTGCTGACATTTTGAAAGACAACCGTAGATCCCGCCTCACGACTGAGAGCCGTCAATGGTTCGTGGCCAGACTATATATTCACATATATAGGATGGCTTGCCAGGCTAGTCTTTTCCAGCATGTTGAATGTCCAGTATGCACACATTACAAGTTGCTGTTACACTGCCGTTGCTGTCCGGTTTAAAATACCACCAACATACAGATATTTTAGCTCTCCTGTGGAGAGAAGATAGCTCTGCGATAGCCTGCTAGCTTACAGATGTATGGTGTCTGAATCCCCACCTGCCGTACATTGTGTGACGTAATGGTGTTGTTTTTGGCCATGAAAAAAAATAATATTGATATAGAGGAAAATGTTAAGATATCAGAATGAATTTAAAATGTCATATTTGTTGTTTTATAGGTTAAATCCGATCTTTTTCAACCGATTCCGAGTCCTTTGAAAGTCACGTGATCGGAAATCGGTCCCGATCACGTGATTGGATCGGAGCATCCCAGGGGCCTCATTTATCAACCTGTGCGTATTTCGTGCGTGGGAACGATTTTACGCATTGTGTGGTATTTACCAATTTGTACTTGTGCGTGAAAACGTTTCTAAATATAAGAACAGCTTTGACCATGCGTAGGAACAGCATCTAGTGGCAGAACGAGGGAACAGCAATTCTGAAGGTCTCAGTGATCCACGCGTGTTCCTCATCCACAAATTATTCTACCCAATAAATAATTATTTTGGTTGAAAAACAGCTGAGTCACATTATTGGTGCTAAAACACCCGTGACCCACAGGAATCTGACTTTAGAACGGCTGATTTCGTGTTATTTTGTAATCACAATTTTTACTCTTACCATGTTTATGATGTTTTAAATCATTTTGCATTTATTTATTTATTATGTTGTAATTTAATTAAATTATTTTGTCCTTGTGAAGCGCATCGTGATTTTGCTTGCGATGCGCTATCAAAGATTGTTTCTTATTGTTATTATTATTATTGGAGGATTTAGCAGAGCAGAGTGCACTCTGGAGGGAACGGTTCTTCCGTGAGCGCAGCGCACTGATCCGATTCCAGTCCATATCCTATTTTACAAATAAAACAACCTCCAGAACCTCCTCTGCTCCTAGCTAGCTGAGGCTTCGGGACGAAGATCCACGAGGTCGTCGCTGCAGAATGGAGGTTTGCCGAGTTTGGGCAACGTGCCTCTCCTTTTACCAGCAGCAGCCTGCGATCAGAGATCCGCGAATGTGCCGCTTAATCCTTGTGGAGGAACGCAGTCCAGCTAGGCGGGCGCCCGGCTTCTCTACACACAGGCAGCCGCACACTCCCTTCTCCCGAGGGAGCTGGGACGCGCGGCTGCTTGGCTACCGTCTGACGCTGTGGTTGTAGCCTGTGGAATTCTCTGAGAGACTACAGAAACAATCCAGCTGTTTGAGCTGATCTCGTTACACTTTGGAGTCGCTCAACTGCGTTTCTCTCGCTAAAAGCGCCCGAAAAACTCCACTAGCTTCCAGTTAGCATGCAGCTAAGGTCCCGCTGAACTCCCCCGGAGTGGAGCAGGACATCGTGTAAGCAGCCAGCGCGCACGGCTCCGATCGCAGCGGTCTGAGGCTCTGCTTGTATTTGTACAGTCCATATTACAGCTCCACAGACGACCAACGCTGCTGCCTCGCACGGAAGCCAGACAGCTGCGTGGTTCGCTGTCTCGGTTCTCCATCTTAGCTTCGTGTGTTAGCTCAGTTTAGCTTCCTACATTGGTTTTGTTATCTCCAACCCTCACTGCCCCACCCTCTGCTCCACCTCTTTTCCCATTTATGGATTGTCTGGGCATGAAGAAGCGTGTGTCACGGCCAAAATGGAGGCGGTGGGAACCTCCCATTTTGAATCATTCTGAATATGTATTTCCAAATGGGCGGGCTATGTCCATAGATTTATATGTCGATGGGAGGAACATGCGTACGAGAGGCCACCACATGTTTCATAAATCAGGACATTGACTGTTTGTACACACATTCTAAATTTCATCCGTAGGAGGGAATATAGGAACGTTTCTACGAACGTTTGATAAATGAGGCCCCTGGCTTGAATAGTTATTTCTATACTACCATCAGACCAACCAGCTGTTTCATTTAGCTTTATGTCATACAATTTCTCATTATTTCTCTAATTTCCTGTCCAACCCTCCTTTTTGCCAATTTACTTTACAATTGGCTGTTCGCTTTCATCCTGCAACATGACTCGTGTCGTCTGCTCCAAATCCCCCTCCCAGGTAGGGAGAAGATCCAGCTGATCCAGGGGCTGTATAAATCATTAAGGGACCCTGTGCCTGATGCTTCTGTCAGTGATCATTTTCAATTAGGACTCCATTTTGCACCACACATACATGAGCACCCGAAGGGGATAGTACAGTGAAATCATTGAGGTGGGAAGGGATTCGAACGGTGTCCTCGTCTTGAGAGACATGGAACATGCTTCTGGCGTGGTGAACTCAAATAGCCTAATTTAAAAACAACTCTTGGTAATGAAACTGCACTTTTGTTGTTTGTTCTGTGAGTGAAAGTTGCTACAATAGAGTGTATGACTAAATGACTCATCGGTACATTTTCAAAAGCTTCTTAGGTAATCTGATGAGTACACTAATGAACCACCTGCACGTATTCAGTGAACAGGATAATCGTCGATCCAGATATCAACACTGTGGACTCCAAGGGAACTGTGTACATTTTCTGCAAGTGGAAGATGTGCTTCTTGTATATTGAGCCCATCTGGTTCTTCTGTCTTATTGAATTCCCATTTGCTTTTCAAAGCAATGCACATGGTGAGATTTAAAGGGCCTGTACCATGCTTTTTTACACCTTCCAGAGCAACGATAAGGCACATAAACGATAAAATATTACCGTTCACACTATTGAGATGTCATTTTTAATAAAATAAGTTATTTTCATGACTTATTCCTTTTACCTGGAAATAAGACGCTTGGATTTGATCAATCCCCGACTGCCCAGTGTGAATTCCTCAATAGTACACAGCTGCAGACCCAGAGACCGCAGATTCACGTTTGCTGCAGATTCAACATCATGTCCCACTCAGATAGCAGCTAGGAATTAGCATTTTAGTTGTACCTATGCACCGCTCTGGCCATCTGGGGATTTTAACGTTAGAATGACTTTGAAGAAGAAATCCATCTAAAAATCCACTGGTGGTGGTTTAACACGCATTCTCTGAAATCACGGTCACACTTCTGAAGATTAAATGCAACCATTTCAGCCAAATCTCGGGGAAGACTTTACAGGGATTCTGTTCTTCTTGCTGACTTTTTGGGTTCTATGCATTATTTAAAGTGCAGACTACATAAGAAAGAAATCACTTCTTTACAACTGTGGAGATTAAACTCCTTTCTAGCTACATGGAGAGACGGGACGTTAGTGTTTACAGTCAAGGGAAGGAGGGATCCAGACTAGAGAGTAGCTGGCGATTTGCAGCTGAAACAGGGAAATGCAAGCATTAAACCAAAAAATGCTTTAGGGGTGTTCTTCATGAGTAAATAACAATATAACATGGACAGAAGCTCCAAAAAGAGGATTTTGCACGATAACTTGAGAACAGTACACACTTCTGCATTAGAAAAATGAAAAAAAAAGATGGGCCATTTATACTTTAGCAGATGCCAAGCTGATGGACATTCCACTGATAATGCAACATGTTCAGCAACAACTACTGTTGAGATTTTTAAATCAAAATGTATTGATCAAATTTCAGCATTTTTACATGTAAAGAAACAGAGGAGAGGTGATTATTGTGAGTGGCTGTCAGGTTTAAGTTTAGCCTGCATAACAAAGACAATCTGACAACAGCACCTAAGAAATTCTATGCTTGTAGTCCAAAGCTTTAGTTTACATTAGTAGGTAACAGACGGATAACAATGGAGCAAACACATACAGGCAAGACTGTTTGGGAAGTACGGCGGAGAGGAAACAAACTTGGCATCGTGGGAGCGCTCCGATCAAAGCTTTAGCTCTGACAGCTATGCTCTTTTATAGACGACTCCAATCGATAATTGGCTGCAATTGCAAAGTAATTAAAAACACTGAACTAAATATATCAACTGGTACTACAATATGCATTCTGCCACATGAGAATTACTCAACAAGCTGAATGCAGCTCTGGAAGATTGATTACTGGTTGTCACGCATTAAACGGCTATAATTTGTCTAAATAATGACACAAGGACACCCCATCCACAAACCACCAGATTACAGAGAAAATACTCTTAACTCTTTTTCTCAGCTTTAGAAGTCAAATAAACAAAGACATGTTGTTTTGTTTACCTACATTTGAGCTTTAGTTACAATGCAAAGCTCATTTATTAAAAACAAAATGCACAGATGGTCCACAGAAGCATAAAAATAAACGTTCAATGTTTTTTGTTGTAAATCATCGTACTGGAAGTCTCACTGGGTGCATATGGCTGACGAAGAGCACCCTGAGCTCCACAGAAACATCCCACTGTGGGGCAGATGGGGAAGCTGTCAGTCTTTGCTGCCTCGGTTACTGCAGAACATTTTAATATTAAAACGGTGACTTAAAACTGTTTAAACCTCTTTACCCAAAAGTCAACAGGATGTATGCATCATTGAGGTAAAGAAATATAGTCATCACCAAAAAAAAAAGAAACAAAAATATTTATTTTTAAATCTGCAGGACTCTGCAGGTCATTTTTGATTTTGAAAAAGAGGTTTGGTGAAGATTTTTAAAAATTACCATTAAAGCAATGGTTGTGGAAGACCCATGGCACCGCTTTAATCTCCAGATTGAGTTGGAATTCCTTCTTTAGAGGTAGCTAGCTTCCAACTTCAACGGACATGCTGGTAAATATATGGATCACGTAGTCCAACTGTTCCCTCATCAGAAAAGGACAAAATAAAACAATCCCACTCTTCAATCAGTAGCTGATGGCTGAAATATACACCCCATCAGCTACGACAGACAAACACGTCTACATGTTCTGCTCCATTTTACAAGGTGGCTTAGTTCAGCAAGAAACTATAATTTAATGGTGTTTTTTGTTCCTGCATATTTTGCCAGTGCTTTTTGCACACACACCTTTGAGTTCTGCTTTTCCTGGAGCAGCAAAAAGGCTTTTATTTCACACAAGAATAACTGAGTCTTGAGAATAACCATTGATTTGTTTGTCTACAGTCACCATTTTAACCACATTTTGCATTATTCACAAAATTAGGCACGGCATCTTGAATTTCATTACATGTAACAGATTGCCTCAATGAGTAATTTGTTTAAAGTAAAAGTGGTATCTTACTAGACTGCATTCATCAGGAAACTGCATGCAAGAGGCATTTCTTTGACTTTATTGAACTTTTGAAAATGTTTGAAACATTTTCGCGACAAATTTCGTCACTAAATAGTCACGTAGTTGCAGGAACCTAGCCTAGTGAACTAGAACAAATTCTTGCCTTGCAAAGTTTGGTCTAGGCACGCTTCATTGGAACCCTCGCAGCCCGATCCACCGCTGTGGCTGTCCAATCACAGCTCGCTATAGTTTTGGTTGGGCCAATCACAGCGCTCTATATTGTGGGCCAATCACAGAGCGGGAGTAGCCGATGACATCACAGCTGCGACCGCGAACACAAACAACATGGCGGCAGCGCCGGAACCACGTTGGTTTGAAACGGCTTTGTCATCAACATTGGATTATTTAGACTCCAACGTGCGTAAGTCTGTCTGATATACTTAGCGGCTTCTTATTTTTATCAAACAAAGTAGTGCAATGTCCCAGTACACCTGATATTCACATGTTTTTCATACAAAAACGACAGAAATCGTTGATGTTAGACGCCATTAAAGCCTCCCTCTTTTCCGTCGCTGTGATTACGTCACGTTGTTTGTTACTCTGATTGGTCCTAGCGCTATCCAATTGCGTGCTGACATTTTGAAAGACAACCGTAGATCCCGCCTTACGACTGAGAGCCGTCAATGGGTCGTGGCCAGACTATATATACACATATATAGGATGGCTTGCCAGGCTAGCAGGAACCTGGAATCCCATTCAATTTATTTTTAAGTGAATCTGAAAATTGCAAGGAAATGTGAAATAACTTGAAATTCTGAAGGCAGGAGGCGTGTCGATCTATAAAACTAGGTTTCAGCTCTTGCTGACTAAATTGTGGCCAGCGATTTTCCAGTACCTTCACCCAAAGTTGCTAGTTTTGACATATTATAAGAATACCGATTGGAAGCATTTGCAACAGAAGATTTTTTTTTTTTTGTCCAAATGATCTTGTAGTAATTCTATTTTTCTGACTGTCTATGTGCTGTTGGACAACAGAACAAGCTTTCTTTAACTGTATTGAAGTTGAAATAATTAAAATTTCCAATCAACGAACTTTACAATAATGTATGTGGGATGTACACCTATACTCCATGTTCACTTTAGCCACTCGTTATTGTTTACTCCCCTAGTGTTGGTGAGAACTGCCAAACACACCCAGATGTCTGAAACTCCTCACAACTGATTCTGAAATACAAGGAGACATCGTCATTAACCAGATGCAGAACCCAATTGAGCATCAATGCTTTTAATGCTCAGACTATTACAAGCTTGCATCTTTTTAAATGCTGCTACCAAGAGTCAGGACGCCCTGCAGGACTGCAGCTTAAAAAACATTCTCCTGAGGTTTTCAAGCAATCAGAACCAAAGCTGGACCTGGTTTTCATGTGTGCATCCTGTGGTGATAGTCTTAGTTGTGTTTATTTTACCTTGACTAGCAGGGATTTTTCTATTTTGGATCAATGAGTTGTTTGGGATTTATTTTGACAGAGCTGCACCCGCTTGGAGGTTTTATTTGTCATAAAGCATCTTTGTACTCTGAATGTTTAAACAGATTTTTTATAAATCAAATTCTCTGAAAAGCAGTTTTTCACAGAACAAACTCTGATAAATAGGATTTTTGACAGAGAATTTTCTCTAAAGAAACAGCGGTGCTGACTGGACGTTAATCACAGAACAGACACGGCGACTTCACGTGTCTGTTATAGATCACTCGCTGCCAAATCAGGATTTTTACCCTCGCAATTAAAATGAATTACTAAAGTAATCTCCTGCTTTGAGATTAGAGTGGATTATATTGGATTACGTCCATTGACCTGATTTACTAACCGATTGCCCCCCGTTATCCAAATCCAACTCAGAATCCTGACCTTTAGCAGCTGTAGACACAGTAACAGAGACACACACGTGTCAGTTTTCAGCATTTAGCTGACGGTGTACCGCCTAAAGTAGCCATTTCTGGCCTTTTGAAAAATATAGATTTTCTAACGTCTAATGACACATAATCAGTAAACATAGAAAACGCCCCTGGTCCACATTGGAATTAATCATCTTCAATCTTCTAAGATTTAGGTCACAGTAAGTAGTGCCTAAATAAAAGAGGTTCAAATCCTCCCCTGAGCTCTAGAAGCACACAAATATGAGAAAAGGTCTGCTTCATATTGATCTACTTTGAAACTGTGATTAAAAATAGAGGTGACATTCTCTAAATTTATATAAAATTCTTTCATGACCTACATAGAATTCAGCAAACTGCCTAATAAAGCTGCGTGTCCTCACATTTGTTACACATGTTCATCTGCTTGTTAACGCAAATAAATAATCAACTAATCTTAAGGCAGCAAGTCAGTGCATGTAGGCATCTAGATGTGATGAAGACAACATGCCGAGGGTTCAAGCCCAGCATAAAAAACGGAGACTTCAAAGGCTTTAAATGTGGCATGTTTGTAACAGATGGGCCGGTCTGAGTGTCTCAGAACATCTACTGGGAATCTCGCCCTCTGAGAATGGTCTAGAAAACAGAAAATACCATGTGAGAAGCAGTTGTGTGGATGATATTCTGCAAGTGCTGCTGGGTGCTAATGCTAGACAAACAAACCCCATTTGCAAACTGAAAAAAAAAATACAAAGACAGAGCGCTTGGACGTCGATCAAAACAAATTGACAGAAACAAAATGCAAACGTTTATGCTCAGTTACTCACAGTGCTCTCTAAGTTCTTTTTTACTCCTAGGTTATTATTTATGTCACTACTTTTTACATACCGCCCACCTCTGGTCAAAAACCTTTTTCGTCCACGTTTGGATGGAAATGCGGTTTAACTGAGACGTTCAGCTGGACCCCTTCGTTTACTCCGCTGCCTCCTGGATAGAGATCTGAAGTTCACCAAGGAATCGAATCTTTTGAACAGGCTTTCAAAGTGAACGATGAGAGCCGAGTCCTTGTAGTGAACCGTTCATCTCGTCTTCCAGTAAAGACCCTGCCACCCCACGCTCTCACTGACCTCCGTGGGAACGCTAACACCCGTCTTTTGAACGGCTCTTTGAGGTAAAAGACCAACTAATGAACCATACATCCCATCACTACTCCTGCTAACTCCACATCTGAGAGCGTTGCTAGTATCGGCTCGTCATTCTTGGACGTAGGACCTTTCCCACCAGCAAAATATATGAAACAAATAAACTGGCTTCCTTTGATCTGCTCCACACTGTGAAAATCTGCTCTTCCACATGAAAAACATCCACCACTTTGCTTTGTCTGTCTTTAGTTTGGCCCGTTTCCCTTTTCAGCTGTGAAAATTGACACTAACCTTACCTGGCTTTGGAAATAGGATAAACAATGTCCCCTCTGACATTCGATCTGGGTATCAAGAGTTCGATTAGCACCTCCACCATTAGCGAGGCAGAGGTCCTTTGAACATCTTTGAGACGAGCAGAGCAACTAAGACCCATAGGCACCAAAATACATGATTGCTTGTCTAGGGCTGCATCCCACAATGCATTGCAACGTTATGCCACAATCAACTTTTAGCTACTGTAGAATACGCTATTGTCTTTTAATGTGGGAGATCAGTGGAGAATGGTCAGACTTGTTCTAGAAGAACACAGCTGCTCTAATAACCACTGGTTCCTACCAATTCTGCAGAACAGCATCTCTGAACCATGACATGTTGAACCGTGAAGCAGATGGACTCTAGCAGCAGAAGACCACAGCAGGTGTCTCTCCTGTCAGCTAAAAACAGGAAACTGAGGCTACCATTCACACAGGATCAGCAGAACTGCAACATTCAGATGGTTGGGTCAGAATTTGGTGTCGACATGAAAGCATGGATCCACCCTGCCTTGTATCAATGCTTCAGCATGGTGGTGGTCTACTGGTGGTGGGGGAGATGTTCTTGTCCCACTTTGGACCCCTTAGCACCACCTGAGCCTGGTTTAAACACCACAGCCTACCTCAGTATTGTTGCTGACCATGTCCACCTCTTTATAACCACATGGACCCATCTTCTGATGCTACTGCCAGCAGAATAATGCACCGTGTCACAAAGATCAGATCATCTCTGACTGGTTTCTACAACATCTCGTTGAATTTATACCATGAAGAATATATCTGAGGACAAACAAAGGTCCAAGTATAATTTCTTTTACTTCACAAAGATGAGTTTAGCCACTTTCTGATTCAATGCATTTTCCGACAAATTGATTTTCATATGAACTGTCAGTCAAAATAAGTATAGAATAAATTATGTTTACCTGTTGGACAAATTCATGGTTACAACTTCAGAGAAAAATAATTAGACCCCATTTGTGACACATCGCCAGAGAACAAGCTGCACCCTGTTCTCGACTCTCCACAGCCTCTAACCCACCTCTTTTTAATTGCTTCTTAGTTTTAGCATTTAGAGGTTACAGTTAACAAGACATATAATTAATCCAAACTACTAATTAGGTGGTAATTAAGTGTCACAGAGACAGCAATAACTGCCGGCTGAACCAAAACAATGACAGGGTTTTAAACTCACGCCGGCCCAAATTAGTTCCCTGATTCTAAAAGGTTGGAGGCCACTTTGGAGCAAATGGTACGAGGATCACAACAACATGAAGGACATTTGTGTCTGTCAACGTCCAGCTCAGCCCTCGACATTTTCTCTGCTCCAAAGCACAGTTTAGGGATTCAGATCAAGTTTACAAAACTGAAATGAATAGAATGAGTGAACGAATTTGTCATTTGTAAAACTTTCTGCTATTAGTTATTTATTTATTTTTTCAGTTTTTGACAATGAATCTCCAAAATCTCATTTTTCATTCAAAGACATGTACATGTTCATAGCTACAAAAAGCTATTCGTTGTAAAGTTAATAAGAAAGCAGAAAGCCTGAATTACCAAAGGACTGCACAGTTTATGCTACTGCAAAATAACAGAAACCAGGTTTGCATTTGTCTTATCGACCAGTTCCAGTGTGGGACGTGCACCTCCAGCTGCTCTGTCAACCAAATAACTTCTCTCTGTTTGACAAGTTTTCATATCTGTTTCTAAAAGAAAATCACTGATATTGATGTCAGTCACTGCCAGGAAAAACGTGTCAACTTTCTGTTTCAATTCGTGAATAAAGCATTTACTATGTCCCTTGATTTAGTTATAATTATGACACAGGATGTATTTAATGCAATAACAAATCATTTAAAAAAATTATAACTTTAATTATTTTATTTAAAAAATTTTTAGGGGTGGGACTCGATTAAAAAAATTAATCTAATTAATTAGAGGCTTCATAATTAATTAATCTTGATTAATCGCATTTTAGTCATTCAAGAACATTTCCCCCGAAAGCAATTTTTTATATTAAAAATAAGACAGAGAATCAAACAATAGTCATTGACATTATTATTGTAATCACAAGCTCTTTTAATTTCTAAAAATTAATGCTTTTAAATTGTATTTCAATTCAAAACAGGAGAAATATATATATATATGTATATCACTAGCAAAACTAGGATAGACCTAAAAGTAAAATACTATTTTAAGTACATTTTGAAAATAGTATTGTCTTTAACATAATAATAATAATAATAATAACATAATAATAATAATAATAATAATGGGTTGATAGAATGTGTGCAATTTGATTTGATTTAGCATCATTAGAGACAGAAATGAAGGCAAAAACACATGAAGAGGAATTTCTGATCACTCATTTGATTGCAGTGTTAGTTGTGTTTGGAGCACATAGAAAAGGTTTACATGGTCTTGAAGCCAAGGTTCTGAGCTTTCTTTAGAGGTGCAGCTTGACTAGATTGATATTTAGGGCATGGATTTTGCTGCTAAACTTCAACATCCCCCAATTGGGGGACCCTCAGGCTTAAAGGGTTAAATGTGTTAATTTTATTTAAAGCGTTATTTTTTTCCAAATTAATTAATCATATTTAACGCGTTAAATTCCCACCCCTAATTTTTTCTGTGTTGAAAGAATTTGGACAAATTGGATCAGAACCCATTTGACCCTTGGCTACTGCAGAAGGACCCTTCGCCCAGTCACGACCTTGTCTCGAGTTCCATCAGCTGATCTTAGTTAGGCCTGCTCATCACGGAACACAAGAGCTGCATTGTTGGGATCATATGACCAGGCTGTGTCGTAATTAGTGTCTCGTCAGTGTTGCTTAAATCAAAATTACGTTTTTTTCATAATTCCAGCACAAGGCTCCATTATATCCCACCAACTGTCAGCTGTCAGTGAGACTATTGGTGTTTTAATATTTCAGTTGTCGTGTAGTTGTAGCAGATGATAGGTAGGAAGGTGAAATGATGCAGTGTCACTTGTTCATTATGATTTAATTTCATAATATTGCCAACAGCACGAGAAAATGTAAAAATTCCCAAAAGTGCTTGTATTAAGTTCTGAGAAAGTTTTGAGTCTCGTCTGTTTTGGATGGTTTAACATTAACTCCTGAATTGAGTTTTCTGACAAGTTCCTGATTCTCTTACTTGAGATTGTTCTGACCTGCATCAGTTATGTGTGACAAACACTCGTCTTCACTCTATAAAAAGAGGATATCTCTTTATAACACTACGATTTAAAACGCTCAACCAAAAAACGTGTTTTCTTCCTCTTTAGGTTTTTATTTTGGGTATCACCTAAAATTAAAACAAAGAAAGAACAAATAATGAACGGGAGATTTGCAATTCTAACAATACGTCACAAAGAAAGATAAAATATGAAGAAACAAAAGTAAAATAAAAGGTAGTAAAAGCATCTTGTCACATTTCTCATATGGTTAATTCATTTTAGCCATTGTTACAAAATAGCCCGTCCTACAGTTTTACAATTAAATACGAGTAATTGAAGTCATTTATTTTAATGACAGGAAGTCTGGTGCGCACACCCTTCTGCATGTGTGACTTAACCTTGCTGCCATTGGTGGAGCTTAATTTGTTTTCTCATGCGGTATTTGTTTGCACGACAGCGAGTGCGTGCCGGCGAGATAGAAGGGGGAGAAAAACATTAGTCACACAAATTAGATGCTGCTACTCTTGTGTAAATCAGCATTCTACCGTAGGAAATGGAGGGTGACATGAGATAAAAAGAGCGATGTCCACTCTTCCCACCAGGCCACAACATCTGTCACTGAGCAGCTCTGCCAGTTCACCAAACATGAAGCATGTGTGAGGCCTTATCTGCCTGCCTTTGATGGGCTGCCAGAAATCAGGGGTAAGAGGGCAGTGAAGCAACGCATCCCCTTACACTAACCGCGTCCTTCACCAAGGCTCCTGTCGGGTCACTGATATGAGTAACAATTTTCTGTTTGGATGCTGCTGCTTGATCACAGAAACACCAAATCAGAACTATACAGGATTGGGTGTGTACAAAGTAGGGACTAAACATATTTGCCTGTTGTGGAAGAGCTCTGTGCTCTACCGGGTCGACTGGATTACCATGCAAACACAACTCCCTCCCCCAGATATCGTCTCTAATGCCAAAATACACCAATTCTGCCCTCAAGTCAGTGAAATCGTTTCAGTTGCTCTGATTTGATCAACGTCCTCCGATTTATTTCAAAGACGGGACCAGAAGAAAAAGTCAGGGTTGTGGAAGTCCACAGTGTTTTTTACAGTAGACGTCACAAGTGCTGCTGGGTGCTAATGCCAGACAAACAAATAGAAAACACACACTTGTACGTTGATTAAAACAAATCAACAGAAACAACATTCAAACTTTTATGATGAAACAGTAACTCATTTTAATAAAAAGCTATATTTTTAAGAAATACAACATCCACTGGGCGTTTAGAGGTGTGCAGAATGAAGGTACAGTTTTTCCTTTAAAAGCTATATTTAAAAAAATAATAAAAAAATGATTTTGATGGGCACGACACTGGGTTTATGTTTGCATCTACCAGCCACTAGAGGGCACTGTTGTGCTAAAAAGTCTGCAGAAGATGTTCTAACGGTAAATACTGTTGTAAAATAAATGTATTAGTAGAAAGTAGTCCTTATGTATGATTCATCACTGGACATGGTGCTGGCTGCTCACTTCACGTATCATGGTAAATGGTAAATGGCCTGTATTTGTATAGCGCCTTTTTAGGGTTCTACAACCCCCCAAGGCGCTTCACAACACAGTCAGTCATTCACGCGCTGGTGGGGATGAGCTACAATGTAGCTACAGCTGCCCTGGGGCGCACTGACAGAGGCGAGGCCTGCCGTACACTGGTGCCACCGGTCCCTCCGACCACCACCAGCAGGCAAGGTGGGTTAAGTGTTTTGCCCAAGGACACAACGACAGCGACAGACTTAACTCTTCTGCCACCATCGCCATCACCATCATATCAGCAGTGAACCAACACCCCGACGGCTGGAAAATTAGTTCTGTTGTTGCAATACCACCTCTGAACACTAGACGTCGCTATAGTGTCCGTGTTCAAATTCAACCTTTGAGTAACATTTTCTCTAAGCTCTTTTATTTTACTCTTAGGCTATTATTTGTGTCACTACTTTTCACATACCACCCACCTCTGGTCAAAAGCCTTTTTTGTCCACGTTTGAAAGGACATGCTGTTTGTCCGAGACGGTCAGCTGGACCCCTTCGTTTACACCGCTGCCTCCTGGATAACTCCACATCTGAGAGTGTTGCTAGTATCAGATTGTCATTTAGATTTCCTCACATGTAAAAAGTATGGAACAAACATATGTGCTCCCCTTGAGCTGCTCCATGCTGTGAAAATCTGCATAAAAATTTCTTTTGTCTATCTTTAGCTTGGCTTGTTCCCTTTCCAGCTGTGTCATATTGTCATGAACCCGGTTTTGGAAAAGAGATAATAAAAAAAAAGGTCTCCTTTAACATTTGATCTGGGTATCTTGACTCCATTCAGCACCACCCCCAACAGAGCTGCTTAGTTCCTTCCTGTTTGAACATCTTTAGGAGACAAAACTACAACTTTGTGATGAGCGGAGCGACTCAGACCCATAGGCACCCATGCAAAATGTCTAGGGCTACATCCCAGAATGCATTGCAATATTACGTCACAACCTATTTTTATCTACTGTAAAGTACGCTATGAAGATGGTACAGACTGGTTGTGACTGTGCTGTAAGGTCGACTCTGGGCCTTTTGAAGCCCCCGCCTCATCCAGCCTCTCCTCTCTGTCTCAACATCCGAAGAAATCCCAAAGTCAAGCTCACGTGCGATGTGCCTCAGACTAGTGAACTGCCCGGGGAATTTGTCACATTTTGTGGTATCCCTGTGCCAAAATTGTAGAGTTCACTGTGAGTTCAGCTGCTGAGGATGTTGGAGGGGAAGAAAATGAGAAAATAAAAGTGACAATCACAGTTATGCAAATGCAACGTACCAGAATATTCTAATAATTACATTTCATGCATCCTTAACACACAGTTTTGCCCCTATTTTCTAATTTGTGATCTAACTGCAAAACAAACAAAGAAACATTTTCTCCACATGGTAAGAGAGTTTTCATAGCTGTAAGAAAAGAAAATTTTTTTCTGATACAAGAGAAATGCTGCAGAACGGATAAGCCAAAGTTCATAATCAGTGCTCTTTCTTTCATTTTTACTGCTTGGAATTACTTGATAAAAAAATATCTTCAGTTTGTTATTTAATTTATTCTGTTTTGTCTTGTATAAAGTTCATTGCATCTTCCAATAAGATTAAATAGGACTAAAATGTGCTACCAAGGTAGACGAACTTCTAGTCCATTCCAATGTATTTTTAAAAAAAAAATAATGTTTAAGTTTAGATTATTATAACCTTAACTTATTTTACATAAATGTCCCTAATGAATATAAAGCTAAACAAAAAGAGACTATTTTCATAGTTTTCTCTGGACATTAAAGGGTTAAGGTTGTGAAGACATGAAAATATTCTGGAATCATTATCAGCGTGTGCTCAGGTTCATTTTGAATCCTCTACAAAAAGCACCACTAGTTTATTTTCACCAGATGGGTTTTTGGTATTGTCACCAATTTTAAAGCTTTTCATGATAAACGTTGAACTTTAAAACACCAAGAAATAAAAAGGATCCCAGTCTTTTGTGACTTTATGTCAGTGAAATTGTGTTTTACACACAGCTTGATTTCCACCAAAAAATAGCACTTTAGCAAAATTCAAGGCTCGGCGTCTCAGCTGACGTTGTTGCAAGTGAAACAGTCACAGTATGCGCGTCGCCGCTGGTGGTTCCACCAACACGTCTAACGGGATTAGGATTCTTACTTTGTGTTGGAGAAATGACCCTGACCATAACAACCGTCTTTGATAAAGAAATTTACAAAAGCATCTGAAGCTCAAACAGGAAGCCCAGCACTCTGAGAGCAGCCACCCTTGTTCCTTATGACTTTCTCACTTATGCATTGTGTGCCAGGAATTGGTTTTTACTCCGAATGCAAAGCACCATTGTGTGAAATGTGCTCCTAGCAAATGTTCACCTGTTTCATGAAAGTCCGTTTTTTTATTTATATAGATTCTAAAAAATCTCTGATTCTGTTTTCAACCATAGAAATATAATAAACTAGAATACTTTCGAAGGATTTTCACAAAGGTTCCCTTTTTAAATTCCACGGTGCAGGACGATGGGGGTGCTGACGGTGGTGGCGGTGTGGTGCAGTTGTGATGATCTTGCAAAAGTCCAGGTGGCTCTGAAATTAATTTGTCAGCAAGTGCTTGTTGGGAGAAAAACAAACACGTCTATACAGTTGGGCTTTGTTCAACAATAACAGAAAGTATCTATTGGTTTGTCTGGGATTTACTCACTCGCTCATTTTACCTTCACTAATGAAGATTTTTAAAGAATCCTTTACTTTAATTACTTTTCCATGAGCCAAACCAACATCCGTGTGCAAATGCTGTCTCTCTGTTCTGTTCTGAAAATGCTTCTCCTTCCTATTTTGTTTGTGTTGTACAAGAAGGTGCATAAACAAAAGCATCAAGATGACAAGCCTTCTGTATTTTAATTTTAGTTTGTATGGTATGTACATCCATACATTCATCTCCTGGCACTCATTCAGGACTGGATCATATTGACAACAGCAAATATCTTCAGATCTTCTCCTCTTCAGTTTTCTCATCTACGTCATGAGGAGGAACTCCAAGTCCAGCTGTTACAATCACTCCAGTGGGTCCTGGGTCCTCTTGGTAGGACATGCCTGAAACATTTTCCACTCTAAGCATCCAAATAGCATCTTTAACCACCTCAACAGGCTCTTCTTGATGCAAAGGAGCAGTAAATCTTCTCTGATCTCGTTTCTCACTTTCTAGCTAAAATTGTATCCGGATAACCTGCAGAGGATGATCATTTCAGCCATTTCTTTATGGTATCTAAGTATTTTGGTCAATATTCATAGCTGTCCCAATTTGTTTTCCATCATGAACAAGACCCTGATTTAGGTAGAAGCTCACTCCAACCTGAGATTTGCAATCTTACCTTTTCCAGAGGACCATAGCCAACAAGACAATGTCATATACAAAAGCAGAGAGGCAATCGGAAGAGCTCCGAACCAAAGACATCATGTTCATAAAGGTCAGGAACGAAATGAACAGAAACCAGTCCAACATTTTTCTAGCCTAGTGAACTAGACCAAATTCTTGCTTTGCAGAGTTTGGTCTAGGCACGCTTCATAGGAACCCTCGCAGCCTGTGGCTGTCCAATCACAGCTTGCTATAGTTTTGGTTGGGCCAATCACAGCGCTCTATATTTTGGGCCAATCACAGAGCGGGAGTAGCCGATGACGTCAGCGGTGCGGCCGCGAACCCAAGCAACATGGTGGCAACGCCGGAGCCACGTTCTTTTGAAACGGCTTTGTCATCAACATTGGATTATTTAGACTCCAACGTGAGTAAGTCTGTCTGATATACTTAGCGGCTTCTTATTTTTATCAAACAAAGTAGTGCAATGTCCCAGTACACCTGATATTCACATGTTTTTATACAAAAACCACAGAAATCATTGATGTTAGACGCCATTGCTGCCTCCCGTTTTTCCGTCGCTGTGATTACGTCACGTTGTTCGTTACTCTGATTGGTCCTAGCGCTATCCAATTGCGTGCTGACATTTTGAAAGACAACCGTAGATCCCGCCTCACGACTGAGGGCCGTCAATGGCTCGTGGCCAGACTATATATTCACATGTATAGGATGGCTTGCCAGGCTAACATTTTACAGCAATGTGACCAAAACTTTCACAAGTACCAAATGGCCCGAAGCAGGGAACTGGAAGCCCAAACTCCTGAAGTACCCCTACAGGACAATAGGACCAAGTTTTTAGCCTTCAATAAAACACAGTAAAGCATAATTTATATGTCTCTGTCAGCTCGAGTGTGGAGTCGCACACACGCATTGACGGAGGTGTTTTCTCTTCAGACTTCTCCGTCACCTGGGGAGAGTTGCAAAGCAATTCCCCGCCAGAACAACAGAGGGTGTAGCACTTTTCTGGGGTATCCTGCCACCATTACAGTCACGTATCCGGTCCACGATAGTGTATTTACTACTGTGTTTACATTGTTTTAATGTATTTTGAGACTTTTTAACACGGACAAATTTGTCCCCCATTCTCCTCCACCTTTTCATGCGGTCGGCACCTCTAAACCCACGTTTCCTGTCATTTCCATCCATGAATAAAAAGCTTGCTGCGTATCTTTGTGCTCCTTCAGTCACGGGTAAATAAACGTTCATATTTTCAGACTTTTTCTGCGAGGCGTTCTTCAATCTGCTCTGTGTCTGCAGCTAGATATCTTCAGTTCTCTTTATTTTTTGAGGAGGTAATGGCGGTGCTGTTGACGTATTGAAGGAAGCTGCGTCCTGAACGATCACAAGCTTGCACGCTACGTCGCTCTCGACGGACAGTTATAAAAGTGGGCATGTCTCCGTCAACCTCTGCAGGCCTGTCGGAGAGTCCTTGCGCCGACGCAAAACGGCGCTGCGTGTCTCCGTACCGACGCAGACGTATAAATTAGGCTTAACTCTGTTTGGCCAAACTATACTGACTTTATCCACTGTTCCACATTGCTTCTCCTGATTTAAAAATTTGACTGTTGGACTTTGGTCTCTGCTCTCCAGCATCCTGATGGACTTGGAGGCTGAGGGAGGTGATGTCTTTGAAGAACGAACACACCCTCTGGCCCCCTTACTTAAAGAGAGGCCCCACCACTGAGGTCTGCCAATCCAAGATGTTATAACAGTATTAAGTCATGGATGGACTCTGATGTCTGCAGCAAACATCGGCATCCTGTGTACCAGCTGTAAATGTGGCTTTAGTCAGTTTATACTGCAGGAAGTAAAACAGCAGACTAATCTTTACAGCTAATAACATCAGTTAGACTCTGTTGTGTTCTGTGGTTCTGAAGCAAACTATGAAGTTAATACGATTTTTTGATCGAGGACCCCCCCAGTATGTCCTATATTGTGAGGATTTGAACACCAGCATTTCACCGCTTCTGTTTTTGTTTCTCAAGGACAACAAAACTCTCACCATCCCGAGCTCCTGAATGAAGTTATCTGCTTACCTCAGCACTTGTCATGGTAAAACAGTAGAAAGGAAGGTTATAAGAGAGTTTTTATATAGCCTCAGTTAAAGATGTGAGCAGAGACCTTATCCTCTTCTTAACGATCCCCTCAAAGAAAATCACAACAACCTTCTTAAATGAGATATGTTGAAGATATTTAGAATTCAATTCTGATTGCCAGGGCGTGTGAAGGGAATTCGTTTCACGCTAAATTAGTCTCCCATGTGTCTTGGGTTAGAACGTCACAGGAACGCCAAATGGAGACTCAAGACATAAAATGTGAACTTTATCTAAAATTATGATTAGAATATTGTTATAAAGTAATTCAGCGTGGACGTTTGCATGTTTTTTAATTAGGTGGGGTTAAAAATAAGACAAAAATAAACATGATAGGAAAGTCAAAAAAAAAAGCAATAATCTTTGACTATAGGAAACGCTCGCCAAAGGAAATTAAAAGAAAGGGGCTGAAATAGAAGCCAATGTCTGTGAGCATACAGTAGGAAATCAGCTGAAGGGATACAAGTTTACATGGAGAACACAGCAAATATTAAAGTAATATTGAGTAACGACTAATAAAACCTGGAGACTTTTGTTTGGGACAGGTACAATGAAGTATATGAAAGAACCTCCTGCAGTCATTGGTGATAAGGGCACGATTTCAGATTTTTTAATAAAAAGAGGTGCCAGACCTTACGTCTACAGGAAGAGCAAAGAAAACTGTTCATAGGGAAAACGCGGATGCCAGTTGTATTCCATCAGCTGAAATTAAGCCTGAAGATGAAGTCATTTTTCAGGTGAATAATACATTTTGCCAACGAAGCAAAAAGAATTAAAACTTCGGCAATGGCCAGCGAAAAGTTTGGATCTCATTCTGATTGAAAATTGATGGTGGAGATTGAAAATAAATGGTCCATGACACGGCTCCGTCCTGCAAAGCTGATATGTCAACCGAAAGTTGGAACCTGATTAATGAAGAATTCTTTTTTCCATTAGTGAAAAAGAAGTTGAGCTGTCATAAAAGCCAAAAGAGATTCAATAAAATAATTATTTTCTTTTGCTTATTTGGTTTCCAGGTAGACGGAGTGATGATATTCCTTTCCTCCCCGAATGTCCTGATTTTGTCTTGTTAGAAAACGGTTGAAGAGACGGTTTATCTCTGCCCAGAATGAAAACAACAGTCTATTTCCAGCACGTCCTCTTGTAGCAAAGGGGAAGTTTCCACTCAGCCGAGGTGATCTCTTATCCTTGGAGTAATTTACAGCACATGTCACAAGTGCAGAATAATTTCAATTCACCATGTTACAAGGAAGCACGAGAAAAAGGGAGAAGGATCATTTGCCTGCACAACAAATTGATCCTCCAGCCGGGAGAGCATCCCAAGGGTAAAGTGAAACAAATTTTCCACCCCTTCAGTGGTTTTCGACCCAGATGCTCAGTTGTGTTTTGTCTCTATTAAGAGACCAAAAGATTTATGAGAGAAATATTGACCACCAGTTCTACTGGCCATTTTATAGGTCCCACATGAGAGCAGAGAAGGATGAGGAGTGGTTTGTCTTCAGCATCTGCAAGTCTGTGAGGTCTACACTTACAAGGTCTGGAGACCAAATAACTCACATGGCTGCAGCACACAGGAACGTGCATGTGTGAGAATCTAAATGATCCAGTTGAAAGGGTAAATTAGAGATATTTTGTACTACTGATCTGTAATTTAAGGTTATATGTCTGCTGATTATGCGTCTCAATATAGTATTTGCTTTATTCTTTATTTTATTTCTACATAACATAAATATATTTAAATAATTAAAATCCATGCATTTTTATTTGCAATGTTTCTTTTCTAATAAATAATACAGGGTTAATTCTGTAATACCTGCAAACAGAACCGTTGTGATCTCCTAGTAGTACATAATAAGCTCTGTAATAAACAACATATGCCCAGGATCTATGAACACTAGATTGTGGTATTTAAAAAGCTGTGTTTATAAATGGCCTCCCAAAAGGAGTTTATGAATTCAAATGAAAACAGAGATTTTGAAGGCAGTTCCATGCTGTGTTTTGACCTGCTTTAACTGAGCTGTTATTCCACTGATCATTTGACTTCTTATTCATGTTAAAACTGAGGATTTTGCCTTAAATCCAAAAGTGTAAAAACGAACCCAAGCAAATATTTGAAACATGAATTTTACAACATTTTCCTGGTGCCATAATACAGCATCGTTGATTTTAAAACAGCAAAGCAAGAAAGATCTTGAGCTGAGTGTCATCATACTGATGAATGAAAAACGTCTTACCCAGCCTTTCTGCTGGATGCGTAAGCAGCGTGTAACATAATAGACACGTTTTACCCGCAAGCTCCCTTCCAACCGGGAGCGTTTTTGATGCAGCGAGAGCGTTCCATGTAGCTGTGAGGTCACAAATCACTGGAGAATGTGATTTCTGCAGTTCACGCACAGATATACAAGGAGAAAGATGACAGCGTGTATCCAAAAAGGTCTGTGATTTATTTTCTGTTCTGTATACCTTGGCTACAGAGGTTTCACAGGAAATGATGCAAGTTTTTTACTCGTTAAAGAACTGGAAATCTGCACGTGACTTTTATTTTGAAAGTGTCAGGATGTGTGGCCTGATCTGAACAGCTGAGGTTGACTTGCACTGGAAGCGTAGCGTGTAAAAAATAGACTTGAGGCGTAAGCAACTGGGACATGTCCAAAACATAAAGCTTCATGGCCGGTGGAAACACACCCATCTACTAAAATGGCGGCTAAGTGCTGTGTGCTACGGTCGCTTCAACGACATTATACGACGTTTACCCATCCGGTGGAGAGGCCCGGTTAAGCTGAATCTGATCCAATACTTTGTCAAAAGAGACAAATTCAAATTCAGATAGCTGTTGTGATGCAAAAGTGTGTTTAAGGTGAAAAAAAAGATTTAACAATGACAAGAAAAATAACTTTTTAATCTAACAAATGAGTTTTTTTAACTGAAACATTTCAGAAACACTGAAAATGATTAAAATCAAGTTCATTCACACTTTGTTTTATTCTATAGTTTTTGTTTTAACACCACCACCGGTGCACAAAATGCCAGATCTTTCTCTTCTGAGTGAAACAACATGGAACAATTCCTTATTTCTATTGATGACACAAACTATAATGTAGGCAGTGTCGTTGCGACGCTGATGTTTGTCCTCGTTTCAACATTTTTGATCAGAATCATTTTGGACACTTTACTGGATCAATGACAAACCTTCCTCTCTTGACCTTGCTCTCACCGGCTGCTGTCTTCTTCTCTTCTTCTCAGCATGTAACCACATCAACACTCGGCTGTATTGTGTGTCTTTATATCAGATAACAGTGCAAGGTAATGTGGGTGGACTCAATAGGAGTAAGATTTCTCCCTCAGAAGAAGAGGCTTTTTGTCTGCTTTCGTAATCTTTCGCCGTGAGTCGTGCCCCAGCCGTCTTGGCTTACTTAATTAGTCATGCAGACGTATGGTGGAGAAAAATGGTGGGGGCTTTTCATTGACTTCTCCTGCAGTCAAACACCGGTGATCTTATGCATGTGGGGAAACTTCTGAACCTCCTAACCTGTACTTGATTCCTGTTTATTCTGCTGCAATCATATCCTGTCCATGAATGTTTCAGGAAGCACGTCCATGGCTCCAACCTATACAAGATACTCCGCAAGGGAATATTGTTTGCTTTAAACTTGTGTTGTGTTTCTCTCGGCACTTTTAAAGATTAAATCCACTCCTCTACCAAAGCTATTCGTTTACTTCATGAACCAGGAAAGTTGATGCTGCCTGAGGGAAGGAAACAGCTCTTACATTCACCTTTCTCAAACACTTAACTCTTTTTAATTCCTCTTGAATGAAACGCTCTTGCATTGAGTATGAACCTTAATTTTACCTGAGCACAGAAACACTTTTTTAGGATTGGCAAAGTATGAAAGAACTCTACACCCTTGGGCCATAGAGACTCCGTTTCTCCTTTTTGTCTTGGTGTTGGATTGAGTTGAAAGTCTCAAAGTTTAGAATATTCTCTGATATCCACTGAAAAGTCATCATAGATAATATTTCACAAAATGTATCCTTATGAGCTGGCATCACTGACAGCTGATTGTAAAAGACAAACTATGAATACAGATGTCCCTGCCTTTTTTTTTAGAAACACTATTTCATATTTTTTATGTTAAAATGAGTGTAGAAGCCACCACAAGCCACTAGCACCCAGGAGTGACAGGACTGGCATTTTCTGTACTGTTCCAGCTTGCCATTATCACTTAGGTAAGAAGGCACAGAAGGTCAAGCTGTCACTACTGTTCCATTCAAAATGCCACTGTGAAGGAAACATACCTGCTACATGCTGTGCTGATTGTAAAAGGTAGGGTATGGGAGTTGTTTACTGGTGGAAATGAGAATTTAGTAATTCTCCCTAAAGGGGAAAAGAGTTTCTGCATCAGTGGAGAGAGAACACATGAACATTAGACCTGGAACGAAGCTTGTTAAAATACATCTAAGTCAGCCTCTGTTCTCAGCTTCTCTTATCAGAGTTAATAAGGCTGCTAACAAATAAGTATTAAAGCACTTTTATTACCATCTAGTTTAGAAACGTGTTACATTTATTTATTTCTTCTTATTATTTTTTTTTAGTAAATTTTGGTAGTGGTGCATTTCAGTGAAATTAGCAAAAAGAAAAATATACATACACTGCTCACAAAAATGAAAGGAACACTTTAAAGAAACACATTAGATGCATCAGATCTCAATATGAAGTTGGATATCTATACAAATAACGACAGGGCAATGTCTTAGGAACAAAAGGATGCCAAGTCTTTTAAAGGAAATAAAAGTTTTCAGCCTACAGAGGGCTCAATTGTGTAGACACCCTAAAATCAGAGTGAAATGAAGATGTGGCAGGCTAGTCCATTATTTCAAAAACTTCATTTCTGCAACTCAAAATGCTTTTCAGTATCTTGTGTGGCCCCCACGAGCTTGTGTGCATGCTTGACAACGTCGGGGCATGCTCCTAATGAGACAACGGATGGTGTCTTGTGGCATTTCCTCCCAGATCTGTGTGAGGGCATCCCTGAGCTCTTGTACAGTCTGAGGAGCAACCTGGCGCCGCCTAATGGACCCAAACATAATGTCCCACATATGTTCTATTGGGTTTAAGTCAGGGGATCGTGAAGGCCATTCAATTGTTTCAATTCCTTCATCCTCCAGGTACTGCCTGCATACTCTTGCCACATGAGGCCGGGCATTGTCGTGCATTAGGAGAAAACCAGGACCTACTGCATCAGCGTAGGGTCTGACAAAGGGTTCAAGGATTTCATCTGGATACCTTATGGCAGTCAGAGCACCATTTCCTAGGCAGTAGAGGTCTGTGCGTCCCTCCATGGATATGCCTCCCCAGACCATCACTGACCCACCACCAAACCTGTCATGTTGAACGACGTTGCAGGCAGCATAACGTTCTCCTTGTCTTCTCCAGCCTCTTTCACGTCTATCACAGGTGCTCAGGGTGAACCTGCTCTCGTCTGTAAAAAGTACAGGGCGCCAGTGGCGGACTTGCCAATTCTGGTGTTCTTGAGCAAATGCCAGTGGAGCTCTACGGTGCTGGGCAGTGAGCACAGGGCCCACTACAGGACGTCGGGCCCTCAGGCCATCTTCATGAAGTCTGTTCCTGATTGTTTGGGTAGAGACATTCACACCAGTGGCCCTCTGGAGGTCATTCTGTAGGGCACGAGCAGTGCTCAGCCTGTGAAATAAGGAACTAAAAACCACTCTACAATTTTAGGGACAGCAGATTAAAATGGTTGACTAAAGGGTGTCCTGTTTCTTGGGTGTCTTGATTTTTCAAGATTCTTCCATGCTACTTGAGAGAGAAATAGATTTATCCTTCTTGGCATAGGTACAGTGTCACCCTCAGAGAAACAGGAAGTTCTCAGTTTTCACTGGTAGGTCTTTCCGCTGCTCTGAAAAATTAAAGACTATTGATGAAGGAAGGGAAGAAGTGTGTGAATGCAGCAAGTGAGCAAAGATCCCGAAACACATCCTCCAGCTTTAGGAGTCACGTTACAGCAACCACACTAATTACTCATCCACCTATTTTAACTGACTGTATAGCTTTTCTGCTGTTTAAAAAAGTAAAAAGCAATTAAAGAAAATTGCTATAAATGTAAACATACATGGAGGATTTGTTAAAAAAAGTAAATTGAAAGAAATCTCTAGAAAGTTTTCTGTTTAACCTTTTGCAGTTCTCTCATTTTTCAGTCTACAGGCAGCATTTTATTTAAATGGAAATGGTGTCTTCTCACTCACAACATAACCCTCTGCATCAACAGAATAAAACACCTGTCATGATCTGCCTCATTGAGTCCCAAAAAAACCTCCAAAATAGCAGTTTCCATGTTTTCCACACCAGCGTGTAGATAAGCTATGTACTATGATGACAATTGGTTTTACTTCTGTTGTTTTTATCATGTTTCGAGACAAAGTGAGTAAACCTTCAGACTGAGAGAGACAGGTTGCAGGTTCAACACTTGAGTGCAATCTTTACATGTTCTCCACATGCATGCAAGGGTTCCTGTGGATATTAGTTTCATCCAACAGATGACAAACATGCATGTTAAGTTAGTCAGCAATAAGTTATCCCTAAATATATGTGTGTGTGTGTGTGTGTGTGTGTGTGTGTGTGTGTGTGTGTGTGTGTGTGTGTGTGTGTGTGTGTGGTTAAATATCTGGTGACCTGTCCAGATTTTAACCTGCCTCTCACCTAATGAATGCTGGAGATAGACATAACCTCCCTGTGACTCTTTACTATGGATGGGTACCTTTGACATTTGAATTGATACAGTACCAATTCCTGGTACCTACCAATCGATACTGGTACATAACGGTACCTATTTTCGATACTTTAGACTGTTTAATAATTATTTTAATCTATTTTTTAGTTAAATATATATTTTTTCTCAATATATAACTATATTTGATATACATCACAATAAATAACATTGTTTGTATTTTATCGTGGTAGTGTTGTACAATATGAAAACCTTTAACCACAACTGTTTCTAAATGATGCAAAAACTAAAACCCAGCTCCATGTACTCCTATTCCTCTTCTATGCCCTCTGGAATAACTATGATGATGAGACCATGTGTTAAACAACAAATGATACTAAAGCAAACTTTGGTACCATGTTTGTATTTTAATATTGTGGCGTTTCAGAAACTAAAGCCCAGCTCCATGTGCTCCTATTCCTCTCCTTTCCCCTCTGGACAAATTGTGTGATGGTGGGTCCTTGTAGTTTTATAAACTGTAAATGAAACTGAAGCAAATATCTTTGCTGTGAACTAAATTTGCTGTGTATCTTCATTCCTTTTGCCGTTCTTTTTCAAACAGTTATTTCCTACTCAAAAGTCGGAATTTCCAAGGAGAACGCGAACACACCATTAGCTGATAGCAATGCTAACAGAAGCCAAAATATCAAGCTAACGGTATCTTAAACTGTTTATTTAGCTGCTGGAGCAGATTAAGACGATGATGCCTCATTTAGATCATTGTTGCTGGTTTCATTATCACCCAATCATTTAGTGAAGTGAAGCCAGACTTTAGAGTGCGTTCGCTTTCTCTAGTCAGAATTTCTGAGTTCCGAGGAGAACACGAACGCACCATTAGCTGAACGGAAGCTGAAATATCAAGCTAACGTTATGTTAAACACTTAATTTATCTACTGGAGCAGATTAAGACGATGATGCCTCACTGAGATTTTTGTCGCTGGATTCATCATCACCCAGTAACCCATCCCATTTAGTGGACCCAAACTTTAGAGCTCTTCCTCTCTGCTGCTGCCTACTTTGTTTACAGCTCGCCCGCAGCGACTGACGACATTATGCTCTTGCGCTGCTGTCTCTTGCAAATCGCTGTCTTGCAAGTTCTCGTTATGAAGGATGGGTACCGAAATAAGGCACCGTTTCATATCACGTGAATCAGTAGTACCACGGAATTTGGTTGGTGCCTTAAAAAGTACCGAATTCGATACCCATCCCTACATTTTACAGGAAAAAAAACTGTAACAGAAGATGAGGAAATACTTTTTATCAATTCAAGAGTAACGTATTGCCTTTGTGTAGGTTCACTCCTTCGGAAGATTAACAGGGATTTCAAAAAGTTTGACAAAAACAGAATTTGTTCGATAAATAAGTAGGTAGACAGATAAACAGATAGATTTTTTTTATGATTTATTTATTTCAATACAAATATCAGGGTTCTTACACTTTTTTCACTGACAAATTCAAGCACTTTTCAAGCATTTTCAAGGTACATTTTCAAACTTTTCAAGCACCACACGGCAAAGACGAAACAATACATTAGGACTCAAGAGGACAGTTTCACCTCACTATCATATGAATTTATTACTGTTATATAATAGAGATGATCTTATCCGATCACAGGATCAAAAATCAGGACTGAACCTGTGATTTTAAATTACTGGAATCAGGTGATAAAGATTAGCTATAACCTTATAAAGCAACTAGCGTGACCTTAATTCAACCTCAGATAGAAATTTTCAAACGAAATGACAATGACAGTTTTAATTTTAACCTGTCTGCTTTTAGTTCTAGTCTGTTACCTTAAAACCAAACACCCTGCTCTCCCAGTTCACTGCAGCAACTCGGACAAAAACACACAGCCATCTGACACTCAAGATACACAAAAAGTCAAGGAGAAACTGTCTACTGACAGCAAAAACACAGCCAAGAAAGCTATATATTACCGTAATCACACTGTATGACGCTCTGGTTGCAAACGTTGGTTTTTGCAGTCTCCTAGAGCCCCGGTATGAGCCGTGTTGCGCAGGGAAGAGCGAGCCTCAACATGGGTGCAGTCATAGTAATGCTTATCGCAAAACACAGCCACATACTATTTAAACAATTTGAATTATGAACAATGAGGCTATTATCAAACATATTCCTAATATTAACACATTTCTTATCAATGTTCTTCCTGACACAGTGATGGTTTTTGGCAGCTAATCTGAGGAAATGACATGAAAACAGGACGTTGAGGCTTGTTAAAAGACAAATTTCTGTTACTGTTTGGTTTCAGACAAATAAAGTATTATATTATATTCCAAGTTACAAATAAATAAATCTGAAAGGACAACTTGGATGTTTTCTACTTTCTTCTTTTTAACTGAATGCATTGCTGAGGTATTGGATTGGGACTTGGTATCGAAATCCGGATCGGGGGCAAAAAAATGTGATCAGAACATAATTATAAATATTATCTTGTAATATTCCACAAAGCAGGGACAAAGTAAATAAAAACATAACATTTTACATTTTGAAATGTGTCTAAGGTCAAGTTTTGCTCCTACTTTTGCAGCTCTTATAGAAGCCATTTTTAAAATCCTGCTCCTACTAAATTGCTGACTATTACCACCCACTACTGAAATATCTGATCACAACCCTCCCTCCATCTGCAGAACCATTAATTGATTAAAATAAATAATTATACTTGATGAACAAAGAGGTTTTAGGGATTGTATTTCTGCTAGTAAAAATACCTGTTGATATATTTAGTTTCAATTGTGACTAGTAAGAATATGATCTGGACTAGGATTAAATATACTGTTGCTATGTAAAATAGGAATTACTAGCTGTT
Organism: Aphyosemion australe; assembly: GCA_006937985.1. Lineage (NCBI taxonomy): Eukaryota > Metazoa > Chordata > Actinopteri > Cyprinodontiformes > Nothobranchiidae > Aphyosemion > Aphyosemion australe. The sequence goes on from SSNS01000033.1 coordinate 1,485,859, forward strand.
GATTAAATGATAAAATGGCTTGCCACGTGAACGAGCCGCTGGATCCCAGACCCAAAGCAGAGCTCTCACACACGCGACTAGCATAAAAGTCTCATCGGTAAAGTAGGTCTGCTTCATAGCGAAGCCAGCAGACACCGCCGGCCCAGCAGCTGGTCTTTATAGTAGGAGGAGCCTGCTGCTAACAGACCGGTGTGACAGAAAGGAGCGGACCCTCTGAGTGAGAGCAGCCGCAGCCGTATTTACTAAAAGCGAAATAATCGCTCTCTAGTTTTTAACGTTAAAAATAACAAATTGAGTTTTTTCATCAAACTAACTTGGGTGATCTTATATACAAAACTGTGCAGTTTGTTTTTCAAGCATTTTCCAGGACTCAGTACAGAAATCAAGCACTTTTCATACCTTGAACACACGTTATTGAAATTCAAGCATTTTCAAGGATTTCAAGCACCCATACGAACCCTGAAATATACACTGCTCACAAAAATTAAAGGAACACTTTTTTTATTGGGCCTGGCATGAAATCAATTAAACCTGTCTGATAATTTTCTGGTTGATTAAGCAGCTGAGGGCATTGTTAATCACTTTCAGCTGTATTGGTGTTCATGGACTTAACGACAGGTGCACTAAAGTGGCAACAATTACAAAACCCTCAAAACAGGACTGGTTTAACATGTGGAGGTCATTTCAAGTTTCTCCCTCTTGATCTTTTTTGGCTGGTTTTCCACTCGTGCTAGTTTTGGCTTGAGTAATTATCTCTACTGGCAGCATGAGGCGATTCCTTAACCCTACAGAAGTTGCACAGGTTGACCAACTTCTCCAGGATGGCACATCCACACGCTCTGCAGCAAGAAGGTTTAATGTGTCTCCCAGCACAATCTCCAGAACATGGAGGAGATTTCAGGAGACTGGCGGTTATTCTCGGAGAGCTGGACAGGGCCGTAGAAGGTCCACAACCCATCAGCAGGACCGATACCTGCTCCTTTGTGCAAGGCGGAACAGGCTGAGCACTGCTCGTGCCCTACAGAATGACCTCCAGAGGGCCACTGGTGTGAATGTCTCTACCCAAACAATCAGGAACAGACTTCATGAAGATGGCCTGAGGGCCCGACGTCCTGTAGTGGGCCCTGTGCTCACTGCCCAGCACCGTAGAGCTCCACTGGCATTTGCTCAAGAACACCAGAATTGGCAAGTCCGCCACTGGCGCCCTGTACTTTTTACAGACGAGAGCAGGTTCACCCTGAGCACCTGTGATAGACGTGAAAGAGTCTGGAGAAGACAAGGAGAACGTTATGCTGCCTGCAACGTCGTTCAACATGACAGGTTTGGTGGTGGGTCAGTGATGGTCTGGGGAGGCATATCCATGGAGGGACGCACAGACCTCTACTGCCTAGGAAATGGTGCTCTGACTGCCATAAGGTATCCAGATGAAATCCTTGAACCCTTTGTCAGACCCTACGCTGATGCAGTAGGTCCTGGTTTTCTCCTAATGCACGACAATGCCCGGCCTCATGTGGCAAGAGTATGCAGGCAGTACCTGGAGGATGAAGGGATTGAAACAATTGAATGGCCTTCACGATCCCCTGACTTAAACCCAATAGAACATCTGTGGGACATTATGTTTGGGTCCATTAGGCGGCGCCAGGTTGCTCCTCAGACTGTACAAGAGCTCAGGGATGCCCTCACACAGATCTGGGAGGAAATGCCACAAGACACCATCCGTTGTCTCATTAGGAGCATGCCCCGACGTTGTCAAGCATGCACACAAGCTCGTGGGGGCCACACAAGATACTGAAAAGCATTTTGAGTTGCAGAAATGAAGTTTTTGAAATAATGGACTAGCCTGCCACATCTTCGTTTCACTCTGATTTTAGGGTGTCTACACAATTGAGCCCTCTGTAGGCTGAAAACTTTTATTTCCATTAAAAGACTTGGCATCCTTTTGTTCCTAAGACATTGCCCTGTCGTTATTTGTATAGATATCCAACTTCATATTGAGATCTGATGTATCTCATGTGTTTCTTTAAAGTGTTCCTTTAATTTTTGTGAGCAGTGTATTTTATATTAAACTCACTTTAAAAATAAATATGAGCCTTATGATTGCTTGTCAGCTCATAAAATTGCAGGTTGGTGCAGCTTTATGGAGAATCTACTGATAAACAAAATACTGATGAAAGTAAATGGAAGACTTTTCTTCCCATTAGGACACATTTTCTTCTTCAAAACTAAAATTGTTGGTTTCCAAAACAATTTCCCAGACAGCACTGATATTATATTTGGATGAAATCAAGTCTCCAGCTTGAATGAGATTTTTTTTCCTCAATTTAAAATGTTGAAAGGAATAGAAATTTCTTTGTAGAGTACATCGTGATACTGATTCGTGCTTTTGTTTAAAATTGATAGAGAAGCAAAGTTTTATATAGGAATATTTTTAACTTACAAAATAGAAAATGTTTGTTTCTTATCACCAGTATTCAGTAAAATGAGTAATGCATCAAAACATGAGTAATGCATCTGTGAGTGGACGGTACCACTTTTCTATGAGTCACCATCAAACTACATTTATCACTCACTGTAAACTGGTTTTCACAGTAAATACTGCAGGCTGTTTTATAAAAACACAGAGTTGTAAATATCTTCATAACAATTTAAAAAAGTTGAGATAAAAATGTCCATAAGTAACAGCTCTTTTTATTTTTAAGAATTAGTATTTATTTCTGTTTGTTTATTGTTGTGTGTGACTCTTGTGAACCTTGGTTATGTTACATGTCCGTTTTTTCACTAGAATCTGATCCTACAGGCATCTCAGTAGAATAATACAAACCCCCATCAGAATCAATGCAGACCGTTTTGTCACATTATCTTGTTCATTTCAAGGTGACATTTAAAATGTGTCCATAAAGGTAAAGCACGTAGTGAAATAAAGGCCGAATGGGAGTTTTTACACTTTGAATTGTATATAAAGATCAGTCTGAAGCCATAGCTGCTTCAGTTATGTTTAAGGTTATGTCACTTGTCTGATGAGATGCAGTGTTACTCCGCTGCCCTCATGAATGTGACAAATAAATAGATGAATGTAAATTAGTGATGAATTGAGATTGAAGATTTTAATGTATAATATTGTTTTTATCATACAAACATCACTGTTAAAGAATACATAATAAAACCAAAGATATTTACCGGGACTGAAAAAGTTAACGCGTTACTCCTACTTTCCACCAGACACAAAACGGCCACGAAACATACTTAGCTGCATCTAGCCGCTGTTATAGTGGACGAGATCCTTTCCATCGACCGCAAAGTGTAACATTTTGGACGTGTCCCAGAAGTTAAGGGACGCGTGTCACGTGTTTCGATTTTATATATTCGGCGTCAAACTCCGCAGATCAGGCCAGACAGGAAGTCAAACAAGAAAGCAGTGAAAAACATCTGGAAACTTTAAAAATAAATTGTAAAAACGGTAAATGGCCTGTATTTGTAAAGCGCCTTCGTAGGGTTCTATAGCCCCCCAAGGCGCTTCACAACACAATCAGTCATCCACCCATTCACACACTGGTGGGGATGAGCTACATCGTAGCTACAGCTGCCCTGGGGCGAACTTACAGAGGCGAGGCCTGCCGTACACTGGCGCCACCGGTCCCTCTGACCACCACCAGCAGGCAAGGCAGGTTAAGTGTCTTGCCCAAGGACACAACAGCAGCGACAGACTGAGCGGGACGCGAACCTGCGACCTTCCGATTGCAAGGCGGCCACTAAACTCCTCTGCCATCGTCAAAATGAAAGTCACGTACAGATTTGCAGTTGCTTAACTAATAAAAAACGTACGTAGGTAAACGGAACAGAAAATAAACCACAGACCTTTTTGGATACATGTTGTCATCTTTCTCTTTGCTTGTTATTAGGGATGAGCCAGACGAGTATCCGGTACGGATAATGCATTTTTGACGAGTACGAATATTAAACGAGTAAAATTCATGATTATCTGTGTTTGGGTGGAAGGAGAATCCTCATTGGGTAACTGACTGTCTTTACGCTCTGTGATTGGCCAGTCACACAGAGGGCCCGCCCCTCCCTACAGACAAAACCATCTCTGCAGCGCCGGGAGGCAGCTGTGCTGCTCCGCTCACACACGACAGTGACTGAGGCCTCTGTGTAGCTCTCTCTCTCGTCACGTTGCTTCAGTAATCTGTACTCCCTTCTTCAGCTCGCCTCTTTTTCAGTTTGTGTAACATTTAAAGTTACTTGTTTCGTAGCAGTGCATTTGTCAAGAGAGCTGAAAACGGCTCATATCACGTTTGTCTCTCTCTCTCGCTCTCTCTCTCGAAATACGGCACAGGACGATTTGGTCAGTAGAAAAACCTCTCTCTCACACAGACACACACACACACACCTTAAACATTGTTTTGTTTAACTTTGTGTGTGGAAAAAATGGCAAGAACTTTAGAAAAAAATAGTTTGATCATAAAATAAAAAAAAATTAAAATTAAAAAGTTGTGTCTTATTCTAGTATTTGATATTTCCTACTGCATGAGTTCAGTTGTATTCATTCATGCACTTTAGTATTCATGTTCTGAGTTTATTGAAACATTTGTTCTGTAATAGTTCCTTTACTATTGTGATCAAAAACACTGAATCTCAATTCTGAGGCTGATCTGTAAATAGTTTTCAAATAAACAATACATATAGCAACTTGATCAATCCATATCAATTTCAGCCTTAAAATAATGTACCGAGTTAAGCCACACCCACTTCCAATTGAACCACGCCCATTTTCGGTTTAGGCCCCACCCACTCCGAGTACAGATACAGATAATTTAGATGGTTGAACAGATACAGATAGTGGTGTACTCGCTCATCCCTACTTATCGTGTTAACTTTCAAAATCAAAAATCAAGCGTTGTGTTTTAATTATTCCGTGATTATGTGACCTCGCGGGACCTGCTGCATGGAATGTTTTCGCTCCCGTTTTGCATCTGAAACGTTCCCAGTTGGAAGGAAGCTCGCGGGTAAAACGCCTCTATTACGTTACACGCTGCTTTTGAGTCCGGTGGAAAGGAAGGGTAAATATCAACTCATTAATTAATTAATGAGGACGATTGCTTATTTTGTGTTGCTGAATATTTTCAAGTAGAAATGTTTTGCATTGCTAAATTGTATGAATGACTTGTAATTTTTCACAAGCAAAATTAAAACTGAATAAATTTTTCTTTTCTTTCAAAAACCATAACTACCATCAGATGCACGAACCTAAAGTAATCAAAATAAATCAAAAGTAGAAATGATGGGTGGCATATGTGTCACATGTGAAATAATTCACCATTTTTTATGCTATTCTCTGTGTAATCATGTGTCTGAGAATTTGTTGTTTTGTATTTTAAACCATTGCTAGTAACAATAGTTTACTTTTAGTCTTTTGATGATATGGTTTTAATTCTTTTCTTTTGAGTACAGTTTTTTCCCCCAACGCAAATTTTATAAATCATAAAGTTTAGATCTTCTATCTTTTGATTGTCTCTTGGGGACATGCTGCTCATCTGTTTTGAATGTAGACTTTCTCCTACAGTCAAACATCTGCCAAGAAATCCCAGTGAATCACTGCATCAAGGGACTAAGAAACCGTCAAATGTTCTTAGTGGCTGAAACGCTTGGCTGGGAGCTATAATCTATTTTCTTCTTAACTCGGTGAATGCTATCATTTTGTCAAAGCTTTAGGTATTTTTGGCATACTGAGAAGGTTACTTTTGGTGCTGGTTGCTCTTGTTCGTGCAGAAATCATTTTGTGGAGATGCTCACTCTCATAGGCTTGATGAAAATAAGACTTTTCTTTGTGTTGATTTATGGATCCAAACGTTCTCAAACAAAAATCTATTTCAGATCAATTTAAAGTCTGCAAACATTATGTTCATCATGATCAGTAGAAACTAATAGAATCAGCCAAATATCATTTTTAATCTAGTTCAGCATTTTGGTTTGATTTCAGTTAAACTGACCCAAAACGAGTCCTCGCCGAAAAACATAAAAGGAAGGTTTTAAAGGTGATGAACAAACCTAGAGCCAGAATGTTCTTATATTAAAATGAATGTATTGAAAAAAGAGATAAAGGACAAGAAGATCTAAACACTGAGTGAAAAACAAAACACTTGAAAAGAGAGAAAAGTAAAAAAGTGTCAGCATGCGTGGAAGCTGGTGGGATGAATGCCTATAAGATGCATTAAAGCAAGGTGGCACAGCCTGGAGGGTTGAGCTGAATTAGCAATTAAATAGAAATGTGGAAGGTTTGTGAGCAGAAAGATGAATGTGATAGAGCATTAACTATTTACAGGAGAGGTGGAAACCTTTTACCACTTGAGTGAAATCACCTTTTTCTTCTTCTGTTTTCATTTATTCCACCTATGATGATGTTGTGGTTTTAAAAAATCATTTTTTTGATCAGTGGAGGTTTGATACAAGAAAATAATCAAATAAAAAAACATTTATATCTAAACACATTCTACCCAGAAATGATACAATACAAAAATAGTGAACAGACAGTTTCTGTTTTCTAATGCTAATTTTATTCAAGTACTGGCTTTCTTATTATTTATTCATAATCATTATAATATTATTTCCAATAACAAATCTTTTGTTTTTTAGTTATCATCCTTCTGATTATTGCTGAGATAAATACCCAGATAATTTAGGAGAGGGAATACATTTTACCAACTCCTGCAGATCAACAGTTCATTCGGTTAGTGATAGTGATGGATGGAACCTTGTGGGGATAATTAAACGAAGCAGGTCTCCATGATAGGGTGTTTAATTTGGGGGAAAAGAAGATAAAGTGTTTAGTTTTGTATTCAAAGTCTTTTGACAAGCAAGGACGCTAAAGACATAAATTATTTGTATCCAACCAGACAGTTTCTTCACCCACTAGTGCCTGTGCAGGTCCACATCTCCCAGCTGCTGAGCCCCAAAAAAGAGAAATAAATAGAATATTTACTGAGCCATGTTTTCTGGTTCTCTAAGTCAATAATGGCACATTTCATTATTTGCCATTCATCTGTAGGTAAGAAACTTAGGTTTATACCACCTCATCTTCAGCAAAAAGTTCAGTGCATTGTGAAGCACATTTATCAGCATGCCAAGCCTGTAGGTGGCAGTAGGTCCCCAAATCAGCAGCAACTTTGGCACAAAACTATCCATGGACGTGGAAGAACTAGGTGGCGAGCAATAACCGTTCTTAAAGGTCAACGTTACTCATATTTTTAATACATTTGCAGTGGTCTCTAGTAGGAATGAATGCCTCGTAAGTCGTTCTTTAGGGAAAAAAGCTCCGGTGCGCCTGTTTGAGGATGTAGAATTTAGCTGGAGGAGAAAGTAGCTTCAGACGACAGGATCTGGAGTCTTACTTCCTGATATGTGGACATCTCTCCTCTGATTGGCTAACAGCAACACGACTCTACCACTGACTCTGTTTGCTCTGCAACGTTGATGTTTTATCTCCACAAATAACACAAGCCTGGAGGAGTTCTGCTGTGTGGTGGAGCTGCTATTTCGTCAGAGTTTTGAAAGAATTGTTTTTGGTGGCATAAATTTTCACTTCCGTGTGGATTACAGGACAAACTGTCTCAATCCACTAAGATGCCTTTACTCTGTAATCACCCACCAGTTACATTTTGGTTCCTCACTTCCTTTGTCAGATACTTCTGCTGCGCTCTTGCACACCCCTGGTACCTGCTGCCTCATGGTTTTGATTTGTTTCTTTCTTAACATTTCATTTTACTATAAACATTTTTACCTAACCTTTTTTCTGTCCTTGTATTTGAGTTCATTTTCAATTGTTTGTGTTGCCAAAAATATTTTTAAAATCTGCATATTTTCCTTTTTTCCATTTTATTCATGCATGTGTGTAAAACATTCTCAAGGACAAACTGGTCTATCCTGTATGTACGCACCCTAAAAGCTACTGCATCAGTCATTTTGTTCTGTTTTCTGAATGGCAGACATATACATTGGGGTAAATATTGGGAGAGTAAAAAACACTTTGACATAGCAAAATTAAAACTTTTTTTCAGACTACCATCACAAACTACAACTTTCTGCTTTCAAGGAAATTTGGGCATTTTTTTAATCTTTATTTAAATTATTTTATGAATTTTACTTCTACGAAGCTTTCTTTTATGCTTTTACGCCGTATAGGTTTGTGTTTATATTGAGTTTTGGGAGCCATTCTCTATCTATGGCATCAGTATGATTGTTTCTTTTATCACTGTGGTTCTTTCTGTGAAAGGTGATATAGAAATAAACATTATTTACTTACTAGACATTATTAAATAAAACTATATTGTTTTATTTAAATAACGTTTTTCTTTTTTATTATTGTTTACTTTTTTATTCATTTTAATTTTTGCTCCTGACAGATCTGATTCTCCATCTTCTTTAATTCCTCTTAGAAAAATGACTTTAACCTTTTTTCTGAAGCCCAAACACCAAAAACAGAGCGAGCTCAGAAACAGTAGCTAGATTTATTAAGAAGTCCGAGTCTGTTGTATCACTGCACATCAGTGTGATGTGGACACTGTGTGGGTGAAGTAAACAGCGCTTTTCCCACCTTGCAATAGATTAGAAGAATGCCTGTAACCATGGTAACTGAGCACAAAGATGAAGATAGTTGTGGCCTCAAAATGCTTAGAAGACTTGAAAATTAAAAAGCGTGAAATTAAAAAAGAACTAAAATTGTGTCAGGAATAAAAGCAATAAATAAGAGTGCAGCATTTTTATTGTGATATTTTAATATCAGGTGCTCAAAACTACCTTTGAAAGGTTTCATGAATCTCAAATGCGACTTATCTCAGCTTATATCTTGTTCCCTTAACTTAAATTGATAAAACAAGTAAACTTGCTCATTTTTCAGGGCTTCTTGTTATGAATTTGCGCTCTATCACCTTTTTCTTCCCAAAAATTATACCAATTAAAATATTGCAGGCTTGCCAAAAGACTCTTCATGTTGGGGCAGAGGGAATAAAACTTTTCATCTGCAAAATAAACATTATGTGCTTTTAGCTGCATTTGCCTGAGGAAAAGTTAGAAGGGATTTTTTATGTTTCAGTGCACTTAAATATTTAAGAAAATGCAACTAAAACAAATGATCACTTCTGAAAAGCAACTTTAATGAGCCTAAATCTCTCAATATTCATTAGTCTGAATATAATACACTGATCAGCTACATTAAAGCCACTGACAGATGACGTTACGAATTATTGATCGTTTCATTGATCAACAAGCAGATCTTCTTTTCCCCAAAAGTACTTCTAGCTGGAGGAAAATGCAAATAAACAAGGCTGCTTCAACATGAATCTGTTTTACAAATGACCTGCATTCCAGTCTGATTGAGTATAACCAAAATCCCTCTGAACACATCTGATCTGTTTCGGCCTTTCCTTTAAGCTCTAATCCTCGAGCAGATATAACGGACTGCATGCACACTTTAAATGTTTCATTTCTCTTGTTTACTCTGACTAAACAAACTGATTATTGCATCTCAGTAGTGCTGATCTAGAGCTTATCTGGTTTTTCTTCCTCTACTAAATCTAAACGTCACTGACGTGAACACTCAGTCATTTTTTTAATAATCAGGTTGCATCTAACTTATCAAAAAACAGAACCTCATTTCTTTCCAGATGCAGTTGTTGAATATTTCACAGAGATCATGCTCCACTTGTGATTATACATTAGTTTTTATAAATGCATCCCAGGAATCCTATAAAACAGAATTAATTTTGAAATATTAATGATCCTTTTTCAGGCCAGCCGAGGTCTAGTCCTTCATAAGATGTGTAATCTTTTAGTTGGATCTGGTTCCAGCTCAGAACAGAACCTGATCAGACCTTCTTTTAACATGTCCTAGTATATGTCATACATTTAAAAGTAAAAGCATTGGATGAGTTTTTTCATGAAAATATGTCCACTCTGCTGAAGGTTTGTGGAAAAACTGTGAAATATCAACCAATTATAGAACAAACACAGATAATACACACAAATGATTGATCTAAATGTTTTTTGCAGTGTAACACCAGTTACAGGTAAAATTCTGATTTAAATGCTTGAGACCTAAACAGATTTGAACAGTGAGACCCTACACTCCATGTTACATAAAATATTTCAAATTTGTGATTAAAAATGCTTACTCATGAAAATCATTCACAAGATAGTTTAGTCACATGGAACACAATCATGTTGTATCTCAGCTTTACCCTCTGTAGGTAAGGGCCTCCTAGATTCTTATAGCATTAAAAACTATTAACTACTTTTGTTACTGATTTTTAATCATCACTTCCCGTCTGGACTACGCAAATTCTGTCCTGATTGGGATAAATGCTTCTGCCCTAAGTCGACTACAGAAGGTTGAAAATGCTGCGGCCAGATTTTTAACTAACACCAACAGACGCATGCACATCACACCTATTCTCGCAGATATACACTGGCTCCCGGTCAAATTTAGGATTCATTTCAAAGTCTTATTTGTTTACAAGGCTTTGAATTGTTCATCTCCATCCTTTCTGGCAGACCCTCTGATTCCGTATGTTCCCAATCGTCCCCTTCGTTCAGCAGATCATCTGCTGCTGGTTGTTCCAAAGGTCCGGTATAAATCACTCTCATGCAGCCCCCAAACTCTGGAACACTCTGCCCCTCCATGTGCGTTTGGCTCCCTCGGTCAGCAGGTTGAAGTCGGCACTTAAAACTCACCTTCTCAGCCTTGCCTTCCCTCCGTGACAATTTCCATGAAAGTCCAGCACTAGTTTTACTTTTCCTAATTTAGTTTTTATGTTCAGTAGCTCACTTTTTAACACCTTGCACTATCTTGTAGCTTTTTCTGATTTTACATGTGACATTTTAATTTGCTTTTATCAGTTACTGCATTATTTTTTACTCTCGATAGTGCTGTTACTTTTTACTTGTTCTCTTAGTCTGTTAGTTTTTAGTAGGAATTTTTATCCGTGGTTTTGTGCTGTTTTTGTTTTTTACCTGATTTCCATGCTTTCACTGTGTTTTGTTGATATGTTCGAGCATTTGGCTCTTTTATGTACAGCACTTTGGTTAGCTGCCATGCTATTTTTAAATGGTGCTTAATAAATAAATTGGTATGGTATGGTACTGATTTTTAAGTCCAAAGTCAAAATGCAGACCAGGTCCGTGGGGCCTGAGCTTACAATCTGGTGTGAAGCTGCAGTTCTTTGGCGCCTCTCAAGACACAAACCATGAGGCGCTTCACAAGAACAAATAATTAAAAATAAAAAAGTAAAGAAATTAAAAAATTTAAGAATGATTAAAAGATATAAAAACTGGGAAAAGTAAAACTTGTGATAAAAAATGTGAGGAAAGGGAAAAAGAAAATGGATAAGAAAAGGTAATCAGTGGATCCTGGGAAAGGCAGAATGGGCAGAAACATCAGCATGAAGAGAAGGTAGTGATGCAGAATCAGCAGCAGGTCCCACCAAAGCCACCTGAACAGGTGAGTTTCTAAAGGAGACCACTGAGTCCACTGATCTCAGGCTCAGGGGGAGAGAGCTCCAGAGTCTGGGGGCCACAGCAGCAAATGATCTGTCACCTTTGGTCTTTAGCCTGGTGCTGCACAACCAGTAGGCTTTGATCACTGGACCTCAGGGACCTGCTGGGGGTGTAGGCACTGAGAAGATCACCAATGTATGATGGTGCTTGTCCATGTAAGGCCCTAAAAACCAGAACCAGGATCTGGAAATGAACCCTGAAGTTAACCAGCAGCCAGTGAAGCTGGAAGAGGAGCGGGGTGACGTGGGTGTGTTTGGAGGACTTGGTCAGCAGCCTAGCACAGGCATTCTGGACCACCTGTAGACGCTTCAGGGAGGTTCTGCTCAGACAAGAGAAAAGCCAGTTGCAGTAGTCTAAGCGTGAGGAGATGAAGGTGTGGAGAACCTCCAGTTCAGAGCGGGACAGAATGGGACTCAGCTTAGCAATGTTCCTGAGATGGAAGAAGGAAGAGCCAACAAGAGAACTGACATGAGAATCCAGGGTGAGAGCTGGGTCAAAGGTCACACCAAGATTCCTGACAGAGGGTTTGGTGTGAGAAGCAAGCTGACCAAGAGAGTCTCTGACTTTGGGAACCAGCTTGTCTGGAGCACAGATGAGGATCTCAGTCTTAGTAAGTGCCCAAGGTCGTCATGCATTGACTAAAGCACGGCTGTTCTGAACTCTGTTGGCAGTACCAGTTGTTTTGTCTGTTTTCCAGTATGACTGGTACTCTACCCGTGTGTTAGTCCCTCTTCCATGACTAGATCAGCAATGTCTCTTTCCATTGCCTAACTTCTAGTTTATGTTTTGACTGTCTTCATAACCTATTTCCTCACAGAGAATGGCGTTAGCACCATGCAGAAGTTAGCTCTTGACTCCATGAATCTGGAGAGAGAGTTTACATTTAAGCTGCGTCTCCCAATGTTCTTGGATTAGGGTCACAACCTGTCTGTGAAGAAGTTTGCCATTCATGGTTATGTAGACATCTTTGTTCCAGGTCTCCTTGCAGCCTCCTGCAGCAGACTCAGTGTTCAGATCAACAGCAGAAACATCTGCTTAGTGAGCTGCTGCTTCGTCTATCTGCTGGTAAAGATCCTGGCAATAACTATTCCCTCCATTTTCACCGGCACTACTCTGTGTGACTCAGATGGGTTTCGGTCTGGTTGGACAGCCTTTTCCAACAGCACAGGTCCATATTTCCCCCCAACTGCTTTGATGTGGCTCGTATTGTACCGAGCCATTCCGAAAACACAACATCAGCAACAGTCTATCACTGATTAGGCAGGGGGTGGAGTCACTGGCTGCTCCAGAGCTTTCTGCCTGCTTCCTCACTGCCGCAACCTTTTCTGGGTTCAGAGTGTGACTAAAAGCTTGTTTAACATCGTTGTGTTGTTTTTGTGTGACAGATGTGCTGTGAACAGATCACCTCACGCTAATTCTGTTTAGCCACTGCTGCTCCTGCAGCAGCACTCTCTTGCACGTGGGAGGTGGTTCTATTCTTTGTAACGAAACAAACGGAGACTTTTGGAAACTGCTGGCAAATATTTCCGTAAACAAAGCACTGACTGAAAATGGCTGGACAGGCTTTAGTCAGTAGAGACCCACATGGCAGCACAAAAGAATGCAAAAGGTGAGATTTGCATAATATGCCCCCTTTAAACTGTAGCATGCCTTGTGAACTTAATTAATGCACTGATTTGTCTGTGTTACATTATTACACTGAGTGAATGTTTTATTGTCACCTCGAGCTACTTTGCAATAAAAATGTGTAGACATAACGTAATAAAATGGCACCGTGGTCTCATTTGAGTTAGCAGACTTCTGGTGAGTGGTATATTTAAATTAAAATCAGCTGGTGTGGGAGACTGCAGCACAATGCATATTCAGATGCTAATTCCCTGTATTTGTCTGTGAAGCACTGGCCCATTTAATTTGACTTTGTGTGTGACAGTCCTGAGCGCATGGTTCAAGTTGAAGAGGCGGAAATTAAATGTCCATGAGAAGAAGTCAAAAAATACAGTGAGAATAAGAAACTGCTGTAAACAAAACTCAACATTTGTCTTGGAGCTCAAGAAAATGGAGCGAACGTGTACGGCTTTGTGTGGTATAGCTATGAATGTATGTGTCTTTATGTTTTCTTCTGTCTCTCTTAAACTGCAACCTGCAAGCAAAAAGTGAAGTACAAACACCGAAACACTCCGAGTCATTTATGTAACCCGCCATTTTATGCATAATTAGAAAGTTTGATGGATTTTTCTAATAATATAAAACATCTATTTTTATCACATTATATGGCTTCAATTCTAATAAAAAACAATCTTGTAACAAAGAGAGAGCTAAGAGTTAATCAGTGTTGTGTTGACATGGCAACCTGTAACTGGTGACCTCACAGACTTGTAAAACTATTCATACTGCAATTTACAACACAGCATTTAGCATAAAGGTAAGCTAACCAATGAAAAGGCTAGGCTTGAAAATGAGGACTGACAATAAAACTAACGCCTTTGCATTTAGCAGACAGCGGATTCACTTGTGTCTTTGCAAAGTAGTGTTTTATGTTCTCTATTGAAAGTCTTCATTTCATCTGTGTGTGTGTGTGTGTGTGTGTGTGTGTGTGTGTGTGTGTGTGTGAGAGAGAGAGAGAGAGAGAGAGAGAGAGAGTTGTGTGTCTCCTCTGTGCAGTGCAAGACAAACAATATTTTTTAGTCATAAATTAAAAACCAAAACTCTTTCTTTGTTGCCATGACACTGAGAGATTAGTATTCAGTCGTATAATCAAATATGGGTCAATTCCTATTTCGACTAAGTTGTAGTTTTGCAGCATTGGTCTCCTCTGGCCCATATATTGACAGGTATGTAAAAAAGCCACAAGTGTCCTTGAACTCACTTCCACCCACGTTAAACTCACCGTGGGCCACTTCATATTCTGTTTTCATAACTTATATTCGTCTTTGTCGCACTGTGGTAGTCCCTCCAATTTACTGAACAGACTTGAAAAGTCAGCTTTATCACTGAGGCATCAGGTGAGGCTGCAGGAGGAAGATGATGGATTTTTATTCAGCTGTCAGCAAAGATAAACAAAATGTATCAAGAATCTGTGCCTGGCATACATATTTAATGCATCATGACTAAGCGATTATATGCAAACAATGGGCAGGTAATTGTTGACACAGCACATTTGAGATATCCATCCAAAATGTACCAACAGACTGATGTCGTCACCACAAAATACAATCATGTTGGGTAAAAATAAAGCACAGCTTGTTTTCCTGCAGGTTTTTGTGGAGCTGGCTCTCAAGAAGTGCTTGATGTTGATTTGTTTTGAAACGTGTTCCTTGGGTTAGGCAGAAATTCGTTCTGAGCACATGAATGGTTGGTCTGAGTTGGACCTGTTTTCTAAACTTACACAACCTTACATTTCTATTTGCATGGTTAATTACAACGGGGCTAGGTTAGGGGGATTTCTGTTTGGCTAGGAGTTCATAAATATTCTGCTATTAAATGGGAGACGTATTGAAAACATCATTTGCACAAACTGTTAATATTCTTTGGAACTGGCATTTTTCCAAGATGTTTATAACATTTGACATCATTCAAAGAACGATGTAAACAGAAGTGTTATTAAAGGGGTCGTCACCTATAATACCGTGGATATCTACGTCCTGTTATAGTCTTTAGGCCATTAAAATCAATTGTATTGGAAAAATAAATTAAAAAGTTGCTTTTCTGACATATTTTCTCGTGAGATCACATGCGATATTTCGGCTGCTGGACGGTCATTATAATAATGCAATAATGCAGTTCTGTACATGGAGCCCAACGTCCCAGCATTCATACACAGTAGAGTATTAAGATTCTGCCTCACCGTCTGAATTGCAGGCAGGTTTCTTAGTGTTGGAACGGCCCCTCTTTCTAGACGAATCCTCCATGGTGAGCACAGACACCAGTGGGGGGGTCCGGAACAGCGCCGTTAAAAATGAGAGTAATCCACTGGTAGCTTGGTCTGATTTTGGTAGAACAGAAACATTTATGTGTTGAGTTTGGCAGTCAGCCATAAATCTAATTCATTATTAATATTATTATTATAAAATGGTAATCACTTTGCACACAATGTCATTCTCCTACGAATGAAATGGGGATAAGACTGCAGAAATACTAATTTATCAGCTCCCACTGAAATCAGTCAACCTTCACTAGACATAACAACACATGACCCCTAAATGACCTCCTTTTCCAGTATGAAAACATTATTATTATGTTTTCCTATAATTCATGTTTTTTATTCCATTAAAACACTATTTCTATTTCACAGATCTATGTCACAGACAGGTTTTAGAATGTTTGGCTGCTTAAGCTTAAAAATCTTTGGCTCAGGCGCACTAACGTCAGCAATCTTCATGTTGACTCCAAACGTAGCCCGCCACTCCATTTGACCACAGAATAACGACACGTTAAATATGCACATGTAAAATCATGCATTAGTGCCTGTTTGTGTTTGTCTGAGCACATTTAGGTGTGTGTACTCTGCAGCCTCTGAGTGCCAGACTTGGCACCGTTTGATAAATAGGCCTCCAGATGTGTGCGGAGCCTATCTCTGGCAGTGAGGAATATTGGCTCTCGCTGGTATTTTATCATGGAAAGGCAGATTTGACAGAAACCCTGACAAAGAATCCTTTCCTGGAAGGGAAGTGAGGACAGTTGGGTGTAATTAGAATTAATGTGGAGATGTGAAATAAGGAAATGAGCCATCACAATACAGATCAGCTCTTCATTTCAATTTTATGCTTCACTCGTTGAATTTCATGGGTGATAATAGATAGGCGATGCTGCCAATCACTGCTGCTTGTGATGACAGATATGTGCACACTGTTTTTTATGCTCTGCTGGCAGAACAATGCCAACAAAAAAAAGTATGTGGGGAAAGTAAGCAGGTAAATGTGATGATGCTAATGTTTGGTCCCGCTCTGCCTTTTTTAAACACTTGCTGCAAAACAAGTTATTTGACAAACTTAATGTTGTTAACCACCAATTGACTTTATGCACTGAGGGTTTTGCTGTATTACAGCAATATGGCAGTCCTGATAAGACTGTTGTTAGTACTCCTTTGGCAATGTCATATTTAGGGTTTTTCCTATTTTTTAAAAATTCTTCCCATTTTTTTTTACGTTTGTGCAACCAGAGGCTGAAATTATGCGATGCAGCAGAGTGAATTGACACGGCACTTGTTATTGACAGCCTTGACCATGTGATTTGTATTAAATCTAATTACCGATTCACATGAAAACATGCCCAGGTATTCAGAGTAAAGCTGAGTCAGACAGAAGTAGACAGAGAGCGGGGAGATGGAGCCTGAGCCCAGCGCCCTGACTTTCCCAGATAACGCTATAATTTAATTTTCTGTTCTCTGGTGCAGCACACTGAATACTATTCATCTAAATGGAGTGAGAACCATTCAGTCTGACGAAAGAATGAATGAGTGGTTTTTCCGAATACCCAAACTGTTTTTGAATAGGTCTGCCTTTTCTCCCAAAGCATGTTTGTGCAGTTTGTTCATGCAAGAAATTAAGACTTGAGATTATGTTTCAAGAACGGAATAATTTTAGTGATCCGGAAAATGTCAAAATATTTTATGCTGTGGCAAAAATGCCTCCTTTTTGAATCGAAACTAATAGGTTTACTTAATTAAATCAAACAAAAATCTGATAGAAGATTTTGTTCGTTGGCTTGTCATTAAGACAACCATGAGACACAACACTAGCTATGTTTACATGGGCACAAGTAATCAGAATGAACGCCTTGTCAGATCAAAGGTTCTTCATGTGAACATGTCAATCGGAATATTCTGATTGGATACGGCCCAATTGAGAGAGGTGGTTTTGTCCGATCGTCATTCTGATTGGCGTCCATGTACACACCCATTCGGGTTGTTGGATTAAATAATGCCCACTGCGCATGTGTGCAACTTCAACGTGACGTCTTTCCGCTTTTGCAGACGCTCAGGACAAGTCACAAACATGGCGGGAGGTAAACAGAAGTGGTCTGTTGCCGACACTATATTTTACTGGAAACACTACGGGAGCTCAATATTACTGAACGTCTCGATGGCCGAAAGGCTAGAAATGCTGAGTTATACACTCAAGTGCATCTAAAGATGCAGGAAGCGGGAATTCACCAAAGTATCGACCAAATCAAAAACAATTTTTTTCCCTGGAAAGCCAACTCTGCGCATGCTCAACCTTTTTAATCTGACTGAATGCTTGGTGTACGGATACTCACGGCATGATCGGATCATTTCAGTTAGTGTCCTTGTAAACAGAGATTTGGGATTTCCGATCAACCAAGATTTGAGGAAATCGGGAAATTTGGCGCAAGTAAACGTAGTTTTCTAAATGCCCTGCACAGTGGATAAAAATATATCATTTTGGGCTCTTGGGTGAACACTGAGGTATTTACTGTATATTCCGCCACCACCTTGATTTCTTCCCGTGACAGGAACGTGTTTGACATATTCCGGCTTCTAAAACCCACAATCATCCCTTTGTTTTCCTCACATTCAAGATAAGATGATTGTTCCGACCCCTTTTTTCACAAAGTGGTCCACTAGAGGTGTTTTGTTGTTTAACTGAAGAATGTCAAACCAGTTTCTATGATTGAAAGAGTCGTGCACTATGGTAGAAACATAACGGTACAATACTAACTACAGCGTTTTTATCAGCCCTCTGGTGTGTCATTTATCAAATACTCGCTCCTCAACCTCTCCCACATAAAAAAACCTCCCACTGCTGCTTTTGAAATAGCCCTACATGCTGCTTTAAATGAAACGCATGAACGCTCAACTTAACCAGTACTTTAACAAAGCCTGCTGTACACTACATATCCATAGCATCCATCTTCCACAGGCTAAAGACTTCTAACTCTGCTGGTCTTCTTCAGTTAACTGATTTGGATCCAGGACCTATTTTTCAAGGACATGGTTCATATTCCATGTCCTCCAGTTGTACTGTGAACTTTAATTTTTCATCATCGGCTAAAATTGAAAAGAACATTTCAGATTTAAACTCATTTCAAATGTGACTATCTTTATCCGGCTAATTTAATAAAACCACACGGCACACTGTGCATCCCTTCAGAGTAGGTAAGATATTTTTGGACTGTGGGAAGAAGCCGGTGTACCCAGAGAGCCTGTGCAGATGCAGACGTCAGGTAGCGTGTAAGGTTTCTAACTGTTTCATGGAAGACAGTGAAACATCGAGATGCAGGGAAAAAACCTAACTATAGGCTAAAGAAATTCTGAAATTGAGCACATTATGCTGTTTACAAAACATAATTAATTTGTGTGTCACTCATTATTGGAATTAACATTTGAAGAAATGCCTGCTGACTGAGTACCTGCAACTGCAGACCCTCCCCTCCTGAACTAAACTCTGGATTTGAAGAATCGCTACAACCTGGCCAGCTCCCCATTCCAGATTCATTTGTCACTTTCACATACTTTTGCTGAATGTGTTTGTTTGCTGACTAGAATTGATAGTCTCACATTGTAAATCTATTAAGAACACATTATTTAGAGGCAGGAGTGCCCTGTGCTGCTAAACAATGAAAAAGGGAAGTATTATTACTTCAGAAGAGCCGTTTTCTTGGGGTGAATTTTCCACCCTTGTGCTGAAATCTCCTGCAATTTCCACTGAACAAAAGCCTTGAGCTGAATAGTTTGCCTAAACCGGTATAGCAAATGGATAATATATTGATTTGTTCTAATTTCCTTGAAACTTACTTGAGTTCTTAACATAACCTCTTTGTCTGTGCTCCACTGCCCTCTACACGTTTAATTACTGCAGGGATTTGCTTTTTGTTCTCAATAGGGAACTCAAACAGAGTGACAATAAACTGTGTGGGCTACAAGTACACATACACACGTCTACATAATGCCTTCACGTAATGGATGAGTTGCAGCTTTGCTTAGTGACAAGAAAGTGCATGAAAGTCTTAGATTCTATTATAAAACAGATTTGTAGTTAATGAACTAAGCTAGTGGTTACTAGCATGCAGCATTTTGGCCAAACCCAATGAATAAATAAGTCCAGTTTCTCACAAGCTTGTTTCAAACAACAAAGGCACCACTTTGCTGTCAAGTGGACGTGGGATTAGGGTTAAGACTAATTTATACTTCTCCGTTTTTGTCAGACGGACCGCCATGATCCGTCGTTGCAAGAGCTCTGCAGCAGGCCTGCAAGGACGGACGGAGTCGAGCTCTCTTGTCTAAACATCCGTCCAACGAGACAGAGAGCGCAAGCTTGTGATTGGCCAGAACGCCGCTTCTTTAAATACGTCACCAGCTCCGCCATCGCTGCCTCAAAAAATAAAAAGAGAACTGAAGATATCTAGCGGCAGACACGGAGCAGCTTGAAGAATACCTTGTGGTAAAACTCCGAAAATATGAACGTTTATTCACCCGTGACTGGAGGAGTATAAAGATGCGCAGCAAGCGTTTTATTCATGGATGGAAATGACGGGAAACGTGGGTTTAGAGGTGAGGAGCGCATGAAGAGGTGGAGGAGAATGAGGAACAAGTTTGTCCGTTATAAAAAGTCTCTTAAATGCAAAAAAAGCACAATATAAACTGCAAATATAAACTGTAAATGCACTATTTTGGACCGGATACATGACAGGATGCCCCAGAAAAGCGCTACGCCCCCTGTTGTCCTGGCGGGTAACTGCTTTGCAGCACTCTCCAGGTGACGGAGAAGTTCGAGAGCAAAACGGTTCCGTAATGCGTCTCTGCCTCGGGGAGCTGACGGAGACGTATAAATTAGGCTTTAGGGTCAGCCTCTGTCGGAAATGTGGCGCAATCATGTGTTTTTCCACTAAAGATTACGCAATGACAGGATGAAGATGTTGTGGGGGTGAAACTTGTTCTTCATCCTGACTGAAACCACGCTTTTCACGAGCAGCTCCAGAAGGTGGCTGTCCTTCACGGTCCTCGTGAACAGTCTGGTGATCTGTGCTTCAGCTCTAACGGCCAGAAGCTCCCGCGTCTCTGCACCACTCCTGTTTATCATCTCAGCTGATGCTGTTTATAAAGCAAAACTGACTACCCGTGTTTGCTTGCATTTTAAATATTGTTACCAGCCGGGGCTCGATGGACATTCGACCTGTGATCATGACATCACCCTCTGTTGAGCAAAGGCGTGATCTTCCTTCAGAAGTCTGGCGTTGCAGTTATGTTACTATCAAAATTGGTGGCATGAATATCGCTATATTCTCACCTTGTTATGCCGCCACAGCACATTTAAAGGTGACAAAGAACACAGTTAATCAACAATCTAAAACAGCTTTGAGCCTCTAAAGAGCATCAGAAATGTTCTTTAGGCTTTCATCTGTCCCAGGAGTCCTGATACAGGCCATTCTAAACCCCCTAAACCAGCCTTGCTGTGAAAAGAGCTGTTAGCCCCTCCCACTCTAGCATTCTATTTGAAGCAGCGACGTTTTGCGCTGCTGATGCTTTCAGTGTGAAGTAGCTTTGACTGTCAAGCATTAATCTCCAGTTTAATCTATTAAATATACCAAAGGTTACACAAATGGATGCAAACAGCATTTCCAACAAACAAACTCAGAGTTTTGAAGCTGAAAAGTTGACATTCAATCAATGAAGTGATGGATGGTGCATCTCTCAAGCCTTGGACACATCTGATCAAGAACAAATTAAAACATTACAAAGTCTGCAAAAGTTTTCAGATTATTGTATTATAGGATTTTTTAACTCTGTAAAGTTAAACCCTGCAAATTAGAACTGTTTCAACTCAGAACTCCATGTATCTGTGAATCACAGTCTTAACTACCCAACTAACCCTAACGCTGCCCACAAACAATAAAAATGAATTATGCATGCACCTCTAAGGAAGTACAACACATATTTGAGCCCACTTGTGTTCTTCCAGGTTTATTCTTGCTTTTGCATCACATGCATGTGCCCTCACAAACTGCTTGTTGAAAATCTGCATTACCACTGACCACCAGCTGTAAGCACATAATGCAGCAGGTATTTTTGTATTCCACACATGCAGGCAGTGTCTAGTCTTATTAACAGAGATGCCTACAGGGCTTACACTATCAGGATTCCCCCACAAGTCCTTTATTTCACAGCACCCAAGCACAGCAGCTCTCAACAGGTGATAAACACTGGTATGTAGTCATTCGTAAACACCGGTGGCCATTGTCTCACTGACAATATAAAATGTCTGTGAGCTCATTAGGAAATGTTTTCAAAAAGAGTA
The DNA here is from genome assembly GCA_006937985.1 of Aphyosemion australe. Taxonomy (NCBI): domain Eukaryota; kingdom Metazoa; phylum Chordata; class Actinopteri; order Cyprinodontiformes; family Nothobranchiidae; genus Aphyosemion; species Aphyosemion australe. The sequence continues at coordinate 1,507,656 of SSNS01000033.1, forward strand.
TTGGGGGAGGGGGGGATGTTGTAACCCTTAGAACCTGATGTATAAGCAAGTGATCACACATAGAAAAGGGTTCATATTAATCACTGTTTAGAATGTTTATTTAAAATGAGACAATAGGAATACGGTGAAGGTTAGGTTAAGTGTGATCTAGACACAGCTCTGCTGCTGCCTTCAGAAGAGATGGCCAGTATTCAGCCTCACTATAGATCTAAATGGTTTATTGCTTTTTCCTCTGAGAAAAAGTGCATGGCCTAGAAGGAAACATAAACGGCTACTTTGATTCTTCTGACAGGCTTTAGAGTGCACATTAAAGCATCAATTAACAGATGAAGACCATTTATTATACCACTTATTCAGGTTGGGTAAGGGAAGCCTTCCCTTTCTCCAGCAACATTCCAAGCATCCCAAGGCATTCCCAGGTCAGAGATGGTATGTAATCCCTCCACAGATGTATGAATCTGCCCCAAGGTTTTCTCTTAAGCCTCTTTTATAAAACAATGCCGCCAATTTGCCACAACACTGAGGCAGCATGTGGGAGCCTAAGGTCGTTTTTAGGTGGTCAGACCGTGGCGGTAATGTGGTGCAATCATGTCCGTTTTATAAAAGATTACACGATGGCGGCATAAAGGAGGTATGGGGGCGGTCTCTGCACTGTCACGGATTTCCGTGTATCTTGGACATAACTTGCTTTTTATTGCGACTGAAGCCGCACTTGTTAAGTTTTTTTTCCCACAAGCAGCTCCTACAGGTGTCTGTCCTCCACAGTCCCTGTGAGCTGTCAGATGATCTGAGCTCCAGATAACGGAGAGAAGCTCCCGGCGCTCTGCATTGCTCAGTTTAGTTCATTTACGCTTACCGGTAAGAGATTTTTGGAGTACGGTGTAATTAAAATGCACTCTGCCTTTACTTTTTATAAAAGCTTTGAATAATAAATTCAAAGAGTCCAGATGTGCAATAAACTGTATTCTCAGCTGGTTTTGTTTACAAAATGAAACTTATGCCCGTGTTTACTTTCATTTTCAATATAGTTCCCTTTCGGAGCTCGGCATTAATTCATCACGTTATCATGACACCTCCCTCTGTTGCGCCAAGGCTTAATGTGCGTTTATAAGACCTGCGAAGCCACAGTATCACCGCAATATCACTATCAAGCATGGTGGCACGAATGCCGCAAAATTCCCACAACGTCATGCTGTCATGGCGCGTTCATAAGACACACGTTGCGGTAATATTACTCTGATTTGCTGGCATGGTGTGTCTTCTAAAAAGGGCTTTAGTGGGACATGTCCAGGAAACGTCCAGAGGAAGATCATAAGCATGGATCTTATTCAGATGCTTAAACCATGTTTGGTTTAGAGCAGAAGTGGTTCTACTATGACCTCACCCCGGATGATGAAACAAGGCTGAAGCTGGACACAACTGAGGAAGCTCACCTCAGTCGGTGTCTGATCTAGAGAATACAAACCTCCTGACCATTAGTGAGGGGTGGAACATAGACAGACCAGTAAGTTGAGGGATTTATCTTTTGGCTCAGGCCCGGTAACATCATGTCAGCTTGGAGCAAAGCCCTCATTACTGAAGATGAAGCTCCAATGGGTCAGCTCAGCTCTTGCTCCATGCTGCCAATACTTGCAAACAAGACACCAAGAAATGGTAAAGGTCAACTTTACTCATATTTTTAATACATTTGCAGTGGTCTCTAGTAGGAATGAATGCCTTGTAAGTCATACTCTGGGGCGGGGGGGGGGGATCTCCGGTGTATGGTGTCTATAAAGAGCCAATACTTTGACGTGTGCGTGCATGTGGAAATCGCATATCGTTTTTTTTTTACATGTAATGGAAATATTAACATTTCAATGAGGTAGAGAACATTTTATAAACATGAAGAAATAAACACGTATACTTGTTTTTACTGACAGGGTATGAACCGCCATTGTGGTCCACATTAGAAGCCTTGTGGGAGGGAGGAGAGAGGACAGAGCAGATCGGCCACAGGCCCCGCCTCCAGAGTGCCAAAAGTCTAGCAGTCGAGCGAGCGAGGACTCAGCAACTGAGCGTGCAGTGCGGGGGCCGCGCGCATGCTTTTCATTGTCGTATGTCATGTTCATGTGTCGTGGCCAACGCGTACACTCACAGTTTGATTCAGTCACTTCTGCAGATGATTGTGCACCGGTAGACACTTTTTGCTCTCTCACAGTGTACAGATGCCCTCTCATGATGTATATTTTCACTCAAGAGTTATAACTTCCTTGTGCATTTCACATTTACGTATGTTTGACGCGTTCGTGGAAACCGCATGCACACATTTTGGCACTTTATAGACACCATACCAGTGCGCCTGTTTCAGGACCTAAAAGATTGTCAGATCAGAGGTGAGCTTCAGACGACAGGATCTGGAGTCTTATTTCCTGATATTTGGACACCTCTCCTCTGACTGGCTAACAGCAACACAACTCTGTGTCGATTAGGTGTTAGCTAATAGAGGCGAGATGTACAAATATCAGGAAACAAGACTCCAAATCCTGTCGTCAGCCTGAATGAACCACTGAGCGACCAATTATAACCAGAAATAATAATTCAAAAATGTTTTAGTGTTCCACACCTCTAATAATTAGTAAAGATGACCTTTAAACTGTTTACCACGAGGAATATCAGAAACCATCAGAGTCCCATAAGGCTGATCATTAGAGATGATCCTTTAGATCCACAGACAAAATGGTCTTCAGATCAGCAACGACTGACCTTTCCCAGGCCTTCAAGGAGGCTGAGCTGGAATACTCATAAATAAAATACAAAGAAAATCAAAGACAAGTAATATGAACCCAGGGTCATAAGGTAAGTGTGGCAAGGGATTCAGGCCATAGCAAACTATGGAGCAATAAAAGGGACTGCTGATGGTAGCTAGCATCCTCGCTATAACTCAGACTTTTTACATGTATTGATATTCATTATTGTACACTGTCCCTATTTAATGAATGAAAAGTTGAGGTCATTGAATCCTCTTTTCTTAGGCTAAATTAATTTCAGTAACACATGAAAAAAAAAACTTTACTTTCAAACCGAATTGTCCAGAAAGACGATGAAAATCACGAGTCGACATTATCCTAACCTCAAACTAAGCCCTTCATTGTTTTTATTCTTACACCTATATGAGCATGATTCTGCATGTGGGTCAGGAAACTGACAACAATCATGACCGTTTTATTATCTTTTTGATTTTGGCACCATGGTTGCACTAACTAACAAAGAAATGTGAGCTAGTAAAAGTGAGACTTCACTGATTTTTCAAGCTGAAGCAGTTAGAGTACTGTCATCTGTTTAAATAGTGTCAAATGTTACATTACTGAGGAGCATAATGCACAGTTCAAGTAGCGATTGTGTAGCAAATACCTAGAGTGCTGTTTACTCAGATTACTGCATAGAGATTACCATTATTCCCCTGTTGTTAGGTCTCGCCACCTAGGAAAAGCTATAAAAAACGTGCAACCTTCTAAAATGTTTTCAATAGAGAATTTGAACACACACCAATAAGTGCCATAACTGTTTCACATCTATATCTCTTCAATCATCTGAACTGAATGCATTTTGGAGGAACTCCATCGAGTGAGCAGTGCACTCCCATTAATAACCATTTCACTAGAGTGGGTTCACGAGTTAAGTTCATTTACGCTTAAGAGATTTTTGGAGTACGGTGTAATTAAAATGCACTCTGCCTTTACTTTTTATAAAAGCATTGAATAATAAATTCAAAGAGGGCAGATGTGCAATAAACTGCATTTTCACATTCCTGAAACTAATTTAGTCGTGAATGTCAGATATGTAGCAAACTGGTTTTGGTTCAGGAATTAGCTACAAGCTACTTCACCATATTTTCTTTATATAAATGCAGTAAACTAACAATAAAACACACTTCTCTAATTTTACATTCAGGAATTCACCTAAATTCTATATCATTCGTGTTCAAGTAGAAACATTAAGGACATTCTGTCCATTTGTTCAGAATAATGATCTTAACCTAAACAATGTTTCACACACAGGAGCACTCAATCATTTACAGGATTTTGAAACAACCTCCTCACTGGTGCACACAATAAGTTTTGATTGGCACAAATATTTTCTGTCATTTAGATCAAACAGCTGTAGCAGTGACCATGGTAACATCATAAATAGGACAGAAAAATACATACAATACTCAAAAATGAAGATGAATATGTAAATTATTAGTTATTGGTAATTCTGACAGTAGTTACTAGTATTTTGTTATTAGAAGTATTTTGCTACATTCATATTCATATTTGATTCAGAGCATTTCTAAATCCATTTTTCTATTTTCATATAATTTTTCCAGTAGTCTCCACTCAGCACACTCATAATGACAAAGACGAGTCCATTAGGGTCTATCTCCAAGAGGCTATTTACTCAAATGTTGTTTTCATAAAGAAATCCTGAAATACAGACCTAATTCATGGAGAGTTTTAAGTTGAAGGTTCATCCTTTTTATTTCAGCAGATTTCCTGTGACGCTCTTGATGTTGAAAGGTTTTCTTCACCAAAGCTTTGATCACTTAGTTCAGGAAGATAACCAACAGAGGTTTCATCTTTTCTGTTTTATTAAGTTATTGTATTCAGTTTGTGTTGGGAACACATTTTTTATTTGTTGTTTAACCCCTTAATGCCTGAATTTATTTCCAAATGTGGAAAAATATATTCACTTGTGTTTTTGCTTTCAAGTAGATGCTAAATTAAGTTGAGAAAAAAAAATTGACAGAAATGTGTTGGAAATGCATCACTGGGCAGTGGAGAATTACGGACGGCATTATGGTTGCATTTGGAGCAGAAGCGGTTCGATGCAAATTTGCGACACTCGGCATTAAGGGGTTAAATATTCGTACAACCTTGTCACAAGTGGGGTGTTTGATCCTTGTTCAGTGCAGAACAAGGACTCTAGTCTGATTTTGTTCCTAATTGATATTAGAGTAAAGACATTGGGGGAAATAATAGAATAGGATCTACTGAGGTGGAAATACATATTAGTATTTGTTTTACCTAATTATTTGTTAATTTGTTGTTATTTGTTATTTATTTGGGCCAACGGTGGCTCAGGGGTTAGGAGTTTGCCCTGTAATTAGTGGATTACAGGTTCAAATCCAAGACACAGTTGTGTCAGTCGTGTCCTTGAGCAAGACACTTAACCCCCCTTTCCTGCTGGTGGTGGTTGGAGGGATCGATGGCACCAGTGTACAGCAGCCTCGCCTCTGTCAGAGTATCCCAGGGCCGCTGTGGCTACATTGTAGCTCATCACCACCAGCGTGTGCGGATCATTTATCATAGTTTAGATTTTCTTTTTCTTTTTATTTACAATCGTGTCAGGACCAACACAAAGAATGTGAAACTGGTTTGTGTTGGCCTGTGTGAGCCATCTGCATGTGATAAACTCGAAATAAACATGATGGATGACTGTGCATAATTACACAGCAGCTGAGCATGGCCCTTCTGAAATCATGGTCTGCATGTTTGGCAGAATATGTCCTCCTACCGCTGAGTGGTTTCTTCAATTTATGTATAATAATATAATATAATATAATATAATATAATATAATATAATATAATATAATGTATACAATATGAGGAGCCGTTTCTTATTGGTCACAATAGAAAAATATATCTGAAACTGTCTGGACGATGACAATTTTATCAACATTTTTAAAAATAAACTGGCAGAAATGTTTCAAAGGCAGAAATGAACAAGGATAAAGTCTAAGTTTACACACACAGATAGTTATTTTTAGGCTTTATTTTGAAAATTCGTTTCAAGCCTATTTACACAATATATTACTTATGCCTTTAATTTGTAGAGAGGTTGTCTGTGTTGGGACCTTAACCAAGAGTGGAAGTAACATCAGAGCAGTTTTAGAACACACACACACACACACACACACGCACGCACGCACGCACGCACGCACGCACGCGCACGCGCACGCACACGCACACACACACACACACACACAGGGACAAGAATACATACAACTGTTGTGTTAATTGTGTTTACCAGTATTTGTCTTTTTTCATCTGAAAACAAAATCTCTATGATTAAAATGTTTTCTTAACTTGATGATATTTTCTACTCCCCTTGTAGTTAATGCTCTGCTGACTTTTAACATAATCTCATAACTTATCTCTGAACAAGGTCATTAACAGGTTTAAAATCAATTCTATAAATGAAAAATGCATAAAAGTATTAAATATTTCAGATTTTAATGTATACTTGTAGCTTATTGTTTAGGATATTTTGGGTTGCCTAAGTCAAAGAAGTTACAGAATAAGAAATGTGCATTTAGAACTGGGCAGCCTTTCCAGCAGTGGTGCAAAAATCCTGGTCCTGGAGGGCCGGTACCCAGCATGTTTTAGTTGTTTCCCTGCTTCAAACACACCTGATTTAACCCAGCAGGTAATTAACAGGCTTCTGCAGGGTTTGTTGAGCTGGTGATTCAACCACTGACTCCAGTGTGTTGGAGCAGAGAAAAAGCTAAAACATGCTGCATACCAGCCCTCCAGGACCAGGATTCGGGTCCCCCATGAGCCACAGATCAGTTTTATTAGTTCTGACATTTTCCTAATGCAAGCCTTGCATTTGACTCATAAATATATGAACTCATGTTTCTCTAACAAACAACAGTGAAACCGTCACACATGTTGCATTTGATATAAAAAAAAAGATGAACATTTATGCGAACATAGCAAAAAGGAATACAGGATTGGTGTAGCCGAACACTGGAGAATGGAATTCAGAAACAGCATGAAATCATGGTTGTGCCTGCCAAGTTCAAAATGGCAGCGATATACAAAGACCCCAATTTTCTGTGAGTCTTGAGGTTTGACTCCTGCACGACCTCATATGTTCTTTCTTTACATGGTTCAGAGCAAATGTTGGACATTCACAGCAAGCATAGGAAACTTGAAATTGTTGGGATTTTTCTTTGTCTCTCTTTTTTATTCACTGAAGACCTTGAAGTGTTCCTTGAAAAAAGTATTTCTGTCCACCTTATAAACTAAGATCATTTTACAATGAGAAACCATGGCATTAAACCATTTCATTTGAAGATAATGTTATGATTAATTTCTTAAATGATGATGCAAAGGGGTTCAAATGAAGGCAACTGGACCTCTTTGGTTTCTTGAAGACCACTTCTCATCCAGGAAGCGTTGTCAGTTCTGGCTGGAGTATGGGTCAAGCTTATAAGATGTAGCTGTCTGTTGTTGCTTAACGAGCAGAAACTAAAAACCAAAGAAGTCCAGTTGCCTTCATGCAAACCTCTGGATTACCATGACCTGGATGACTGAGAACCTTCACCAGCATCTTAAATTATATTGTAGATCGTGCAGAAATGACTCAGTTTCTAATCCACAGATACAGTATTTAGCGCAATATCTGTAGAACTGACCGTGGTGGAGCTGTTGTTTTTGCTAGCATGGGTGACAGCCATCTTGGTTTGGGCTGACTATAAAGGTTCATGTTGAACAGATGTACATGTCAGTCCAGGTCAATCTTAGTTTAGAAAAATCTGCCCTGTGGTTTTTACCAAACATCACAGAAAAACACACATTCAAAAACACGTTGGCCACATTTGACCTTTCTGTGGTGAATAAAGAAAATGAAAGATGGTAAATGGCATCCATTTGATATAGCGCCTTCCAGAGTCCTAGAACACCCCAAGGCGCTTTACAACACAATCAGTCATTCACCCATTCACACCCTGGTGGTGACGAGCTATACCGTAGCTACAGCTGCCCTGGGGCGCACTGATGGAGGCGAGGCTGCCGTACACTGGCGCCACCGGTCCCTCCGACCACCACCAGCAGGCAAGGCGGGTTAAGTGTCTTGCCCAAGGACACAATGACAGCAACAGACTGAGCAGGGTGCGAACCTGCAACCTTCCAATTGCAGGGCGGGCATTTAACTCCTCTGCCACCATCACCCACAAAGACAACTAGAAAAATTTAAATCAAAGAATTTGCATTTGAAAACGAATTCTTTAAAATACACATTTTCCTTTTTTTACTTTTCACGTTTGGTAGAATATAACTTGAAAGGCATTTAACAACATCAATGTTACAAGTCTCAGATCATTCTGTTGGACATGAACAGTTGTTTAAAAAACCATTTTGAACCACTGGGGAGGTTTTTAGCCTAATGAGGAATAGATTCACCATTATCACGTTTATCTACTGTCCAGTTAAACTGGGTAAAAGCTAGCGAGTACTCTGGATGTCTCGCTCAGATTTAGTAGGAACAGCAGTATACACCGTCCTCATAACTAAAACAAATATAGTTGATATTATTTTCTATCACAAGTTGTAACCCTAAATTAAAAAAATGATTAGCTAAACTTTACATTCCACACATTTCATTAGACACGGGGTAATAGAGATGGCTCAGATAGATCCTCTTATGTACGATAGTCTCTTGCAGCAGATACGTCTATTTTTAGTCATTGAAGAGATACTCTTCCTCGGCCATGTGTCATCATCACCTATAGCCAGCATTAGTGCCAGCATCAGGAAGTGTCACCCCCTTCAGCTCATGAGTGGGTCACTCTCCTCTGTCCAAGACTGCCGTCAGGTCATCACTCATCCTGATAAATCTCTCCTCATATTGTCCTAGCTGAATCTGGGTCAAATCTTTGATGACTTAAACATTTTCAACTTATTGTTTTACTGGGCTGCATCATGGTTGCAACGGTCAAGGTCAACTTTATTTGTATAGCACCTTTACTGTTGTCCACGCAACCCAAAGTGCTGAACAGAGCAATGCCATGAAATAAAACATGCTCAAGTAAAACATATTAAAATGATGGCGTTAAAAACAAAGTATGATAAAACCATAAGTAAAAGGATGATACTAAACAATAAAAAAACAGTTGAGAATAAAACAAGAATAAAAACTGCATTAAACCAGATACAAAAGAATAGATAAACAACTCAACTATTGTTAAACACCAAGTCAAATAAATACGTTTCTAGTTTTGACTTAAAATGCTCCACGCTTTGAGAGGTCCTCAGTTCTAGGGGCAGACTGTTCCAGAGCCTAGGGCCAGCCACAGAAAAAGCTCTATCCCCGCGGGACATGAGACGAGCTTTTGGGACCACTAATGGTGACTGGGAACAGGACCTCACATTCCTGGCAGGAGTGTAGATGGTGAGTAAATCATCATTGTAGGGTGGAGCAAGGCCAGAGAGAGATTTAACAACAAAAAGCAATAGTTTGTAGCCTTGTTGCCTCGCAGCAAGAGTGTTGCCAGTTTGAGTTCAGCAGCCTTTCTGAGCAGTTTTTCCCATGCAAGTGTTGGTTTTCTCTGGCTACTCTGACTTCCTTCCACGTGCATGACAGGTTGGCTGGAGACTTTAAATTGTTTAATAGGTGTGAGCGTATCTGTGTCTGGTTGATTGTCTACAATATCTGTGGCCTTGTGGACTGGCGACTTCTCCATGGTGTCCCTCGTCTCTCACCTGATGACTACTTGAGATTGGCACCAGCTCCCGCAAAACCTGAGTGAGGATGAAGCAGTTGCGATGATGGATTGATGGACGGACTTTTACTTTCATCAGGTTGACGTCAAAGTTTTGTTTAGGCTGTCAAACAACAACCATAAAAGAAAAAGTCAAAGGATTTCTTGGTGTAGTTGGGTGCATCCAGAATGTTGTTATTCTGCTTCCAGGCATTTCCTGTCAGCTTAGGCAGGTGCACCATTGAGGTTATTCATTGACTTAGAGCCTGGAGAAGCCTCATTGAAATCCAGCACATCAAATATGCCTGGAAGGCTTGCATTCACCTTCCAATCAGTCACTGCTTTCTGCTGATAGAAAGGGACCTAACTTTTACCTTGGAAAGAAGGAAAAGTGCTGCTCACACTCAAAAATTCCACCTTTTCCATTAAATGTTGGGTAATTAATTGAGATGTTGACCCATATTTGGACATGCTGTTGTTCAGAGATTTAGATCAAACAGTTCTTACGCTTGACAACCATTAACCGCTGTTAGAAAGATGGATTTACTGAAGCATGTTTTGTTTTCTTTGCAAAGCTTAAATAAACAGAGCTGTTCATTATTTCCAAGTTAAGTCACAATGATCACCACAAACATTCTCTCATTGGATGCCTGCCATTCAGTCTGCCTACATCACTGAACTGCTTAACAGATGTTGATAGCATGGTACTTTTGGCAAAAATACCAGATTCTCACGGTATTGCAAGATAAAAAAATACTAATGCATCAATTTTAAATGCTTGTACATATTAATACAACTAATTATTACAATGTATTTTATGTCAAAACAACAAATATACATATTTATTTAATGATCTTCAAAACCAGTGGACAACAAAGTGGCAAAAACTAGTCCATATTTGCTCGTCTCTTCTTTGTGAAGCAGTCTCTAAAGATTAATGTGTTGACATTAGCATCTATATCAGTCACTATCAGTCTAAGTACTGCACTGATGAATTATACAGAGAGACATATGTGGACTTCCTGTAGATAAGAACTCAAATTCAAAGTGTTGCCTCCTTGAGGAGTTCCTCTTTGCATGCAGGTCTTGCCGATTGGAAAACTTTTCTCTGAGCCATGGACATCTGGGTTTTCTCATCCATCCATCATCCATCCCCACTTATCTTTGCTGGGTCACAGGGGCTGGTGCCTATCTCCAGCAGCCTTTGGGCAAACAGGCAGGGTACACCCTGCGCAGGTTACCAGTTCATCGCAAGGCAACACAAAGGCACACAGGACAAACAACCACGTACGCACACACACACACACACACACACACACACACACACACACACACACACACACACACACACACACACACACACACGTAAGGACAAATTAGGCCAGTCAACCTAACAGTCATATTTCTGGAGAGAACTCGTGTGCACAGGGAGAACACCCCATGTGGAAAGACCCCAGGCCAGGATTCGAACCCAGGAACATCTTGCTGCAAGGCAACAGCGGTAAACCACTGCTTCACTGTGCAACCCTGGGATTTTTAAATGTCTCCAATGTCTCAAACAAACAACTTAATTCTTTTAGATGATGGTAGGTAAGTTTTTGAGGGTCACCTACTTTCACCATGAGGAGCATCAGTGTTACCGCTAACCCTTTAGCCCCGTGGACAGAGATGTAGGAAGATGGGAGAAGTGGGATGTTTGCTTAATTCAGCACACGAGCAGAGTTTCTAGCACTGTCAGTTTTCTGGACAATGTTGAAGAGGCTGATCTGGAATAGTATGAGAGAAAAGAATTGTTTTCAGGGTTCTTACACTTTTTCCACTGACAAATTCAAGCACTTTTTAAGCATTTTCAAGGTAAATTTTCAAACTTTTCAAGCACCACACGGCAAAGACAAAACAATACATTAGGACTCAAGAGGACAGTTTCACCTCACTATCATATGAATTTATTACTGTTATATAATAGAGATGGTCTTATCCGATCACAGGATCAAAAATCAGGCCTGATCACGTGATTTTAAATTACTGGAATCAGGTGAAAAAGATTAGCTATAACCTTATAAAGCAACTAGCGTGACCTTAATTTATCCTCAGATAGAAATTTTCAAACGAAATGACAATGACTTAGTTTTAATTTTAACCTGCCTGCTTTTAGTTCTAGTATGTTACCTTAAAACCAAACACCCTGCTCTCCCAGTTCACAGCAGCAACTCAGACAAAAACACACAGCCATCTGACACTCAAGATACACTAAAAGACAAAGAGAAACTGTCTACTGACAGCAAAAACACAGCCAAGATAGCCATATTAATCACACTGTATGACTCTCTGGTTGCAAACGTTGGTTTTTGCAGTCTCCTAGAGCCACGGTATGAGCCGTGTTGTGCAGGGAAGAGCAAGCCTCAACATGGGTGCAGTCATAGTAATGCTTATTGCAAAACACTGCCACATACTATTTAAACAATTTGAATTATGAGCAATGAGGCTATTATCAAACATATTCCTAATATTAACACATTTATTATCAATGTTCTTCCTGACAGAGTGATGGTTGTTGGCAGCTAATCTGAGGAAATGACATGAAAACAGGAAGTTGAGGCCTGTTAAAAGACAAATTTCTGTTACTGTTTGGGTTCAGACAAATAAAGTATTCTATTATATTCCAAGTTACAAATAAATAAATCTGAAAGGACAACTTGGATGTTTTCTACTTTCTTCTTATTAACTGAATGCATTGCTGAGTTGGATTGGGACTTGGTATCAAAATCCTATGACATGGATCGGGGGCAAAAAAAATGTGATCAGAACATAATTATAAATATTATCTTGTAATATTCCACAAAGCAGGGACAAAGTAAATAAAAACATCACATTTTACATTTTGAAATGTGTCTAAGGTCAAGGTTTGCTCCTACTTTTGCAGCTCTTATAGAAGCTGTGTTTAAAATCCTGCTCCTGCTAAATTTCTGACTATTACCACCCATTACTGAAATATCTGATCACAACCCTCCCTCCATCTGCAGAACCATTNCATGCTTCTGCTCACAAATAGATGCCATGAACGACAAAGGTGCTTCATTAAATTACTGGTATTTACATGTTTAGTGACAAACCTGAACACAGTTAGCTCTGCTGCTGTTTACTTTCCCAGATGCAGTCAAAACTTTGATTTTTTTCGGTATTTTATTAGTTCGTGAACTCGGAGGTGTTTTGTAAACAAAGTTTGTGAATGATGCAGCCGACGTCTGACGTGGGCTAGCTGCAGCAGGAGGAACGGGGCTTTGCGGTTCATAACAGACTTTTTAGCACCGAAAAAGAGATTTCTTACCGTTTTTTTTTTGTTCCCGGCTCTACTCCAGTCTTGGTTTCATAACTAATTATCACAGAAGGACCCGCTGGATCCCATACCCAAAGCAGCGCTCTCACACACGAGGCTACTAGCATAAAAGTCTCATCGGTAAAGTAGGTCTGCTTCATAGCGAAGCCAGCGTACACCGCCGGTCCAGCGGCTGGTCTCTATAGTAGGAGGAGCCTGCTGCTAACAGACCGGTGTGACAGAAAGGAGCGGACCCTCTGAGAGCAGCCGCAGCCGTGTTTACTAAAAGCGAAATAATCGCTCTCTAGTTTTTAACGTTAACAAAAATAACAAATTGAGTTTTTTCATCAAACTAACTTGGGTGATCTTATAAACAAAACCGTGCTGTTTGTTTTTCAAGCATTTTCCAGGACTCAATACAGAAATCAAGCACTTTCCATAACTTGAAAACACGTTATTGAAATTCAAGCATTTTCAAGGATTTCAAGCACCCGTACGAACCCTGTGTTTTATAACAGTGGTTTTGACAACACACATATACTGAACACTGAAACAGGTAACCAACCAAATAATGCCTAGTGTGGTACATAAAGTGTATCCAGCTGCAGTTCAGTGATGTCTGAAGAGATTTTGGTGGGACTAAATTATTTATCTATTAAAATTGATTCTTTTTCACAAACTCAGTGTAGAAAAATCACCAAAAGCTTTTGTGATGTCTTTGGTGGCACAACAGTTATTGAGTAAATGTTATATTAGATCCCCATTCTTACACACATCCACCCCAAGTTACACTGATGTTTTGTGTGACTTTAGTGACCACAAGATCAGTTAAAACTAAGTTATTTTATGTTAGGATGTTGTTCTAGTCTGGATCTGGGAGATATCCTAGTCTCAGGCTGCATATTCATCACCATATTTGTACAATGATCATATTTTGTCTAGGTCACCACAAGTCATGCCAGGCAGCAGTTGTGTTTAACAGTCCTTCAGTAACACAATAGTGAGCATCAAAAAGCATTTGCCATATTTGTACAGGGTATGTGCAGGAATCTCAAACTTAAATTTAAGACCTTTTCAAGACTTTTTAAGACCTTACAAAATAAAAATCAAGACTTTATCGCAATGAACTAATCAACTGTTAAACACTAATATATTCTTTTTAAATACTGCATTGCGGTGGGACACGTCACGTTCAGGACAGCAAGGCTGTAGCAGTGGTACATCAAGTCATGTGGTACGGAAACACAAGCAAACAACTGGCATAGGAGAACAAAAAAATCATTTTATTTTAATAGTTTACATGAATCTAATTTTATTACCTACAAACTTAGAGGGTGTGAAAAAGGTGACAACTAACCCCGCCCACCCGGAACAAGGTCCTTGCATGCTGCAGATTAGCATTTATGCATCTACTGGGTTTTGTAGTGACCTGACATTTACATTCTTTTATTGCATCAATAACCTGTTAGAATCATTTAAAAAATCATCAATGGGATTTTTTGCAAAATGCAAACAATTTTCTACCACAGTCACTCTGCTAAAAAAAATTTAAAATATAATGACAGAATTGATCAGAAAATTACTAGAGATCATATTAACAATTATTATGAGACTAATTCACAAAACACATCTGAAAATATTCCAAAATACTGAAATCATTCTCAAGTAGGGTGACCAGATCCCAACTCACCAAATGTGAGACAAAGATTACTCAATGTGGGACCATGTGAAATCCTAATGCAATGAAATAAAGTAAAAAACCTTCTATTCTGCCTTTTAGCTCCAACATCATTAGTAAATATACATAATTATTATTATGATTATATATTTCATGTAATACATATTCTATTTAAATTCAACTTGAACAAGCAAACAGCAACAGCTTTCAGACTATTTCACAGTTCCTCTCGTTACCACACCTTTACTCAGGCTCTTTAGACCTTCAACCATCAACTCATTATAATAATACAGACAGGCCCACAATAAAAATGCAGGTTTAAGCAGCTTTTCAGCATTTTCATTAAATAATTGCACTGACTTTCCACAACAGAATGATAGCAAAAGTACCTGTAACACTTTTAGGATCCATTTATGTTAATTTTGAATTAATTTTCACATTTTATCACCGTCACATAAAAAAACCCATACTTTTTTGCAAGTTATTTTTCTTCTTAATTTCAAAATTCTGAGAATACGTAATCAAGGATTTCATTAAATTATCTCGTTATAAAAGGGTTTAACTTGTCTGCATCTGAAACAACACAACCCCAGCACCTTGTCTGTGTCAGAATCTCCTTTGGGTTTTAGCATGAACCTGTCTTAATTCTTGGGAAACCTGCTTTTGATCAACATGTTTTCTGTGACTGTTGGATTTTCTGCTCCGTTTCATATCAGACTCCGCGTCGTGACACGAAAAAAAAAAAAAAGACTCAGAAACAACAAAGACTGTCAAGAGTTTCTCTGAACACGTCTAGTTGTGAGTCTTTACAGTCTTTCTCCATCGTGCTCACCTGTCCTCCGTGCTCGCTGGAGTTTCTGTGTTGGTAGTTCGGGTGCCGCCGCGCTAGCTCAGCGTCTTTTTGCCAAGCTGTGTCCGTGACTGTGATTGGTCAAATAACGACTCGTGACCCGCTTACAAAGATGGTTTGTGAACGACAGAAGACCCACTCCTCCTAAAAACAAATACTCTTTGATTCACGCGAACGTCATATTTGGCTTCATAAACGACTATTCTTGCCGAAAAGCGACAAGTTTGCAAGTTTGAGACAAACGTATTTTAAATTCACGTCAATACTAACAAAATTTAAGACTTTACTACATAGATTTAAGACTTTTTAAGACTTTTTAAGGGTCTTAATTTTCCTTAAATCAATTTCAAGACTTTTCAAGACTCCGCGGATACCCTGTTGTATCACTAAAACATGGGTTAACATAACTACTATCTAATTTCTTGGTAGTTTTTGGTTTTCCCACCTACTTGCTGAGTTTTTATTTGCCGGTAAAACAGATCTGCGTTTATTGGAACAAAACAGTGCTGCTCTGTTGACAGTGGTGCCCCCAGAAAGGTTCCACAGGGGTGGCCATGGGGCCAGAGAAAATTTTGGAGTGGCACACCAAATTGATCCTCATGGTAACTCTGGGAAAGTGTAGCTTGTGGTGATGTAATAAATGCTCCTTTATTCATTTTCATTTAAAAAAAATCATTATGCGTCCAACAAACATCAAAATTTAGAAAGATAAAAATTTTTAGGAAAAAAAAACATTTGACAGTTATTTGATATGTTTTCAGCATTTATTTTAGAATTTTAGAACAGCTTAATTTGTTTGTTGTTTCTTCACTAAAACATCCAGAAAAACTCTGGTGATTGAAACTTTTGTTTTGAAAATGGTGAGCAGCAGCGACAAACATTTTTTAAATTCTGATTATTTATTCAATAAATGTGTAATTTTTTATAGGGTTTTACATGTCTTCATTAAATAAGATAAATTCATGGTTTGTGTGAACATCAATATGACAACAGCATGACAAGCACTGGTCTTGACTGGAGTGGCCAGTGGGGTGGCCATGGCCACCCCTAGAAAACCTCGGAGGCACCACTGTCTATTGAATCATCCATATGTGGCTAAGTAAGAAAAAAAATCCAATAACACATTTTCTAGTCCAAGTCAAGTGTTGAATATTTAGTTTGCGTCGGGGCGACGGTGGCATAGGAGCTAAGTGGATGCCCCGCAATCGGAAGGTCGCGGGTTCATGTCCCACTCGGTCTGTCACCGTCGTTGTGTCCTTGGGCAAGACACTTAACCCGAATTGCTTCTGTTGGTGGTGGTCAGAGGGGCCGATGGCGCAACAATGCAGCCTCGCCTCTGTCAGACCACCCCAGGGCGGCTGTGGCTACTCAGTAGCTTACCATCATCAGCAGTGTGTGAATGTGAGAGTGCATGCAGCGTCTTTGAGTGTCCTAACAAAGCGCTATATAAATTCGATGAATTATTATTATTATTATTATTAAAGTTAAGGTCTCAGACCTGAGTCCCCAACTCTGGTATAGGACATCTGAAATAAATAGAATAACTTGGTTTTCTGTTTAACGTTTGAGAGACTAACATAAACTTTGGTGTTCTACTGAGACCCTGTCCACACGTAGCTGGGTATCTCCCAAAAAGAAGATATTTTTCTACGATTCGGCCTGTCATCCACACAAAAAAGCAGATTTACGCAACAAAAACAAATCTTTTTAAAAACTCCGGCCAAAGTGAAGATTTGCGTTTTCTCTGTTTTCAGCGTTTCTGTGTGGACAGAAATAACCGGAGTTTTAGGTTTCACGTCACTGTCTACGACAAAAATGCTGACGGCCCACGTGCGACCTGAAGTGGTGGACACCTTTAAGTACCTGGGTGTTCACCTCAACAGTAAACTGAACTGGTCCCACAACACAGATGCTCTGTATCAGAAGGGCCAAAGCCGCCTCCATCTCATGAGGAGGCTGAGGTCCTTCGGAGTTAACTCCCAGCTGCTAAAATCCTTTTATCACTCTGTTGTTGGCTCTGTTATTCATTCTGCTGTGGTCTGCTGGGGTGTAGGCAGCTCTGACCGAGACAGGAAGAGACTGAACAAGCTAGCTACCAAAGCTAGCTCGGTTCTGGGCTGCCCGCTGGATTCTGTTGAGGAGACGTGTGAAAGGAGGATGCTGGGGAAGATGACCTCCATTTTAAGAAACCCCTCCCACCCACTGCACTCCACTGTGGAGGTCATGGACAGCTCCTCCAGAGGTAGACTGAGACATCCTAGATGCAAAACTGAGCGCTATCGCAGATCCTTCATCCGCTCTGCTGTAAGAGTGTAGAACTCCTCAGTTTAAGCTGTGCTGGTATCATCCTGGTACACAATAACACCAATGCAATATTCATGTGTTCTATACTTGTGCAATACCGGATTCACATTGTTGTCTGTGTCTCTTACAGTATGCTGCATAGTGTTGGTACCAAGTCTGTTTTCATCTTTTATTTGTGGTTTTTTTTTAGTGATCTAAGGTTAAAATACTAGATTACTGCCTATGTGTATATACATGTACCCTTGTTTTTATCTTCTTCTAATTACCTTTTGAGTGATGGTGCTGCTGTGACAAGTGAATTTCCCCACTGTGGGATCAATAAAGTCTATTCTATTCTATTCTATTCTATTCTATTATGCGGTTACGTGTGGATAGAGTTTTTTCTAAAAACGAGGCGGTGTGGACGCTATTTTTTGGGAGGGCGGATATTCGTTTTTAAAAAAAAAAACAGCTATGTGTGGACAGAGCATGAGTTTGGACGAAGTCTGGATGTGGTGATGTGTTTTGTGGATTTACATAAATCTAGAGGATAATGCCCTGAAATTTAACAAAAAATAGGAAAACAGATTATTTAATATTTATGGTGCCAATTGCACCCAGATTGGACTGGTGCTCTTTTTGAATGAATTTCATCAACTAACCATTACAATTAAGACTTTTTAATTGTTGAGTGAAACCATTCCCATTGCTCCTGCTCTACACTGAAAATCAGACTTAGTAATTGCACTGCTCTGAAGTCTTCATAAAAATTCAATACCAATGTATTCTCACTCCTAACAATGTGTTCGCCTAGGTGAGCTGTCAGAATTGGTTTGCTGCTCTGGCATTGCAGCTCAATATCAACTCAAATCTCTTCTCAGTCCCACTTAATCCAATGCTATTACTACTTTGCACCCAATCAAACCCCCTAGGATTAATTCACTTCTCTAAAACCTGGCCTTACGGTTGAGAATGGATGTTCAGAGAGCAAATCAAAGAACGTGGAAAGAAAAAATACATTTAAAACAAACACCTTTGGTCAGACTTGGTACAAAATTTTAAACATAAAAAAAGTGCTACTTCAAATATGACGTGTTAAGATCAGAATTACGGTAACAACCCATCTTTTTATAGAAGTGTCTTTATGTTTTTAAAGACTATTTCTTGTCATGAAATGGTTGAGTTTGTAGCGGACCCAAATGCAGTGGAGCAGAACCAGACTGGAAGGTAAAATAAATGCGAATGGACTGCTGAGGACTGGAGCAAAGTCATATTCTCCGATG
This sequence comes from Aphyosemion australe, assembly GCA_006937985.1. Taxonomy (NCBI): domain Eukaryota; kingdom Metazoa; phylum Chordata; class Actinopteri; order Cyprinodontiformes; family Nothobranchiidae; genus Aphyosemion; species Aphyosemion australe. Next base: position 1,526,571 of record SSNS01000033.1, read on the forward strand.
GAGCCCCTTTCCGATTGTTTGGGGCATCTGGAAAAAGGCTTGTCCGGAGAAGAAAATGTGAGCGCTACCATCAGTCCTGTGTCATGCCAACAGTAAAGCATCCTGAGACTATTCATGTGTGGGGTTGCTTCTCCAAAACACCCTCCGACAGCAACTTCTTCCAACAATCCAACAACAGTTTGGTGAGGAACAATGCATTTTCCAGCCCGATGGAGCACCGTGCCATAAGGCAAAAGTGATAACTCAGTGGCTCGGGGACCAAAACGTTGACATTTTGGGTCCATGGCCTGGAAACTCCCCAGATCTTAATCCCATTGAGAACTTGTGGTCAATCCTCAAGAGACGGGTGGACAAACAAAAACCCACTAATTCTGACAAACTCCAAGAAGTGATGATGAAAGAATGGGTTGCTATCAGAAGTTGATTGAGAGCATGCCCAGTCCAACTGCAGAGGTCCTGAAAAAGAAGACCCAACACTGCAAATACTGACTCTTTGCATAAATGTCATGTAATTGAAGTGCTTGTAATTATATTTCAGTACATCACAGAAACAACTGAAACAAAGATCTAAAAGCAGTTTAGCAGCAAACTTTGGGAAAACTAATATTTGTGACATTCTCAAGTCATCATCACACACTGGTGAAATTACATCTCTGCATCTGACCCATCCCCATGGTGGGGAGTGGTGAGCTGCAGCTGTGGCCGCGCTCGGGAACTATTTGGTGGTTTAACCCCCCAATCCAACCCCTTAATGCTGAGTGTCAAGCGAGGAGGCATTGGGTCCCATTTTTTCCAAAGTCTTTGGTATGACCCGACCGGGATTCGAACCCCAATCTCCCAGTCCCGGGGCGGACGCTCTACCACTAGGCCACTGGAGATGGCACGTTTGTACATGAGGGTAATCAGGAATCAGGTGGGCAGGATAACAAGGGGCAGGTGAGTCCAATAAACACCTAACGAGAGGAGAAGGAGCAGATCCTGACATTTCTAATATTGGAAGTAAAGCCGTTTTACAGTTATTTCAAACTGAAGTAAAGATATAACACCTGGTAGATGATAAACACAAATATTTTAATCACCTTTTCACATATTCTTTAAAAGGTCCTTACTACATGGAGGGTGGGGGGGGGGTTGTCACTGAAAAACTGTATATCACTTGTTTTAATTTAAATATGATTGGTCTTAGACTCCTATCGCCTTCATTAGCTGCCAAAAAACCCAAAAATTAGACAGGGAAATGCTCGAGTCTGAGAAAGCCACACAGCTTTATGTCACTAAAACATTAAGGCTAAATTAGTTTTCATGGCTTCACCCACCTTGGGTTGTGACCGCAGAAGGCTGTGTTGATTTAGCCTCCAGGAGAGAGCAGAGCGCGTCTTGACTAGTTGAAGCTAACTGTTAGCAACAGTAACTACTCAACATGGCACAACACGTTCAGGCGTGTAGAGTAGGGATGTGAATCTCCACCACTGAGGCCGATTCAATACGTATCTCGATACGCTACTGGCGATACGATACATTAACGATACGGAAAACCCTCTGGCGATACGATTCGATACGATTCATCCCTGCTGACGATTCTTTAATGATTTGAAAACGATTTTCGATTCGATACATTTCATGCTGCTATTTTAAACGATTCAACACATTAAAAAGATTTTCCAGCCCACATCTGATTTTTAAATATCAAAATTATTTTCCCTCTCCTCTGTGAAGGATGTATTTGATCCTCTATTGTTTTTGATTAATCAATAAATGCAACATTAAAAGACAATGCACATCATCAGTGATATTTTACATATTATACATATTTTTATTGCTACAATACTTGAAATAAGGGGGTTGACACTAGGTTTAGACAGAAAAATAAACCAACAGAATCAGAAAATGATTAGAGTTCATCATTTTTCAATTATTTGGAATTATTATGAAACAGTAAAAATTTGAAAACACTTCTAAATATGGTAATGATCCATATGTGGCAATATTAAAAGCTGTTGTAGCCTAATGTTACTGTTCCTTTAAGAGAAAAGTCCAGGCTGAGATGTGAGTTCTTCTCAGCTGTTTATTGAACTTCTCTGAACCAAAATGTCATTCTGTCTGTTGTTTAGTTCTGCACAAATGTTACAATAATAAGGAATTATCTTAAATTACCTCACACAAAGCTTTAGTTGTGTAGATCAACAAGAATGCTCGGAAGAATACGCTGCTGCAGAAACCGGTCACACGGACTTTAGAAAGTTTTATTTTGACAAGACAGGAAGCACGTACGTCGGTTAATATTGTCCCACGATGGTTTTTCTAACTGCGGCGGCGCACCACCACCGCTAAAAAAGAAGGACGGTGCGTTCAATGCGCCTCAAAAAACGAGGACATAGCAGGAAAACAATGAAGTAATCGATGTAACCACGGTTTTAACCGATGAGAGACACGTACGGGAAGATACATTGCGATACAGCCGTCAGTTATAACCGGTGCGCACTGAAGCTACCGGTGCAGTCGCATCGCTAACGTCATGAACGAACCACCGGCTCAGATCGGTGAATCTCTCCATCCCTAGTGTAGAGATAACACATCAGTGTTGCATCTTTCACTCAAGAAAAAAGAAAAGGAGACAGTGAAACAGTAGCATTGCTGTTAGCCAATCAGAGGTGAGACATTTGCATATCATGAATATTAATGCTGTTTTCAACCCCCTTCCACTCCTCTAATTTCTACTTATGAAACAGGACCACCAGAGCTTTTCCCCACAGAAAATAACAAGACATTCATTCTCACTAGAGACCACAGCAGATTTATTGAAAAACAAATGCAACATATTTTAACCCCTGCAGCAAAAATGTTTAGTAGGAGGAAACATTTTAATCATAGAAGTACCAACATCTAGTGAGTCAGGATCGAACGCGAGACACCAGGTTAGATTAGCGGGTCTGGATGCAGGTAGACCCAGACGCGGCAATGCGAGTGTTAGGAGAGACGGACACGCGTTGATCTAGGAACACCCGGACACTTCTCGAGTGATAAGATGATAAAAGATAAATAATAATAATAAAATGACTTACTTGTCAGGACGCTGCAGTGGAGCAGTGAAGCTCGGAGCTCCGTATATAGACTTTATGTGGTGACGCAGGTCTATGTGAATCCCTTATGGAACATAAAAGCACAACAAAAATAATCAACTGGTTTTCTGTGAACACAAGAAACTTTTGTTTGTACAATTTTCACAGAATCTGGAAACACGTAGCTGAGAAAAGTAGTTTTTACTGAAAACACGGCTCAACAACTGTAGATGTTTACTCTCAGAACAACTCCAGACTCATTAGTAGTTCATGTTAATACTATATAAATGAACATTTACATCAATATTAGTGTTTAACTGTAATTATTTGCTGCACAACCAGCAGCAGCAGCTGTCTTCTGTGCATCCTGGGGCTCATTCAGCAGAAACATCATAACAGGTCTGTTTTATTAACTGTATAATGTGATGCAAAGGTTTATAAAATAATGAACTGAGATGATTAGAGAAAGGAGTTGTTTTAAGATGGCAGCAGTCCATTTAGTGTCTCTACTCGGAGCAGCTATTAGGTACTAGCTATCAATCCGGCCAAACGGTTTCTCCTAAATGAATCCAATAAAACTCTGTTGGACGGTTTCCATCTGAACTTTGTATTTTATTGTGAAATGAACTGAACGTATTATCTTTGTAATTGTTACATTATTAAAGAGTCTCTGCAGTGTAATCTTACCCTTGGATGGATGTAGCTGGGGTCCTTTTGATTTTCACATCCATTTGGTGAAGAGTGGACTCAAGGACGTTTACTCACCTGTTCATAAGTGCTCTTGTTGTTAAAAACAGCTGTAGCCGGCAAAGTGGCTTAAAACCTGTATCTTCAGAGGAACAACCAAACCGATGGCTTCAATAAAGTGTCAGCTTCTCTGTCCTGTCGTGGTGTTGCCCAGATCCATTTATATGTATGTTCTGTGTCCGTTTGGAAAAAATAGAAATAAGGATTTGGACAATTTTGTTCAGAGAACCGAGATTCTCAACTTCCTGCTCTGTTTTTTTCTTTTGTACTATTTTAGCAACTCGAATCTCTCACAGCTGCCACCTCCGGACATTACCCATGGTCGTCTGTTACCAGTAGTGTGAAAAAGCCCCAGGAAGGCTTCCTTCATTTCTTCTTTCTTTTCCCATAATTTCTCATGTGTGGGAGAGACAGATGTTTTTCTACAATGACCCCTAAGTCTGTAGAAATCCGTTCAACATGAGTTAAGTTTTAGACGAAGATTTTCTCTAATTTCTATTTTGGCTTTTTTTAGGGGTGGGACTCGATTGAATAAATGAATCTAATTAATTAGAGGCTTTGTAATTAATTAATCTTGATTAATCGCATTTTAATCATTCAAGAAAATTTTCCCCGAAAGCAATTTTTTAAAATTAAAACTAATGAGACAGAGAATCAAACAATAGTCATTATTATTGTAAACACAAGCTCTTTTAATTTCTAAAACAATTAAAGCTTTTAAATTGTATTTCAATTCAAAACAGAAGAAAAATATATATATATATGTATATCACTGGTAAAAATAGGACAGACCTCAAAGTACAATACTATTTTAAGTAAATTTTGATAATGGTCTTTTTAAAAAAAAAAAAAAATAATAATAATGGGTTTGATTTAGCATCATTAGAGACAGAAATGAAGGCAAAAACACATGAAGAGGGTTTCTGATCACTCATTTGATTGTAGTTCTAGTTGTGTTTGGAGCACATAAAAAGGTTTACATGGTCTTGTAGCCAAGGCTCTGAGCTTTCTGTAGAGGTGCAGCTTGACTAGATTGATATTTAGGGCATGGATTTTGCTGCTAAACTTCAACATCCCCCAATTGGGGGACCCTCAGGATTAAAGGGTTAAATAAGTAAATTTTTCTTAACGTGTTATTTTTTCATCATAAATAAAGCGTTAAATTCCCTCCCCTATTTTTTATGTCAGCTGTTATTTCACAAACTGAACACGCCCAATCCATGCAGTTCCGATGCCTCATGGCAACATTTTGACAATAGTTCATTGTGACATCGTCTAATGAAAAGCTTGCGTTGATAAAAATGCATTCATCAGTTGTCAGGCAGATCTCTGAGCTGGTCTTTGCCACCGCTACTTAACATGTGGCTGCAGCTCAATATGATCAAAATCGTATTACAACAGCTAAGGTACTGAGAATAATTTATAAGCCAAAAGGAACCACGTTTATTAATGTTTAAGGTGGAACTTCTGCATATTTTATGTAAGACCGTCACACAACTGTGAGGGAATGAATTGCTTTATGATCTTTAAAAATATCCTAATCAGTATCACAGCGAGTGGAAATAAAAACAACGGAATCGAGCAAGTGATCAAAGGACCTGCGCACAATTTTGGAACTCTGTTTAATTATAATTAGAAATGTCTGTGATCTCCAGAGAATTTCTCTGTGATATACCATCAAGCTTCAGGTCTCCTTAATCTCAATTCGTGTGAGTTAAATCTGAGCTCCCTTTGACTCACCTCAGTAATTGGTTTCACTGTGATCTACAGTGGCTGGTGAGCTATTCATAAAGGAGAGTCGACGTTGCCGCAGGGAGACCTGACTGAACAGCAAACCGCAGTGTAGCCCAGAACCACGATGCACTCTCTTAGAAATAATAACGAGAGGAAACGCTGCAGCTTTTATAGCCGCTCGTGATTTAGCAGAAAACTACTTAATTCAAAGTACAAAGAGCTCACAATTATCAGAGGCATTCCAAAGTAAGAAGATCTCAGCATAATTGGGGAAGTTGTGTGCAGACCCCTCAGCTGCACAGTAAGGGAGAAGTCACTCTTTACTTTTTTAGTTAGAGGTAGAAAAAGAGTCCATAACACAACATTTATCAGAGCGCTGTGGCTTCTGTTTTAACCAACTGTCCAGAGGAAGTTCATGTGTGACTGATGCTCAAAGGCGTACATTAGGATAGCTTTCTAAACCTGCTGAGCACAGTGGAACATGTTTTATCAAGATGACGCAACACTACGGTAACCCCTCCTTTACACCGGACATGAAAGCGGTGTGTAACGTAATAGGGGCATTTTAGCGGCGAGCTCCCTTCCAACAGGGAGCGTTTCAAACGTGAAGCAGGAGCGAGAGTTCCACGCCGCTGGTCCTGAAAAAGTCACAAAATCACAAGAGAATTACAACACCACGCGTGATTTCAGAAGTCCACACAATAACAAGCAAGGAGGAAGACAGATGCATGTATCTAAACAGGTCTGTGGTTTATTTTCTGTTCTGTTCACATCCGCTACGGGGGTTTCACAGGAGACGACGAACGTTTATCTGCACGTGACTTTTATTTTCAAAGTTTCTGGATGTTTTACACTGATTTCGTGTGACTTCCTGCTGAGTTTGACGTGTTTTTGAAGCGATCCCATCCCCCCAGAACAGGGTGTCACGATGACAGGTCGACCACACACACCTTCCGATAGATCTGCCACCCTTTAATCATTTCCGGCCTCATCACGCCGAACAAGCACCAGCTGGTATCCAGTCACCACGCCCCCCCAGAGTCCGGCAAGTCCCATCTTCTGCCCTTTACAGAGAAAACTGTTGCAGAACAAGGGTGTCCCATCCTGGTTCTCAAAGGCCACCATCCTGCAGATTTGAGAGGTTTCTCTGCTTAAACACACCTGGTTTTAATCAATAGGTGATTAACAGGCTTCTGCAGCTTTTGATGACCCACTGAACAGGTGATTCAGCCACTAATACAGGTGTGTTGGAGCAGAGAAACAACTAAAACATGCAGCACCATAAACCTCAAAGACAAGGATTGGACACACTTGTTACAGAAAATAGCTTGTAAACATTTAGTCCAACCCAAAAATAAAGCAACTAAGAGACTCCATAACGACATTAACCTGAAAGGATCTGTTAAATGGGTTTTCTCCAGGTAACAGCTAGAATAACAGGCACACAGTCTTGCATTAGCACTGATTTCATGCTCACATTTCAGTGTGGCAAATCCAACATTCACTCAAACACCTGAGCTCAAAACCTTGATCCACCATTGAATTTTCAATCTAAACCCAGAATGAACCTTTTGTTTTACTCCCCGGGTTAGTTTCTCTGTGTTTGTGTTTTGATTTTTACAAAGCTGAGTTAAAACAAGGCCCGTGGTGTTGAGAAGACACTTATCCCACACGCAGTGTCACGATTAAGATTTAGTTATATTTTTCTATTTTGCTTTATAGTTTTTAACCCGTCACTAAATTTTAGTTTTGGTTCGCAAAAACCTTCACTGTGTTCCGCAAAAGCATCAATATCTTAGGTTTTTAAAACACTTGTACTAAATCTAAAATATTATTGCACTGTTGATCAATGTAGTTACTAAATTATTTAGATTTTGACACACAAATGAATAAAAAGAGACACTTGTAACCCCAAAAGAACAATTTGGAAAAAACAGCTAAACGTTATACCCATTTATTAATTGTATTTTAAGTGTCTGTATCAGTTAAAGTGAATCAATATTAGGAATCAAGTTTAGGTTATTGTGTGGGAATAATCTTAAAGCAACATTCTGCAACTTATACACCTTAAAATAATGTTTTTGTAAAGTTTTTGCGTCATACTATCATCTATTATGTTCATTTTTCACACCTGTGATAGTGTTGGGGGGTCCCACGTCAGTTTACTGCACTATACAGTTTTTTGCTTTGGATCGAAACAGGAAGTAGTGAGTGGGTGTCGTTTTACGGCAGAATATGGCAAGCCAAAGGGATAAAAAAAAGCGTGCGTTCTAAACATGCGTTATGTCCGCCAAAATGCGCGTCTTGAACGCGTGTTTTGACGTCAAAGGGGGCAAAAAAAGCGCATTCTTAAATTGCGTGTTTTTGCGGACATAACACGAGTTTAGAACGTACACTTTTTTTTATCCCTTTGGCTTGCCTTAGTAGCATAACGTAGACCCGCGGTTTAGAGACTTGACCAATGTCAGATCCACCAAAGAAAGCTAGAAATCCCTCATCAGGGGAATCTAGGAAAAGAAAAGGAGAACGTGATAGAACAAGAGCAAAGACCAGAGTTAATATTGGGCCGTCTTTTCCTCGCTGGAGAGCTCTTTTAGAAAGAACAGCATGAACTACGGACTCTGACCTAGCCGTGCTGCTAATGGATAGGTAAGTAATAAATGATTTCACCAGGGTTATTGTGTTTGGTCGGGCATAAAGTTGTTATACAGGTCATACATGCCAAAATCATCAATATTAAAACCAATAAACGGCTCGAACTACTTCAGTTGTGTGTAATGAATCTAAAAGATATGAAAGTCTAATGTTTATCTGTACATTACAGAAAATAATGAACTTTATCACAATATGCCGATCGAAATGTCAGCACAATAAGGTAAAGAAAGATCTATCCGTGTTTTATAAAGAACAAAAAGTAAAAGAATTACAAAAAAACACACAGTATGAACGTACCAAAGACTCCTAAGACCCTGTGGCCACACATGTGGATATTAACTTCTTGCACTATAAAAATATTATTCTCTTCAAATTAGAATTCTTATTAATTTTTTTTTACTATTTAGACACTTGATATCAATTTTTTTTCTTTATCTTTTTTTAAAGACATTTGTCAAAAAAATTTTTTGTAATATTTTGTTCACGTTTATGAGCATAGACCAATCTGTAATAGCTATAATTGTTTTTTCTTTTAAATCACACTAAACACAAATTTGGGTCTCAGGAGGTTAAGCCTGCATGTGAAACTCAGAGTGACTGATCGTATTTGAAAAATAACAAAGGTTTTCAGTGAACCTGCTCTTTAATAAATCTAATTTGAAGATTAAATAAACAATATTTATTTATTCCGCTAAGCTTTAGAAGGACATTTAAACTGTACCAATATTTTATAATAATTTGAGCGAAATGATTCATATTTACTATTGGAAAGGTGATGTATCTTTGGGAAATGTCCCTTTATAGTTTCACATGCTGACAGCTCCAAACTCAGTTCAGCAGTGTGGTTCAGCATCATCGTTAATCTGTTACATCTGTGCAGCATGATGCCTCTGATTCAACATTTTCAATAAGTTGTTCAAATTACTTGTTGCATTTTATGCATTAAGTTTTTTTATCGGGGGGGTGCAAAAACACTGAATGAGAACATGGCTTTCAATCAGATTTTATATTAAACCCCTGCTCAGATACTGTTGACAAGCTAGCCTGTACTTCCTGGCTAATTAGCATCTTAGAAAAATTTCTACCTCCAGGCAATAATTTCATCATAGGATGAAAGTGATTGTTTGCAGTCAGACTTTTTTCTCCTGCTTCCTTATAAGAATAAAGAAATGACATTACCCCCAAAATTGTATCTCATTTCTTTGTGCTGTCATTGTTTCTGTCTTTTTTTTTTCATTGAGCGATTTTCTCCATCTTCTGTTGGTGACTCTCTAAACTCTCAGAGCTCACGGGTTGTCACATCATCCACTTCAAGACAACGACTTGGGTAAAAAAAGAAAGCAGCAAAAAAAGAACCAATGAATGAACACTCTGAGAATTGCTGCAGTAATGAGAGGGAGATGTCAGAAGAGAGGAAGGCTGGTCTTGATGTGCTGTCACATAAGATATTCTGGAGGCCTGATCAGCCTCCTCTCTGTAGGCTAGATGCTCATACAAACACACAACGGCACACACACATTCAACCTAAATTACTTCCATGAGCTGCACGAAGCTCAAAACACAGAGCAAGGGCACACGTATGCACACACACACACACACACACACACACGCACGTCTGAATAAGTAGTGACTTATCTTTAGCTGTGAGGATCTGCGAAGGGCCCTGGTGTACCACCATAGTCCATCATTTCTCAATCACTGCCACGACTGCTGACAGGGTCACAGACTTCAAAGAATTTCCTTAGATCGAGTTGAATTCACTCGTCTGAAAGGAGCCGTTCATCCAATTAACCCGCTGTAACAGTGTTTGATTGACAACTTGAAATGGTAAACATGACTAAGACGCCTTTTCCTCCAACACAACACGGCCAACTTAAAGTACTTCTGACATTTCCTGAAAAGCACTCTGGTTTTGACGGGTAACGTTGATATTTGGGAGTTAAGATAAGAAAAAATGAAGGTTGGTTGCAACTCCGTAAAAGAGAAATGTAAAATCAAAAACTCTGACACAAAATTAAAATAAATCTTTGAAACACTGGTGTAGATCAGACAGATCATTGTATTTCAATGAATCAGATCAAAAGCAACTTCTTCTTTGATCTAGAGCACAAGTAGAATCACATCCATACGTAGATTTTAATCTGACAACTCGCAAACATTTCTGCAATTTTAGAGATTGTAGTGAGATAAAACTTGACTCCAAACAAATGACGGCGAGATGGAGCGCTGACGCCGTTCAGTCAGTTGTACTGAGGAATAGGAGGATCTTTTGTGACGTCAGTGTTTATGTTTTTTGCATTGCATCATGGGACCTGGGTGGCAGAAAGCGCTGCGAAGGCCTCTTGTATCTGCTCCGTTTACTATTATTCCGGTCATAAATGAATTGCCTTTTTGGAGGCCTCATCATACCCCAAAACTCACAATATTTTACACACGTCAGGCCTGGTGAAAAAGTTTGTTTTTTAAAGGTCCAGAAAAATTTGCCAAAACAATGGCTGAACAGCCCCCCCTAGAATGTGAAAAATCAGCCCCCCCATTGACCTTTTTTCATCGTAAAATTCTGAAATGTTGCACATGTGTTCTACTCCCCAGTCCGCACAGAAAAGTCTCTTGCAGCCATGGTCAACATCAAACAGGAAGTCGGCCATATTGTATTGAAGTAGCGATTTTGACCCCGTTTTGGGCGTTTGTAGAGTCCGTATATGATTGACCTACTCGGTCATTTTTCGCACGATTGTCTTGAAACTGGTTTTCGATTGCTCAGAAGGGGCGGGGCCAGGCCTCGAAGTTCGACTACTCGCCCAAAAATTTAAAATTGCTATAACTTCATAACCGAAAGGACTAGAGTCACAATTTTTTGTTACTCCTCATCTGCCCCCGAAGAAAAATGAATGGTCAAGTCGTTCGGCCCGTGGGAGGCTTGATAAAAAGTTTTATTGGAATTTCCTCCGTAAAGGAGCGTGAAATACGAAAGAGATTATTGCGGGCGACCCGACTGTCTGAAGAAAGCCTGGATTCCTGCAGCAGATTGTGAGGCTCATTTGTTCATGGTGAGTCCTTGTGACTAAGTATTTGTTAATAAGAGAAGATGCTTTTAAAAATATTCATCTTGGTGTATTTTTAAATCCACGGAGTCATGCTGTTTTCACGTTCTGATTCAGGTTGTCTCAACCCGCGATCATTATAATAATAAATAAACTAGGGGTAGGACTCCTCCACTTGGGGCAGGCCCTCGTCTAATTAATTAATCATAATTAACGCGTTAAATTCCCACCCCTAAAATAAACAAATAATGACACTGATTAATGAAGACTTACCCGGCTTTGCAGTCTCTGTGAGGATTTATCTGTTTTCTTTGACAATCACCCACAGGTGATGTGAATCACGCTGTAACTCTGCTCGCCGGCCGGTGCCGACTCCTGCTTTCAGCACGACCACGGCTTCCTGTTTTGCAGAATAGTTCAGCCAAACTTTCCTTGAAACACAATAATCGTAGACCTTGAAAGCCTTTAATTCTTCATGAGTGAAGGGTCCAGGGCTTTCTGTTAAATAGGAATAAATGTCTCCCCAGCAGAGTTGTGGAGAAAACACCGGTGAATCGGACCAACGTTTTCCGTCATCCCAGAGCTCATACGAGCTTTAGATAACTTTATTTTTGTCTTCATTACAGATTTTAAGCTCCTCTCTAAATCTCCTCCTGCTGTTAAAGTCTTTATATTTTGGGGATTTCACCCTTAAACTCGTGTGAAAGTGAACGTCGCGTATTGATAGAAGGCCATACTGTTTGTCTTTCTACCACACAGCCACTCGCGCACAACGATGAAAAGATATGTCAACAAAGATCCTCCTATAAGGTATTTCTAAATACTTCAAATACTCAGTGGCGACCCCTGCTGGACCCTAACCCTAACGTATAATCATAATTAACTCAACCAAGGATTAATTTTCAAAAGTCCTACGACCAACATGTTTAAAACTGTTCTTGAATTGCTTTCTGAATAACTTGCGAAAGAACCAAGCTTTAATTTGGGACTTCAGCTGAAATTGACCGTAATTTGGAGCTTGGGTTCAAGTAGTCCATCACTACTGAAATGACGTGTATTTTTGTCCATATGCATTCTTGTTGCAGTCCTGTCGTCCTGACTGAGGTGTTTTCATGTGGTTTCCCTAAATAAACTAGCTGTGTTTTGTAGAAGCAGCTGTAACATTCTGCCAAGCTGATTTACAGAAATAGCAAAAAGGGGATGGAAACTACGTATCCGGTTTTCTTATCACTGAAAGCCAGAAATGGAGAGAAGACCTTATTCTCAGCTGAAGATCTATATCTACAGGTTTGCCCAGTAGGGAATTGTGTGGGAAGCTGCTTTTTGAAGCCTTTCCATATTGCTACAGTAGAGATGTCCTGAAGCTTTCAGTGACCCCTAAGTCTATATCTGACAGCAAAGCTTTTAGAGATGCCCGAGATGGCAGGCAGGTCGGGGAGTGGAAAGGAGAGAGGGTCTGTATGCAAAGAGCTGGCTCTATATTTGAGTATTTCCTTCCACAGGGAGAGGAAGCAACTCCCAAATTCCTCACTCACATATAAGACTGAAATGTAAAGTCACATCCCACTAGCACAGATTTTAAACACTGTCTTGGAAAATAAAGCTGGATAATCTTCACATTACCTAATGCTATACTGCATGGGGAGAAATACCAAAAACATGATCATATTGATGTTTATCTCTCACCCCGGCTTTCAACTGGACGCGAAAGCAGCACAAAGCGTAATAGACGGGTTTTATCTGCACGCTACCTGTCCCACCGAGAGAGATTCAGACGGCAGCAAAAGTGTTCCACACAGCTGGTTCCGTGATGTCAAGAAAAGACGGAAGAATTACAAAACCACGCGTGTTTTCGACAGTTCATGCAATAACAAACGAGAAAGATGGCAGCACGTATCCAAAAGGTCTGTGGTTTATTTTGTGTTCTGTTTACCTTGGTTACAAGGTTTCACAGATAATCCAATAATTTTTGTACTAGCAACTGACAAACTGCACAGAGATTTTATTTTGAAGGTTTTCAGATGTTTTACACAGCTTTTGTGGTTGACGTTCTGTCTGGCCCAGTCAGAACTGCTGAACCCTAACCCTAAAGCTAGATTTATACTTCTCCGTCAGCTCCTCGGGCTAGAGACGCATACGCGTTGACGGAGACGTTTTATGTTTCTACTTCTCTGTTGGCTGGGGGATGTTGCAAAGCAACCCCCCGCCCGGACAGCAGAGGGCGTAGCACATTTCTATGGTATCCTGCCACCATTACAGTCAGGTATCCGGTCTACGATAGTGTATTTACTACTGTGTTTACATTGTTTTAATGTATTTTAGAGAGTTTTTAACAAGGACGAATTTGTCCCTCATTCTCCTCCACCTCTTCATGCGGTCAGCACCTCTAAATCCACGTTTCTCGTCATTTCCGTAAACGAATAAATCGCTCGCTGTGTATCTTTGTGCTCCTTCAGTCACGAGTTAATAAACTTTCATATTTTCGAACTTTTTCAGCGAGGCGTTCTTCAATCTGCTCCGTGTCTGCCACTAAATATCTTCAGCGCTCTTTATTTTTTGAGTCGGCAGTGGCGGTGCTGCTGGTGACGTATTTCAAGGAAGTGGCGTCCTGACCAATCACAAGCTTGCGCTCTCCGTGGCTCTCGACGGACAGTTATCTTTGGGGGCATGTCTCCGTCACCCCCCGCGAGCCCGTCCGAGAGCCCTTGCGTCGACGCAAAATGGCGCTGCGTGTCTCCGTACTGACGCAGACGGACAAGTATAAATTAGGCTTAACCCGGGATGCATTCTGGAAGCGTAGTGCGTAAAAAGAAAAAGAGTCAAAGCAAAAATTTAGTAGAGAAACCCTTGAGTATGTGGTGGATAACTCAAAAAGTCTTGCAAGAAAACTTCAAGAGGCCCGGCGTCCAATTTGAAGTATAGACGTTGATCTAAGATGATCATTTGCTGTTGGTTTAGTTTATTCAGCCTTGACATACATTCTTGTCTTGTGCTGAAAATACCAAACAGATTTACTGGAGATTCAACTGTTTATGTCAGTAAAAATGGAGAGATTGAACATTTAAATGGGCTTTTGAGAAATGTAAGACTTCACTGAGCCACAACTGTTGGTGACAAATTATGAATAACATGTGCAACAGACTTTTGAACATGTGTTGAAACTTTTGCAAGAGTGCACGTTTTAAACAGGGCACAAGAGAAATCTAGACAGATAGTAGCCGAAGCAAAATGACTTTGCTCTGCATGTCGGTCTAGCCACGCACCGTAGCAGCCTCGGCAGGCCCGGCAGTCCTGTGTTTAGCCAATCACAGCTCTCTATTGGTCTGGTGGGCCAATCACAGCTCTCTATTGGTCTGGTAGGCCAATCACAGCTCTCTTTTGGTCTGGTAGGCCAATCACAGCTCTCTTTTGGTCTGGTAGGTGGGATGATGCGACAAAACAGAACAACTAAGATGGGGACAGCTCATTTAAAACGGCTTTGGCATCAGCTTTGGACTATTTAGACTTGGGCTTTTCTTCGAGTCAAGAGCAGATAGAGGTACTTAAGTACCTTCATTTAGAAAAAGGATGTTTTTGCATCTTCTTCCACAGTGTATGGCAGACTGCCCTGTTGACTGATATCCATAGCGGTGAGTACGTCACGTTGTTCTTTTTCCAATAGCATGTGGAGACAGTTTGAAAGACAACCGTAGACTCCGCCCCATGACTGAGCTCTGTCTATGGGTCATGGCCAGACTATATATTCACATAGATAGGATGGGTTGCCAGGTTAGTGCCTTGTTCTCGTGTTGCTGGGATCTTCAGCATGTTCAAAAACCTTGCAAGGCAAATGTCTCTCTGGTTTATTGAAAAAAAGGTTTCTTTTACTCATACTTAATGAACCTGGTACTCACCTGAGTGCTCCAGCCTTCCTGCTTTTCATTCGTACTGTTCACCGGCTGGAGCACCGATCTGTGAGTGGATGATGTGCAGAGGGCTCCATTCCATGTTCTCTGAAAACAGTCTGGAACGCTGCATTTGGGAGCCGCTCATCCCAAAGGTCTGACTGTCTGCCCAGACCTATTTAACCTTTATTTAACCAGATGAGTGGATTGAGAACTCATTCTCATTTACAACGACGATCTGGCCAAGAGGCAGCAGCAACAGACACATAGTTAGCTTTACACAAACAGATAAGATAAAAAACAGATAAGAAAAAAAAAATGCAGATAAAGATAAGACAAAACAGCTAGACATAAAAACAAAGGACTGTTCTCATATATAATATGTACAAGCCGTCAAAACAGACTTAAAACAATCTTTAAGTACTCAGCAGCAGGCACGTTGATCAGAAACTATTGAATGCAATGAATTATTGAAGGTAGATAATGGAACGTAGGTAGTGAGCTTTAGTGATTTTTGCAGCTCATTCCAGTCATTGGGAGCAGCAAACTGGAATGAGGAGCGACCAAAGGAGGTGCGAGCTTTGGGAATAACCATAGAGATTAGGTTACTGGAACGTAAAATGCGTTCCAGTAACCTAATCCCTATGGCTATGGTTATCCCAGCTGCAGTTCAGAGCAGGAGATGTCCACCCCCTCTGCATCCAGTCTGCAATGGAAGGGCCACAGCGCTCTTAAGTGACTCCACCAGAGTGTCTCCTTTGGGCTACTTTTGCTGGTCCCAAGCCCAGATAAAGGAGGAAGGTTGGAACTGTGACATTATGAAAAGGAAGAATCAATAGAAGAAAATTAATTTGTAGTTCTAAACATCTTAAGGGTGTATAACTAATTTTTCCGACAGCAACTTTTAAGACAGCCAACAGATACTTTCCTTCCTGAGGTGTTTGCAACAACAGTTTCAATTTAGGCAAAAGTATCATAAGCACCATTCCAGTGTGGTTTTAACTAAAAACCTATCATTTCTTGCAATTATGTGCCTCCAACTGAACACCAACGATTGAAATCCAGAGAAATTGTGACTTAGCACTGAGTCAGCAACACTTGAAACAGTAATCAAGCAATAAAATACAAGGATAGCGTGACTTGTTCTAAGAATTTCTCCATTTCATGACTTCTTGGTTTACTGTGTGATCTTTCACTCGACATTCCCTCTCATGAGGAGTCCTTCAGTCAGAAAGTTGATTTCTTAGAAGTTTCAAGGAAACTGAGCCCCTATTTGTTCCATTTTGGTTTGTTACTAAATTCTCCTAATTTCAACAGAAGCATAACAGGGAAAAAATGGTCCCGCTGTCAGTTTAATGGCCTCTTTTAATAAGAGAGGTCACGGACAGACGTGGAGATGAAGGAGCAAGCAGAGAGCAGAAGGCCAAACAAAAAGCAGTAAGACAAACCAACCATGAAACACAAGCAGAGTGAATGCCCTCTTAAGAGGAAAGAATAGGCAAGTTCAAACAAAACTCAACATGATGTATCTTTGACATCCCCCTTCTGACCTTCAATGGATGTGAATAAAAAACAGAGAAATCAACAGTTCACCCACCGCTGCCATCTGAAGCACTATAATAATGGACCCAACTGTACAAACAAAGCTGTTCACTGATCACAGCTATAAGAAGTTCTCCCAAAGAACAAATGACAACCATCTAAGAAATGTTAAAACAAACAGGGACCTTTTTGAATTTGAAGGCATGTTTTTGAACATCTGAAACTCAGAGTCACTCGTTTTCTTTAACTGATGAGTGTCACAGAGAGCTGGTGTTTATATGTGGAGGACGCTGAAGCACTAGGAGAAACCCATGCATGCAGGGAGAACACGTAACCTCTGAGCACAAAGGCCTCAGCTGGAATTTGAACCTGCGACCTTGGGCTGCAGGGCAACAGTGCTACCAACTGTGGCACCGTGCAACCCTGAAACTTTCCAAAGTATTTTCTGGCTTGTCTGATTTTTGAGGTTCTTTAGTCAACAAAATAGCAGAAATGTCCAACGGAAATATGAAGTTAGCCAACAGTGTGGAAAAGATGAACACTCTGAATTGATTACGGGTGCACCTGCAGCAACATGTGAGCGAAAAAACTGTAGATGAAAAAAACTCATTGAAGTTCATTTTGTGCAACAATCTATTATTATTATTATACACACACACACACACACACACACACACACACACACACACATATATATATATATATATATATATATATATATATATATATATATATATATATATACACTGCTCACAAAAATTAAAGGAACACATTTTTTATTGGGCCTAGCATGAAATCAATTAAACCTGTCTGATAATTTTCTGGTTGATGAAGCAGCTGAGGGCATTGTTAATCACTTTCAGCTGTATTGGTGTTCATGGACTTAACGACAGGTGCACTAAAGTGGCAACAATTACAAAACCCTCAAAACAGGACTGGTTTAACATGTGGAGTAGGGATGGAGAGATTCACCGATCTGAGCCGGTGGTTCGTTCATGACGTTAGCGATGCGACTGCACCGGTAGCTTCAGTGCGCACCGGTTATAACTGACGGCTGTATCGCAATGTATCTTCCCGTACGTGCCTCTCATCGGTTAAAACCGTGGTTACATCGATTACTTCATTGTTTTCCTGCTATGTCCTCGTTTTTTGAGGCGCATTGAACGCACCGTCCTTCTTTTTTAGCGGTGGTGGTGCGCCGCCGCAGTTAGAAAAACCATCGTGGGACAATATTAACCGACGTACGTGCTTCCTGTCTTGTCAAAATAAAACTTTCTAAAGTCCGTGTGACCGGTTTCTGCAGCAGCGTATTCTTCCGAGCATTCTTGTTGNAAGCAGCTGAGGGCATTGTTAATCACTTTCAGCTGTATTGGTGTTCATGGACTTAACGACAGGTGCACTAAAGTGGCAACAATTACAAAACCCTCAAAACAGGACTGGTTTAACATGTGGAGGTCATTTCAAGTTTCTCCCTCTTGATCTTTTTTGGCTGGTTTTCCACTCGTGCTAGTTTTGGCTTGAGTAATTATCTCTACTGGCAGCATGAGGCCATTCCTTAACCCTACAGAAGTTGCACAGGTTGTCCAACTTCTCCAGGATGGCACATCCACACGTGCTGCAGCAAGAAGGTTTAATGTGTCTCCCAGCACAATCTCCAGAACATGGAGGAGATTTCAGGAGACTGGCGGTTATTCTCGGAGAGCTGGACAGGGCCGTAGAAGGTCCACAACCCATCAGCAGGACCGATACCTGCTCCTTTGTGCAAGGCGGAACAGGCTGAGCACTGCTCGTGCCCTACAGAATGACCTCCAGAGGGCCACTGGTGTGAATGTCTCTACCCAAACAATCAGGAACAGACTTCATGAAGATGGCCTGAGGGCCCGACGTCCTGTAGTGGGCCCTGTGCTCACTGCCCAGCACCGTAGAGCTCCACTGGCATTTGCTCAAGAACACCAGAATTGGCAAGTCCGCCACTGGCGCCCTGTACTTTTTACAGACGAGAGCAGGTTCACCCTGAGCACCTGTGATAGACGTGAAAGAGTCTGGAGAAGACAAGGAGAACGTTATGCTGCCTGCAACGTCGTTCAACATGACAGGTTTGGTGGTGGGTCAGTGATGGTCTGGGGAGGCATATCCATGGAGGGACGCACAGACCTCTACTGCCTAGGAAATGGTGCTCTGACTGCCATAAGGTATCCAGATGAAATCCTTGAACCCTTTGTCAGACCCTACGCTGATGCAGTAGGTCCTGGTTTTCTCCTAATGCACGACAATGCCCGGCCTCATGTGGCAAGAGTATGCAGGCGGTACCTGGAGGATGAAGGAATTGAAACAATTGAATGGCCTTCACGATCCCCTGACTTAAACCCAATAGAACATCTGTGGGACATTATGTTTGGGTCCATTAGGCGGCGCCAGGTTGCTCCTCAGACTGTACAAGAGCTCAGGGATGCCCTCACACAGATCTGGGAGGAAATGCCACAAGACACCATCCGTTGTCTCATTAGGAGCATGCCCCGACGTTGTCAAGCATGCACACAAGCTCGTGGGGGCCACACAAGATACTGAAAGGCATTTTGAGTTGCAGAAATGAAGTTTTTGAAATAATGGACTAGCCTGCCACATCTTCATTTCACTCTGATTTTAGGGTGTCTACACAATTGAGCCCTCTGTAGGCTGAACACTTTTATTTCCATTAAAAGACTTGGCATCCTTTTGTTCCTAAGACATTGCCCTGTCGTTATTTGTATAGATATCCAACTTCATATTGAGATCTGATGCATCTAATGTGTTTCTTTAAAGTGTTCCTTTCATTTTTGTGAGCAGTTATATATATATATATATCACAAACACAAAAACTAACCGTGAAAGTAAAGACAGAATACATTTCATTTGGAGTTGTAAACATGTTTTGGGTGTTTTTACCCACTTTTTGATGTTTGTACAGTGTCAATGACAATCACTTTCACATGGCAGATTAAACAATTACAACTTTCTGAGACTTTTAGGACAGCCAGTACTTTCCTTAGTGACGAGTTGCCATCTGCAGTGAGTAAATTATGGCACAGAGGAAGAATAGCATTGTGTGGACAGACCAATTCACCAGCTGTAATTTAAAATGTTGTAGACTGGGATGTGTGTAATGAGTGCATTCACTACTGTGGCAACGGTAGCAATTTATTCAAACATGAATAAAAGACAAAAGAGAGAACAGTGAGCTACAGAAGAACCACACAGACAAGGGAAATTGTGCAGTAAGCCCCCCGCCACAGAGACAGAGGATACTGACTGTAACTGGAAATGTTTATGTTTTTGCTAAAAATCTATCTTGGGTCTTAAATAGCACAAACAGATAATTAACAATTAATGCAAAAGTCACAGTTAAACTCAAGGCCGTATCCAGAGTTTCAAAATTACTGAGGTCCAACTTCCATTATCCCGTGCACATTAACTACAAAGAAAAGACCAAAACTGATTTCCAGTTACATTATTTATTTAAAAATAAAGTTACTTGTGTGTGTGAGAGAGAGAGACAATAGATGACTATGTTTAGCTGGTGTCTAGAGTAGGGTTGCAACGATTATAAATGTTGGTACGATTATAGTCTGAGAAATAATCACGGTTTCATGATTACTTTACATTAATTGATTTCACATCTGTATGAACAGATATAAATCACAGACACATTTTATAAAGTATTGATAACGTGCATGAGTACATTTTATAAAGGTTTTAAACTCCTGAGGATATTTATTGCTGCTTTTCAGAGATTCTGCTTAGAAAAATTCATTAGTAAAATTAAAGTAATCTCTGTAATTTTTAAATTACAGTTAAAACTTTTAAAATACCCTTAATTAGATTTGCCTAATAGCCTGTTTTTAGTTTCTGTATAAAAAGGTTGACTCCTGGTCAAGATTAACACGTTTATTCAACACTGAAAGATGGACACACCATGAAATGAGAAGCTAAATCCCTACTAGTGCATTTGTTATTATGAATGTACTTAAACATAGTTTCTGCTTGTTCATATCTGTCTTTTCAAAATTGACTAGTAAGGATATTATTTGTTCAAGGATAAATGATATTATTGCTATATAACATGGGAATAAAAAAGAGGTGTTAGATTAAATGTTAAAATGGCTTGCCGTACTGGCTTGTTATAGACAACTACAGGGGAAAGGTAGTACAGACTACTAAATGAACCCACGTGTTACGTGTTAAAACTTTTTTTCTGCAAGCTCTGCGGGGGTGGGCGAGCGGAGGGGCTCAAGTCTATTTTGCCTTGGCCCCCAAAAGCCTAGAAACGGCCCTGGGCTTGTGACGGAGTTTTGAAGCTGATCTGTCTGCTGGACATCCATCCTTCTCATCCTCCTTTATACATAATAAACCACTAAACTACAGAGAAGTAACTATCTATCTGTCACAGATCGCTCCAATATCTAAACTTTTACCGTAAATGTTTGTCTCAGTGTTTTCTCCGCTCCGTGACAGCGCCTCAGCCCTTTGACCCCTGCTGTCAGATCACGCAGCAGCATCCTCTGTCCCTCAGCAACAAAACGCTACTGACCCCATTCTTAGTTTAATTATTCTAGTATAACTGCGGTTTTATTTGGGCTATTAACAAAAATAAAAACTGGGTGTAGTTTATAATCCGCATTTTAAACATAAGTTGAAACGGAAACTCAGAGAGGTGGAGTCTTGCTGCTGCGGCGTCCCAAAGGTGTGTTTTCATTGGTCAACTGCAGACAGGAGTCGTAGGTTTATAAGCAGTGATTCAAGACTGTTGGAGGGTGTCTTCTTTCTAATAATGAAACTCATATCAATGCGTATACTACACGTAGGCTGCAGTTGAGCACAGCTGAGCTTTTTTTTTTTCAGCACCCCCCGCTGAAAATATGTTCCCACTGCTATGATCATAAACATTAAGTTTGGCTGCCTGGTGTTGTTGTAGCGCCTCCCCTGTCATGGGCTGTTTGAGATCATTTTTGAAAAATATTCTGCAGAAAAATACCGAGGTCCCGACCTCGGTGTCCTCAATGGTAGATACGGCCTTGATTAAACTGATAGTAACTAATTTCCATGGCTGCTGTTATGGGAAAAGCATCCATCTTGGTGGTCCTGAACCGATATTTACTTGATGTTGGGTTGATAACAAATTTTGCAGTATTGCACACCCCTACTGGTAACTAATATCAGTTATGTTCCACTGCTGGTTCATCTCAATAGTCTTGAGTACAGTCAACGTCATTTGATTTTCTAAAGTAAAAATAATGAAAATGATTCCTACAGCTGTATCCGGAAAACTCAGTGGGAGAACTATCGGCTCTATCTGGCGTTCATTCCCAGTACATCCTGGAACGTTACATGTGTGCTCCGACATTCAACTTAGTTTTCCTCTCGTCCGCCAAACGACATTAGCAATAGCTCGGGCTAGCGTTGTTCTCCAAGTAGCATTACTGTCGCCAAGATTTATACACTGCTGACATTGAAATGGGTTGGGGTTTGTAAATTAAAAGTAGGCGTGTCTACACCTACAATGATTGCAGCTTTTCTCAGACCGAACTGTGTCTCCGTGGCCTTTACAACGTTACTAATTTGCATAGAAAAGCCGATCAGAGACGGCCCAGACTTTTTGGTATGGGACATTTCACAGCCCAAGCTGCCCATGTTCAACAACAACAACAACAACAACAAGGTAAATGTGGTTTTGAAATCTAGAACCTTTAATATTTTTAAATGATCTTTAAGATGGTATTAGTGGTAGTTGAGTCCCTTGTGATGAAAACTGACATTAAGATTGAATAATGTATTTGATGCAGTAGTTGTATTTACAGAGGAAAACATGCTCTAATCTCATTCTTGTATGATTTGTGTGTATTACAAATCTTTGTTAACAATGTTGATGTGAATAATTGATTGCAGCTGTGTTGTTTTTTGTCAGAACATTTATCTGAAAACCTGTACTGTCCCGTCATTTTGCATCTATATATTTTTAAGACACTGAGTGCTTCAGTGAAGCATGAAGGACATGACAGCGGCGCCGAAAATCTGGAAACAAGTGGACATGAAGGGAAGTCTGTGTCTTCTGGATGGTGCTCCCTGCACATGTAAATGATATACTTTTAGTAGTTCAGTTCAGCAACAACAGCGCGCTTTTGCCGCTGAGCTGAATGGATTTCCCAGGGGAGGGAGTGGCTAAGTACAGCAAATACAGAGGGCACAGGCGGAGGGTTGGGGGGCTTTTAGAGGAGGAGGCTGGTGGGTGAAAGGGGACCTTGCTCTAGGCGAGGATTGAGCAAAGCCTTTTGCGTTCTGAGGTTTATGTCTCTCTAAAGACCCTCCCTCCTCTTTAACTTCCCCTCCTTTAACCTCACTCTTGTTCTTCCCAGTTTCAGCTTTTCAATAAACCAGTTGGGGGATGGGAAGGTGGAGGCTGTCGCATTTTTGTGTGAAATGGAGGGGAACACAGAACTGGTGGCAGCTATCAGACACCTGAATTGCTCCTCTCAACCCTGACTATAGCTGAGACAAATCACATTCTTTTGCCCCCCCCCCCCCCCCCCCACTCACTCTCATTCATTCCACCCGAAAGATAACCTGCAGGCAAAAGCTTCCCAAAGTGGGAAATCTGCATTCCTGGATCAAAGCTCTGCTTTTGTGTTTACGGTTTTCAAAGGAGGAGATTAATTGGCCTCTTTTTTGGTGTGATTCTGCATTTGGGTGGGAAGAAAATACACATCCAACATTATTCAGAGAAAAAACCATTTGCTCTTTTCTTGTGTGAATTATTAGAAAATGCAGGTACTGTGCAAAAGATTTAGGCAGGTGTGACAAAATGCTGTAAACAAAGAATGATTCCAAAAATGGAAGTTTTGGAATTTATTTTCATTAATCCATAAAAATCAGTGAATGAACAGGGAAGAGAAACCTGATCAAAACCTGGTGTGACCACCCTCTGCCTCCAAACCAGCATCAATTCTTCTAGCTCCACTTGAACACAGCTCTTGAAGGAACTGGGCTGGTAGGTTGTTCCAAGCATCTTGGAGAACTAACCACAGATCTTCTGTGGATGTAGACTTCCTCACATCTGTCTGTCTCCTCATGTGATCCCAGACACGCTCCGTGATGCTGGGATCAGGGCTCTGTGGAGGCCACACCAGGAATTCCAGGACTTCTGGTTCTTCTTTACGCTGAAGATAGTTGTTAATGGCTTTTCCTAGATGTTTGGGGTCACTCACTTTGTAAATTGATACAATTAAACAATAATTTATATTTCTGAAATCATTCTTTGTTTACAGATTTTTAAACACCTGCCTAAAACTTTTGCACAGTACTGTGGATTCAAAGACATGCAAACGAAACCAAAACCGTAATTTTCAGGTATTTGAATTTATGAAATGCTTTGTGAACAGGCTGTCTCAACTAAAATGATGTCTTTAAACATTGTTGTTTAAATAAATAAATAAAGTTATGTCTAATGAGTGTCCGCCCCGGGACTGGGAGATCGGGGTTCGATTCCCGGTCGGGTCATACCAGAGACTTTGAAAAAATGGGACCCAATGCCTCCTCGCTTGACACTCAGCACTAAGGGGTTGGATTGGGGGGTTAAACCACCAAATAGTTCCCGAGCGCGGCCACAGCTGCAGCTCACCGCTCCCCACCATGGGGATGGGTCACATGCAGAGATGTAATTTCACCAGTGTGTGATGATGACTTGGGACTTGAACTTTAATGATACATGCAGGTGAAACAGGAAAAACTAGAATCTGCTGCAAAAGTTCATTTATGTCAGTAATCCAGCTCAGACTGAGAGACCATCTAAAGGCTCAGGAACCCTCTGCAGGTGTTCTGGATTCATCAGCTGATCAGCGTGTGACACTTTGAGTCTAGAATATTGAACCTTTTCACAATATTCTAATAGTCTGAGATTCTGAATGTGGGGTTTTCATCAGCTGTAGCCAGAATCGTCACTATTATAACAAATAAAGGCTGAAACATCTGGATTTGCATGGAATGAGTCTGTCTCATAGATTAGATTCACCTTCATGCTTAATTACTAACATAAATGAACTTTTGCACCTTATTCTAACTTTTTGAATTTCACCTGTACGATTTCCCAGTGACCCGGCCTTTTCCCAGTGGAGACCCAGGACCTCAGAACTGAAGAAACTTAAAAAGTGAAATCCATGACAGTAGGGGTAATAAAACAGTTTTTCTGTTGAATTTCAATAACATCGTTATTTGAAATAATGATAAAATATGTCAGAAATCCTGACTTGTTTAGGGGCCATTCTGTATAAAGGAATGAAGAAGATAAACTTGAACCTAAACCTTTAATATCGCTGTATATTTTCCATTCACACCAACTTAATGCATTCTTTTGGACAGAGCTGTTACCCTCCCTTTGTAGAGGAGCCTGGTGAAAATATTCAAATAGAGATTTTTTTTTGCGTTGATTACCATGGCAACAAGCAAATATGGGTCAGCTCTAACAATGGAAAGATTTGATTCAACTGACAAATGCTTTTGTCCTACTGACAAGTATTTTGGAGGGGTAACACCAGACCTGTTGTGTGTTTAGTGGATAAATGGAAACTTCAACATTTTATTGTATTAAAACAAAGAAAAATCAGTAATTATGTGTTGTGATGGTTTCACCAGCGCTGTCGTTTACTTGGCTTGGTCCATGCATCTCTTTGTTTATCATTTCACATGAATATTAATGTGTTACAATCAGCACACGTCTGTTTTTAGACAGGTGAAAAGAACTGAGACTTTTAATTTCCTTTATCTCCATAATTACACATAATCTCCTAGTTTGTCAGCATAAAAGATAATAAAGAAATAACAAGTATTGATGGGCATCCTGCAGAGACAGAACTATTTCAAATGAAGGCTTATCATTCCCTTTTAGGGCTATTTAGAAAAATCACTGTTATCTAAACTTGCATTTTAAACGTTTCTCACAAGCAAATGAGTCATTCAGCGAGTCAGGCAGAGGAGCGGAAGACCCATGGAGGTTCAGCGGTGGACTGCTAACGTGTCCTTCCTGCTAGCAATGCTGAAGGCAGCCACAGAAACAGTTAACCTTCGTTGTCCTAAACGGCCAAGTGAGCACACTATAAAGGTCAAAGGGAGGTCCAAATACTTACTCGCATGTAAATCTGCTGTTTCCTCATCCCACTGATCCTCTGAATCATGGAAGGTAAAAAATACCTTAACCCTTAAATCGCATTAGTGCATTTTTTTGTGCTCTAACATGAGAATCGTAAGTTTTTTTTTACAAAATATGACATCACACAAAAACTACAAAGTGAGCAAAACATATTTTATGCCCATTTGTGACACTCCAAGGCTGTGACAACTTAACCCAAAACAGGTCATCTGGGCATAACGCACAAAAAATTATTTGATTTTTTCATTATTTTACATTTTTTCACAGTTGTGGTTTTGATCATAAACATGGCAATAAAGGGGTTAAATCTCAAAATCACACAAATATTTTATTATATTTTGTTAGGGCTGAAGTCAAGGATGAAATTCATATTATATAATATTTCTATAGGAAGTTTTGTTTGTGCATTTTTTGTGCACCAACTGAAAAATCTAAATGAAAAGGTTCATTTCTAAAATGTTCTCCAAGTGACTTCAAATATTCCTTCAGACCAAGATATTCTTTATTTGCAATGGAAAAGTCAGGGAAACGTTTGGCAAATCAGTAGATTTATGTAAGAGAACAATGTTTCTTTACCCTGCTCAGTAGTGGAGGTTTATTCACTGTGATAAAAACAAAACCCTGACAGAGTGAGTCCACGCTGAAAGACTTCTTCCTGTGAATTGGGTGCAGTCACACAAAACCTGACATTTTCCTACAGGGCTGAGCCTTATAATACAACCGCTGTGAAACCAAAAACAGTCTATTTTTCTGCTTTCTTTGTCAATAAGTGCACTGCACACTTTTCACAAAGAAAGCAACACCTGTTAGTGTTTAGTCCACTTTCTATGAGGTGAGATCGTGGCTTGCAGGTATTTTCACTTTTATTTAAAAAACACTAGAAAGTCAGCAAATGAGTGCAGATTCTATAAACGTCAGCGAAATAAGAAGGTAAAAAAACTCCTGTCTGTGTAAAAAGAAAGAAAAAAAAAAAGTGATAGTGCAGATTCTATGTGGGCATTTTACTTTTTTAATCAGTGCAAAAACATCTGGATCACTTCCTGGGAATTACGTTGGCATATATTGTGTGTTTTAAGCTCAGCCGTGATTCATTTAAAAGACAAACCTTACGCCAGCCTACCCATGTATAAGCCTCCACTTGTTGGATGATGAAGCTGAAAATCAAGATGCTCCTAAAGATAATATTACACATGCTCTTAACATCTGGAAGAAAAGAAAATGATGCATGTAACTGGGTAAAATATGAAAACTGACCACAGACATTGTTTATTGTTGGCTTGGTTTTGCAGTCTGAGCTGCAAGATCTAGCTGTCGATGTTTATGCTAACAGACCTTTGGAGATGATCAAAGTGATTGTGCACAACCATCAGTGTTAACATGCTTACCTCAGTGTGAAACAGGGCTCACACCAACATGTGCAGCCTTCAGTTTTATAAGAGAGGTGAGGAGGAAGGCTGCTGGAGGTAGAGCAGGAGCACCCTATGAGGGAGAATATGCTAAAGAAATGATAGTAGCTTCTCTTCTTTAGAGGACATTTACTCCTGCAGATGCAGAACTAGAGCAAAAACTGTAACGAGGGACCTCACCTACCCAGCCAAGGAACTGGTCACCCCATTTCCTTCAGGCAGCAAAAATAAGCACCCCCAAAGCTCCGACCACAAGGTGAAGCTCACAAACTCTAACCCTTGAGCTGTCCTCTACATCAGTGGTTCCCAAATTGGGGGTCGGGACCCCCAAGGGGGTCCCCATAAGATTGCAGGGGGTCCCCACAATTTTGTCTTTGCTTATGTTAGCAAGATTTTATTTGTGAAAATTACATTTACAAAATCCCAATAACACACCCTACAGTATAATCACAACTCCATATAAAAGTTATAACTCTGTATGTCTGTATAAAGTTTGCAAATTATCACATTTAATTTGTTTATGCATGTAGGAGTTGTGTTTGGGGGTCCTGGCTTTTCTTGAACATGAGCAAGGGGGTCCTCAAAGAAAAAATTTTGGGAACCCCTGCTCTACATCAGTGGTTCCCAACCTTTTTTCTTTGAGGACCATCTTGCCTGTGTCCAAGACAAGCCAAATACATTTCAAAGTGCTTCTACTAGTTTATAAATCACTCAGCAGCATGGGGCCAAAATACCTGTCAGACCTCCTTCCAGTATCTCCAGCAGTCAGCTGGTAGAACCGGGTCAGAACCAGACAGGGTGAAGCTGCTTTTAGCTACTATGCTGCACACAGATGGAATCAGCTTCCTCATGACCTCAGATGTGCCCCAACTCTAGTAACGTTCATGTGTTCATCAGCCTATGAATGAATGTTTCTGATGCTGCACCTTCTGCACTGTAACTGCTCAGCCTTTAACTTTGTCTTTTTCTTTTTAATTTATAAATCTAAATTTAATTTGTATGTATTTTAAATCTGCTGTCACGTTGATTTTACTGTTGTTGCCATTCTTGCTAACTGGAAAGCACATTGAATTGCCTCTGTGTATGAAATGTGCTGTAGAAATAAAGCTGCCTTGCCTTGGGGCGTCACGGACCACATTTTGGGAACCACTGCTCTACGTTTTCTTTACTATTGCATTTTGTTATGTTTATTATTCACTTTAGGTCATTGTTTATTTTTTTCCATCTTTGGAATCTTTCACATTTTGACTTTCACAGCAAAAAATACTTGTTTTAAATTTGGCATTTGTGTGACCGTTCAGTGCTAAAGGAAGGGGCCTAGAAAAAAAAAACCAGTGTTTATTTCACGTTCATAATTAGTCTAAATGCTTGGAAGCTCAAGGCTGCAGAGGATTTTAATAAGATGAGTGAGTTGAAACAGAAATAGGCAACATTTGTCACCCCTGTAATAAAAATTTGGGCTCAAGAGCTCTCCAGACATGTTCCCCAGTCACAGTGGTGTGTGTGTGTGTGTGTGTGTGTGTGTGTGTGTGTGTGTGTGTGTGTGTGTGTGTGTGTGTGTGTGTGTGTGTGTGTGTGTGTGTGAGAGAGGCCATCCATCCATCTGCTATTCCTGTTCTAGGTGCTTTTGTCTTTTAAATACATCTAATTTATCAGCTGTCAGTCAAAAGACCTGAAGAGTCTGACAGTGGGACTAAAACCAGATGTTCTGTCAGGTCTTCAGAAACTCAACCAGATGGAGATGCAGCACACGTCAGCTGTCATACGTAAATCTGTGCTATTTATGTCTGTTTGGCTGTGCTTATAATCCTAACTATTTATTAATTTATTAGGACTCTACATAGCTTCAAAACAATTTACAAAGGTGATTTCACGTAAAGGAACATCTTTAACATCATGTCAAAATGAGCTGTTTTCACATTTTCAGAAGAATTCGTAATGCAACTATGATTATTTACATTTATATTTGTGACGATTTCTCCCCCGTATTTTGGAGTGAGTGACTCCAGTTGCACCCTGCCTTAATCAAGCTGTTGTTTATAAAACATGTGGACCCATAAACATACATACGTGACTTAGGAAGTCAGATACTTGATGTCTCACGACTGAAGTCTGCCATGAAAGCTGAATGACAGCAGCTGCTCTGGGTTTGCACAGCGTAGAGCTCGTCCTGAGGGAGGACAGTGCTGTTCAAATCTGAAGCTGTCTGCAGCACACAAAGCATTAACCATTGCTGTTAGGAGAGATGGAAGATTGTTTATGTAATGAACATCTTCAGCACAAAAAGAACCAATCGTCATAGAGAAACGGTTTCTGTTCTTCTGTAATTATGGCCGACTGTCAACAAACTGAGCAAGTAAGAAAAATTGCATGAAAATTTAGTTTTGTTCTGTTTTATGCAGAAGTAATTAGCCACACAGATGACCCATAAAACCATAGTTCCATCTAGTTTGAACCAGCAAGCAAACGTCCCTCACACAGCTGTTAGAACATATTGTCTTGGTTTACGAAACATGCAATAATTGCATCATCTGGACCAATTTGATGATAATGTAGTCGGACAATAAAATTACAAAGTCGGAACGAAGGCCAGCAAATTTTAATTAACTCTGAAACAACTACACAAAAACAAACATCAGGAAACTTTGAGTTGACTTTTTCTCT
Organism: Aphyosemion australe; assembly: GCA_006937985.1. Lineage (NCBI taxonomy): Eukaryota > Metazoa > Chordata > Actinopteri > Cyprinodontiformes > Nothobranchiidae > Aphyosemion > Aphyosemion australe. Next base: position 1,556,481 of record SSNS01000033.1, read on the forward strand.
CTCGTGATTAAAAACCAACAGGATTCAAAATAACAAATGTATTTAAACGTCCAAATGAAAAACAGTCCGTGTACCACAAATATACGTGTTTAAATATTAGGAAACAAATTAAGTGAGCAAAAACATTCAGTTCCTGTAATATATTAAAATAGAAATTTTATACTAATAAAGAAATCTAGATTTTTAAACTGAAATATTTATTTGCTGTTATTAATACAAAAATCATGTTATGAATCTGTTATTATATACTGCAATCATGTACTAATATAACTAATCAGGAAATAAAATTGACCCTTACCCCCCGTAGATCCTCCACCAGAGGGCAGCAGACATGTATAGGACCAGATAGGGCAGGTTGTTGATGAAAGTACTAACACTAATACTACATCTAGATGATTTAATGTAAGAATTGGTTTGATTTGAGGTTACTATTCTCATTTAAACTTGTTTAAAAACAAATTACATCCTTACAGCATCTCTGAATATCTGTTAGCTAATAAATCAGTTTTTAAAGTATCAGAATTTAAAAACTCAGTAAGTTGACAAGGTTGTAATTCATAGAGTTTCATGAAGACCAAGTCAGTGTTTAATTCAATTCTCAATCCTCAATTCTCCTTTATTTGTCATTGTCACAAGAAGAAACAACGAAAATGAAGTGCCCTTCAGTCGGTGCATCGTCCACCACTAATAAATACTAATGACATATGCTAAAAGAGAATAATAAAATCAGTAAAAACTATTATTAAAAACAGTAATAATAAAAAGCACACATACACCAACAATTGCACATGATCCCTTAATTTCCAGCAGCATTCAAGCATGATACTGCAGTAGGATAGAAACTGTTTGTCCTTGCCCCGATTGCTCTGCACCTTCTACCTGAAGGCAACCATTGAGAATTGAATTCACAGAAGTTTCACAACCAGAAAGACCAAGTCAGTGTTTATAGTAGGTGTGCAGTTTGGTATTAACATTCTCAAAAGCTACACGTCAAAATGTAATAAAAACCTTTACATAATTGTCTTCAAGTCATCTTTAGACAAGCGCTGATATCCATGATCAGTCTGGGGTTTCGTTCGTTGTTTTATGTGATAATTTAGGGTTTTGTTCACAAACACACGAAGGCTAAAATACATTTTAAATGTAATTAAAACCATTTTCATACTAACACCCCACCACGCAAACACTCACTGAGCACGAGGAAGCGACGGTTTGCAGTTTAATTTGATGAGACCCGCCACGTACGTCCTGAACTCGTTGGCTGACGAGAACAGATGACATCTTGGACACAAATTCCATTCACTGACCCATTAAGGTTTATGAGCTGTTATATCTGATTAGCAAAAGTGAAACAATGTCTGTTTAGGGGCGAGAGTGCAGGTTTTACTTGAGTCAGACTGTCCCCATCTGCTGGCTCTAAGCCCTGCCAAGTCGGATAGCAGACAGGAGTCCAAAAACCACAGACTAAAGACAACCCTTCTAGAGATACATTATACGTTTTATAGTGATTTAGACGAATAATTCAAGTGCACAAATTACCCTGACTTTATTTTTGTATAAATGTTGTATTTGTATCATTCTTGTCTTGTTGGCAATCTCATTTACAAGTTGGACAACAATCAAGCCTCTTCAGGCTGGGACTGTACTTGCTTTAGGGGTAGATCGATATATCGGTCGGCAGATATATCGGGTCGATATTTACCGTTTTTTTATACATCGACATCGACTGATATTTGTCCTTAGTAAAGTCGATTATAAAGTCAGGCACATCCTCAGGCAGCCCTGATAACATCTGCACAATAAATACTCTAAATTAACTTTATTTAGGTGTCTGACTTTAACACTGAAGAGTGCACAAAGTTAAGATTTAACATTGAGTTAAATTCAAAGTTCAAAAACTGATTTAGCTTTAGGCATTTGGTGCATCAACTGATGTTATTAGTGACATTTTAGCATGAAAATAAGGTGGAAAACGTCTAGACATTGGCCATAAAAATCGGCTTACAATGTCTCCTACATATCGGTATATGATACCTCGGTTTCGCGTTTACACAAGCAGCAGGCCGTGTCTTGGTCACATATTTGCTGCTGCAATGCACGTAGTACTGGAGGATTCCACTAGGGGGCAAAGTACAGAACTCAGACCGGATAACGTGCCAGATTTGTAGGGAACAAACAAAACAAACATGGCGGCAGTAAAAAAGATTAGCAGCTGGGTAATTTTGGGATCACGACAGAAAAAGAGACAGCAGCGATATCGTATCGTATCTAAGACCTCTAAGCCAGTGGCGTGACAATGGCGAGTGTGTCTCGCTCGTTTTGTCAACTCCCCCTACTGGCTACTCGCATATTGTAGCTTGCGAACACATTGCGTTACTTTCAGAGGATGCGCACAAACAACGCTTCAAACAAACGCAAGTTACGAGAGGCAGCCATGATAAACACGCATGAGTGAATAAAAGCAAGTATAATCCCTTACACTCAAATCAACCAGTCAAGAATTCTAAAGGTCAAAGTTCATTTAGATGTATGCCAAGAACTGTTTCATTTAAAAATGTTAAAGCAGCATTCCGCAACTTTGCAGTTACATGGTCTCTGTCACCCTCTAGAGGCTTGCTGCGTAACGTCACTGTCGTAAAATCAAATCTCTCTCTCGGGCATAAGTAGCATGTTTACATTCCTAATGTCAGGCAAAACAACGAAAACAAACTTTTCCACCTCCACACATTGAATAAATAGTTTTATCAGGACTGTATAACAACTTTATGCCCGACCAAACACAATAACCCTGGTGAAATCATTTATTACTTACCTAGCCATTAGCAGCACGGCAAGGTCAGAGTCCGTAGTTCATGCTGTTCTTTCTAAAAGAGCTCTCCAGCGAGGAAAAGACGGCCCAATAATAACTCTGGTCTTTGCTCTTGCTCTATCACGTCCTCCTTTTCTTTTCCTAGATTCCTCTGATACAGGATTTCTAGCTTTGTTTGGTGAATCTGCCGCTGCTACGAGTCTACGTTATACAATTATGGCAAGCCAAAGGGATAAAAAAAAACGTGCGTTCTAAACTCGCATTATGTCCACCAAAACACTCATTCAAGACGCGCATTTTGGCGGACATAACGCGTGTTTAGAACACACACTTTTTTATCACTTTGGCTTGCCATATTCTGCCGTAAAACGACACCCAGTCAGTATTTCCGGCGCTACCCGAAGCACAAAAACTATATAGTGCGGTAAATAGACGTGGGACCCCCCAACACTATCACAGGTGTGAAAATGAACACAATAGATGATACTATGACGCAAAAACTTTACAAAAAAGCATAATAAGGTGTAAAAGTTGCGGAATGTTGCTTTAAGAATAATTGAACAGAAAAACTGAGACTAGCAGTGCAGAAAGTGTAATACGTTTTTAGAAACACCCTGGTTTTGTCTTCAGGGGCTTTGAAGGACTTAACAGTAGGTGCATTTGGTTGAAATTACTTAGAAAATTTGTGTCAGCTTTTGTATTTGTATAGGTACCAGATGTGCTCAGGGGCGTGGCCCTGCAGCTGCCAATGATGTCACAATAGGAAAATGCCACTTGGAAAAAATGCCATTTTTCACCTGGCTCAAAGAAATTAATTCAAATTCAAAACAATTCATATTTAAGGATTTTGGCACGTATTTATATAATTACCACCCGTGTTGAATTCCTCTGTATACTTAATTTGTTTTCCTATGTTGTATACTTGCTATTAGTTGAGTAAACTTGTGTACACACACACACACACACACACGTGTGTATCAGCAGCTTTTCCCAGCAATCGGTGAGTGAGAGGCATTTATACATACATACGTCTCATGCTCTAATGTATGTGCTTTTCAAAATAAAGTTCCACACCTAACCCAGTTTGTTCCTTCTAGGCACAGATCCACAGCTCTGAAACAATTTTCTCTGCTTTTCACACATTTCACTGCACACCAGAGTTTTTACCAGCTGGTGTCTGACAAACGAAGGACACCAGCCATTCTCCATCTAAGGAGGTTGGCAGTTCAATTCCCTGGACTTCTATATATTATTAATTCTTTGTGAGCTAAATGCAGCTCCTAACATTCCTTCAAACAAGCCTATCGGTGCACAACAGCCCAGAGTATATAGGATAAAAGTGTTTTATGCACGAATGGGTGTTTGAGAAAGTGCCTTGCCGAGCCAGACAAAAGGTTAACAAGCTCTATATAAGTGCTAAATATTTACACCTATAACAAGCAGGTCACACGTGACATGTTCTCCTGCACAGTGTAGCAAACCACCAGCACCCTGCTGCATGTAAAGAGAGGAGGCTGATTAAAAATGTCCCACAGCTGTGCTAATCAGTGTCAGCTGGCAAAGCTCCAGGAATTACTCTGATCCACCTATTTCCTTGCAGCTGAGCCAAAACCATACGCTGCCACCACATGTAGATTAGTTCGATTGGGAGTGTTATTAAGGGTGAATGGATGGGGATAGGGGACAATAATTGAAGGGATTAGTAATAAATTATTTATTTATCTGAGAAAAGCTGCCTAAAATGGCAGCAAGTTGTGGGTTCTACTGGGAATTAAGAAGGTTGCAGGTTTTAGTCTCAGCTGGGGCTTTTCTTTCTGGAGCACATTGAATTTCTAAAAAATTAGATTTTCTCTTACAGTCCACAGCATGCATGGTAGATTCACTTTTGATTTTAAAGGTCTTGTTTACTGAGAAACCATGTAAACCATCCATCAATCCAACCGTGTAATATTTGTTCTTTTTAAAGTTGTTGAACCGTAACGTTTCCTTCAACCCCTATCGCCTGCATTAGCCGCAGAAAGGAAAGGAAACATAATTGACCACACCCACATGTTTTTTATTTCGTAACAAATTTACACCACTTTTTTAAAAAAATGTGTTCATGTAGGCATTTTCCCTTCATTGTCCTAAAAGTTTCCCCATTCACCAATAGCAACGGTTTAGCAAAGTAAAACATTTTCAGATGCAACAAATAAACGCATGAACACAAGGTACAGGTGGTGAATACCTGCATGATACTTGTCTTGTATATTTCTAAAGCATTTGTTTTGACTCTCCAGAGACATTCACTCTAAAGCCTTATTCACTCAGAGTGCAGAACGAATGCGGATCAGAATCTGTGCAGCTTCCTCAAAGACCGAAACTCACTGAGTTCAATCAGAGCGTTTACACCGGCTGGGGTGCAGCTCCAGATGCAGAGCTGCAAAATCTTTCTGCACGATTTCTATTTTTTCTGAACTCTGCATGTGGATCTTCATGAAGTTGAAGAAATGACATGAGCCAGACAGGAAGTGAGACGTGTTTGAGAGAGGTGCATCCTGTTTATTTAAAGGAGTCATCACCTGAAATTTTCACTTTTCCACTTGAACAAATGTCTAAAATGGCTTCCTAATGATTTTTCACTGGCTGAGAAGCCGATGTTTAACATTAAAGCCTTTGTTTAATCTTGCCTTCTTCAACCAGCTCACATGCACCCCACGAGCACGCGCACTCCAAAACCAGAACTTGAGTTCTGGCCTATATGACATCACAAAAGCCGAATATAAACAAATATGAACCAGCAGCGAACAAACCAGCACAACAAAGCTCATTTCATAACGTGAAACGCATAAATGATGTCTTACCGTTGACGACTCGTGTTATAATCCGTGTTATGGGAAACAAAACTCCGATCGATTTGTGTATTCCATCTTCACAACAGCATAAGAGCCGATGCCTGGCTGTTAGCTTGCTTTGTCCCAACTCAACAACAAGCGAGGGCGCCATTACGCACGAGGCGAGGCTCGGGCTCGTAAATACACGGTTAGATCCCGTAGGTCACTGCCAGGTCGGGTTCAGTTAGAACTTTTGTTATTTTGGAGCGAGACGCTGAAGCTGCTTCCTGCTTCCTTCCACCAATCAACGCGCCCCTCAGTCCCACGCGCGTCCGACACAGCCGAAATATCGCGTGTGATCTCGCGAGAAAATATGCCCTTTACAATAAAGGATCAGAAAAGCACATTTTTAATTTATTTTTCCAATACAATTTATTTTAATGGCCTAAAAGACTATAATAGGACGTAGATATCCACGGTGTTATAGGTGACGACTCCTTTAAGAATAAAACCCATGTTGCATCATTCTGTCGGGTTCTTTTGTTGTTATTAATGACAGGGATGTAGATTCACAGTGTATGCAGAGGCGCCCCCAAAAATCTTGATAAGGGTGGCCAGACAGGGTCAGAGAAAACTTTGGGGTAACTCTGGGGGAGTTTAGCCTGTGGCGATGCAGTGCATGCTCCTTTAATCTTTTTTATTAAAAAACAATATGCATCCAAAACACTTCATTCAAATTTGAGAAATACAAAAATATCAGAAAAATACATTTCAGTTATTTTCAATGTTATTTTAAATGTTATTTTAGAATTTTATTTTTTTGTTTAATTCGCCCAATGCTGTCTTCACAGAAAACTATATTATATATATAAATAAAAATAAAATAAGGAAAAAATATATATATATTATTATTTTGAAAATGGTGAGCAGCAGAAACATATATACATTTTTTTTCATTTCTGATTATTTATTTACTCATTAATTGTATAATTTGTTATTTACATTATTGCCTAATTAAATACGATGAATTCACGGTTTGAGTGATATGATTTATTACAGAACACAGGTAAATGGCCTCGTTGATATTGCCCTGGTCTTCCATGGGGGGGCAGCAATTTTCTAGGGGTGGCCATGGCCACCCCTTGGGGGTGCCACTGAGTGTATGATAGTAAGGAGAGGATGAGTGTGGCTTTTGTGTACCAGCTCCTCTCTAAACAGTTTTTGTCACTATTTAAACTCACAAGCAACTTTCTGGAGATGTTCTGCACATGAGCCGCAGTCGGTGTAAATGGAAGTCCATCCGGAAGCTGCAAAGATTCCAGTCTGCATCCGTACCGCGCTCGGTGTAAATGACGCTGAAGTGTGATACTCCTTCACCTGATTTTCAGTTCAGGTGTTCTCACAACTTTTCTAGAAGCCAACAACCAGCTCGTCTCATAACAGCTGTTATTGGCTTACATGTAAATAACGGACCAAAGTCAGGGCTAAATACCTAACGTGTTATTACCGTGTTAAAGCTTTTATTAATGAATACGAAAAATATCTCATCACTCATTAACGCATTGTTTTTCCTTTTAAAATTCATCACTCCCCAGTTTTGGTGTTCATCTTTTTTCTAAACGTGTGAAGCATTCTCCACATGAGCGCAAAAACGAGACACCAGAGAAAAAAGTATGAACTCATGAGTGAAAAAGTAGTTTCTTCTCCCTGAAGATCCCTGCTTTGGTGATTTGGATCAAATATGTCAGCGACAACTGTGCAGGACCTAACCTGACATGATTAAAAACTAAACAGATGGCTTTATATGGCGATTATGCGATGATTTAAAGGTGGAACATGGAACCTGAACACGAGAGCGACATCTAGTGTGTGGAGGTTGTAGGTGCAACAACAGAACAAGGTTTCCAGCCGTCGGGATGCCAGGTTCTCTGCCGATACGTGAAGTGAGCAGCCAGCTAGCTTCATTCTGCACACCTCTAAACGCCCCGTGGAGGGATAATTTTATAATATAGCTTTTTATTAAATAGTTCCATATTCAACCTTTAGGTAATACATGTGCCAAGATTATCCTAAAATAATTCAAAAGAAGGTTTTTCACCAATCTTATATGCCATAAAACAAAACATAAACTGATATTCATTTTTACCAACACTAATTTATTCAAGGGTCCATTTTATCCACTAGGGTATTTTTTTATTTTTATTTTATTCTTTTATTTTCAGTTTTGGTTTATTTTGTTCCTTTTTTTTAGGACTTTTAATTAATTTCATTTAATTATTATTTTTTTCGTATCTTTTTTCAACTTGTTTGATTATTTTCTTGATTTAAACAAACATTTTCCCCTCAAGTTGCTTTATAAGGTCATCATTGTTTGACTTTTCTTTGACTCTTCATTCTTTTGAACCACACTTGATGAATTTATTAATTATTTTATTGAACCTTTATTTAACCAGATGAGTCGATGGAGAACTCATTCTCATTTACAACGACGATCTGGCCAAGAGGCAGCAGCAACAGACACATAGGTAGCTTTACACAAACAGATAAGATAAAACAGCTAGACATAAAGACAAAGGACTGTTCTTATATATAATATAATATGTAGAAGCCATCAAAACAGACTTAAAACAATCTAAGTACTCAGAAGCAGGCATGTTGATCACTGAATGACCAACATGAACAGAAATGATAAACTTAAACTAAGAATAATAATAAATATCCTTTGAAAACACACACAAGCCTCAATTTATGGCTCATTCTATGGATGCACAACGTAATTTGGTCTGACGTGTTTGATCCAAATCACCAAAGCAGGATTGTTGGGGAAGGAGGGAGAAAGAAGAAGAAACCTAGAGATTCTGTAGAAAGTTCGGGACAGTCTTTGGATTGTTGCAGTAACTAAGTGTAATAAAGGAAGTGTAATTCTCTGCTCATTTAACCTATAAAAGCATTAGAAACATGATAAATATCAAGTTTTGGTATATTTATAATCAGCAATTAATTTACAAATAATCAGGGTTGACATTTTTCATAGATTGACAGCCGAGCATAAATAGAAAGATTCCAGGGTCTGTGTGGACATGTTGATTTCCTCTCCCTTTCTTTCTTGCTTGCTTGACAAAATGGATTTGTGGCATGACAGCATATAAAACGGGTGAACTGCATGAACCTCATGGTCAAAATGAGATTTGGCAGCTCTGTGATAAGACACATTCCCTCCATAGAGCTGTTTGTGATTAAATTAAATCATGGACATCTAATCTCCACAGATGAAAGCTGGCTGACCAGTAATCTAACATTAGCTGTGTGAGCTGAAGAGCTTTGATAAAATATGGATTAGTCTTTCTGACATTTCATTGGCAGTGTCTTTGTATTTTTACTCATTTAATGTTTAGCTGGGTTCTATGAGCCGAGCCAGTTCATTCAAATAATAACTGCATCATTTGATGGTAGGGAGGTATTACGTAAGAGTGGCGTTTTTACCTGTGGAACGCTAAAAACTGTGTTTGAAATGTTCACTTGCTCTCTCAGCAGATGGTGTTCACTTAGAGCTCTGTTAGAGATGGAGGCAGCCAGCTGTCCGTGCAGTTTGGACTCTTCTAGAGTCCAGCAGTGCTTTATAATTATGTGCCAAGTGTGTTACGTGTTGTAACATGTGAAAAAAAATCACCAAAATACACGCCTGAATGTAAAGACATGGACTGTGTAATTTTGCTGTTTTTAGCTGAGAGCTAACGTCTGTCCACAAAACCTCCACATTCAATTTTAGGACACAAATCTTCACGTGTTGAACTCCACTTATCTGCTTCTGTCTACCTCAAAGAAATGAATGTGCTTTTAAAAGATTACGTCTGGTCATATCAAGTCAAATGTTAAGCAGAGCAAACCAATTTTTGGCAAATTTGCTGATCTTTAAGTTTATATAACTCAAATTCATAAATTTTAGATCATGAGGACAACGTATTATGGGAAGTGTCTGTTGTCCCGTTTTTGCAAGGGAGTCGGAAAACGTTTAGTTCTCAGGGTCCTTCAGTCAAAGGCTGATTGAAGGAAGCTGAGACTTTAGTTTAAAAATGCTTTTAGATTTTATTTTTTGCATTCTTTCATTGGAGGAATTGAAACTGTGTTCAAATGTTCACCAGTGTTCACCAACGTTCAAAGCAACTGATACTAAACTTGATTTAACAAAAAATAAATAAAGGTGAAAAAGTGGACCTAAAAATAACACTTTAAATGATTTTATGAGTTTACTTGAAATGTTTAAGGCAACTGGCTTCTTATTTTCTTAAGCAACACAACTTCTCTGGTTTTACAGTGTGGTGATCCAATATATCACTATGGAAACAGAACATTTCTGTCCTATCAGGATCTGCTCTGGAGTGGTTCTCCTCTTATCTGTCTGAGCGTTCCTTCTCTGTGGCCATCTCCAACTTTCGGTCCTCCTCCACCTCCCTCACCCATGGTGTCCCACAAGGTTCTGTGCTGGGCTCTCTACTGTTCCTTCTTTATCTGCTTCCTCTCCGGTACATCTTGAGCTCTTTTAAAGGAATCTCCTACCATCTTTACACAGATGACATCCAACTGTACATCTCCTTTCAGCCCCATGAGATGTCTAAGCTGCAGCTGTTGCACAGCTGCTCAGACTCTATTAAAACCTGGATGCTGGGAACTTTCTACAGCTGGATGAAGACCAGACTGAGATCCTCCTCTGTGCTCCAGACAAGCTGGTTCCCAAAGTCAGAGACTCTCTTGGTCAGCTTGCTTCTCACACCAAACCCTCTGTCAGGAATCTTGGTGTGACCTTTGACCCAGCTCTCACCCTGGATTCTCATGTCAGTTCTCTTGTTGGCTCTTCCTTCTTCCATCTCAGGAACATTGCTAAGCTGAGTCCCATTCTGTCCCGCTCTGAACTGGAGATTGTTCTCCACACCTTCATCTCCTCACGCTTAGACTACTGCAACTGGCTTTTCTCTTGTCTGAGCAGAACCTCCCTGAAGCGTCTACAGGTGGTCCAGAATGCCTGTGCTAGGCTGCTGACCAAGTCCTCCAAACACACCCACGTCACCCCGCTCCTCTTCCAGCTTCTTCCAGTTCTGCCTTTCTTGGGATCCCGTGATTACCTTTTTCTTTTCCTTCACCTTTTTTAAATCTAAATTTCTCATGTTTTCCCCATTTTTAATATACATATATTTATATTATATTTTTTGTTCTTGTGAAGCGCCTCGTGATTTTATCTTGAGAAGTGCTATATGAAAAATTGTTTCTTCTTCTAAGATGCCAGGATTTACTTTGGTCATGTTTTTTTCTGATTGTTCAGACAACCTTCTACAGCAGGTGAGATACTAACTGCTAGTTTCCACCCTGCAGAACCCTTCTTTAAAACCTCTTAACCTGTTTATTAATTGGACTCACAAAGTTTTAAATATAGATTAAGTACCAAAGATTTTGAATCAGGTAAAGGAGGAGACACTTTACAATAAAATGTCTAAAGAAAATGATGTGGTGGTTTTGTGAAGAAGTCTTAAAGTCACAATAAGCTGCAAATAGTTTAAGCTGACAGCTTGTTGTTTACATTTCTGTACTTTTAAAAATAAAATATGTAATGCACAATGAGATGAATAAAAAACTAATATATTGAGAAAAAACACAAAAATGATAACTTTGTCATACAGTAGACTTGCTGTTAGGACAAAGATTTCTGTGTCGATCATGTGACTTGGTAGACAACAGTCTCAAAGGTTGGCTTGAATAGATTTTTCTTTGTTTTGTATCTGTTATAAACTGCTTTACTCAGGGATACAAAATAAACCAACCAAAAACAGGAGTAATGCATCTCAACCCATTCACTTCTAATTTAAAAAATGCCCCAACGCTTAGGCATCATTAATAGTCAGTTGTGTTCTGAGAAACTAATTGTGCAAAGAAGTGATGAAACTGGTGCAGTCTGAATTTTAGGATGTATTTAAAAAAGGTTTTTTATTCAGTAAACACACCAAACCCAGTCCCACCAGTGATCTCCATCCTGGAGGCACACTGTCCGGTGTGTTTCTGATAACACACCTAGATTAAACTTTGTTTTAACTGTTTTCATAACCTGTTGAGATAATTAATTAATCTGGAGCATAAATATGGGAGCACGTACTATCTGAGCTCTGAGGAGCTTTACTTTGGCTCTTTCTTATTATAGAAACAGAGGAATTCTTTACATTGCACTCTGCAGCAAATGTCTTGTAGGTTAGCCTCGGCAAACATAGGTTCAGGAATAGAACCAGACGTGCGTAGCTAAGGTGAGTCAGGTAGGAGCTTATGTAAGATCATATATTTGGACAAGAGTATGTTTCTGCTGGCTGCATCTTGTTCTAGCCTAGACCACACGTCCTAAATCAACCCTGTCTCCTAATGCTAGATGGATAAATAGAAGAAATATTTCAAGAATTTGATGAAATGCTGAATTAAAATAGTCCAATTCTCCACCAAGACTTAGATCCTCCGTAATCTTCATTCCAAGTTGTGCTAATAAGAACCCAGCAAAGCTTTGAAATCAGTTTTCACACTAAGTTCCAAGTTGTGAATGAAAAATGCCAGACAATAACTAAGCTTATGTCACTGCATGGATACTAGCAAGAAGATGATGGAGAGAACAAAGCCAGCACAGCCCTCACCCCCCCAGAACACATTATTTAGCCTGGCATGTTATGAATCTACTGCAAATCCTTTTTTAGCATGCTCAGAAAGAATAGCCTTACGCGATAATGTGCTGAAAGGCTATCAGGCTGCAGCAGATGCCCAGCTTCAGTGTGGGAGAGTGTCCCCAGACAAGGCCTCCACAAGCTGGGTCTTTTGACATGAACGCTCTGGGGACAACCATGGAATCGTGGCTGTATAGCGGCTGCTTTGCTGGCCTCCCTGTGGCAAAGCTCAGAGCACATCCAGAGCCCTTTCATCTGTGAAGTTGAGACAATAGCAGAGAAGCTTCATAAAGCATCCAGGAAAGGGCAAATAAATGTGACCATAAACACATGCAAAGGAAAGTACAATCAAAGCCTTGTTGGAGCACAGGATTGCCTTTGATGCTCCATGTGATCTGCACAAGTGAACAGTATGTACGTACACGGCCCAGTCACTACTGGCTCCACGGAGGGGAAAACACGTTTAATGGTTTATAATGAAATGTTGCAAATTTCAGATTTAAAAATCATGTTACTTCAATCAGTGCTGATGTTACATTATCTAGACAAGCAGCGTAAACCGACATTCACTCACTAGAACTGGTGCTGCATACGTGACATTTTAGAGTTAAACAGGTTGTTAGAAAATTGTGAAAATGGTCAGAGTGCTAATTTAAGCTGTGACTG
>SSNS01000033.1:1574457-1589457 GCA_006937985.1 Aphyosemion australe
ACATCAAGGCTCAGAATATTACTATATAAAAGTCCTAACAGGTAAAATCACTGATAATAGCTCTTAATTAATACTATTATTAATTACTTCACATCCCCTTGACATGACATTGGCAGTGCAGCTTGAAATGAAAACTTTAGGTTATTTTTTTACTGGAGATGGACCCAAAAACCAGCTGGTGACAAGAGCTGGCTATTCAGCAGCTTAACTGTTGATTGGCCAATCAGAAACTCAAAAATCATTTCCCCAGCAGAAATAAACAAAATCTGACATTTACACTACCAACAACCAGCTCCAGTGGCCTAGTGGTATGAGTGTCCGCCCCGGGACTGGGAGATCGGGGTTCGAATCCCGGTCGGGTCATACCAAAGACTTTGAAAAAATGGGACCCAATGCCTCCTCGCTTGACACTCAGCACTAAGGGGTTGGATTGGGGGGTTAAACCACCAAATAGTTCCCGAGCGTGGCCACAGCTGCAGCTCACCGCTCCCCACCATGGGGATGGGTCACATGCAGAGATGTAATTTCACCAGTGTGTGATGATGACTTGGGACTTTAACTTTGACTGATCTCTGATGCGGATTATTAAATTTAGCAGTTTATGTTCAGTTTATGGACTTTTCAGGTAATCATCAGAGCTGCACTGATTATGGGTTTTAATGGCAGATACCGATTTTTGATTATTGCACAGCTCTGACCTGATGATACCAGTTATGATTTAAGTTGAACTAAAATTAACAAAGTATAGTTTTTCAGTGTGTGGAACTCGGTTCTGGCTAGCACGAGTTAGCACTTAGCAATTAGTAAGTTCACAGACTGAGAACGTGTGTGTGTGTGTGTGTGTGTGTGTTTAGTAGTACAGGTGAAACTTGAGAATATGGAGCAAAAGTCCATTTATGTCAGTAATTAGACTGAGAGACCATCTAAAGGCTCAGGAACCCTCTGCAGGTGTTCTGGATCCATCAGCTGATCAGTGTGACACTTTGAGTCTAGAATATTGAACCTTTTTACAATATTCTGATGATCTGAGATTCTGAATGTGGGGTTTTCATCAGCTGTAGCCAGAATAATCACAATTATAACAAATAAAGGCTGAAACATCTGGATTTGTATGGAATGAGTCTGTCTCATAGATGAGTTTCACATTTTAAGGTGAATTATTGAAATAAACCAACTTTTGCACCATATTCTAGTTTTTCGAGTTTTACCTGCATATTGTTTATTGCATTTTTGTTTATTTATTGTTAGTTATAGTGTAGTGGATCCTCTCCAATCGTTTTTAGAGATAAATCCACATCAGCTGTAAAAGTAAAACACTCAGAAACGGGTTTCATCTCACAAAAGCAGAATCGATGCATCTAGACGTCCAGTCTAGCAGTGAGCTCCTTAAACAGATATCGTCTAGCAGACAAGGACAGTGACGGATGGGCAGTACGTCATGTCACATACCTAAAGCAAGAATTCCTATTCAATGTTTTCCTAATGAATAAAGATGAAATATTTGATGTAACTCTTTAGATAACCATTATCCTAAAAGCAAAAATAGCTACTGTATGTTCTCCGCTGTGATCTTGGCTCTGGTAATGCTGCACATGTTTTGGCAGACGGCATCAGCTGACTGGAAAGAAACCAAACACAGGGACTAAGAACTTCTTATCTATTTTAATTTTCAGAAACCACACTGCAGCACTGGCAGAAGAAACAGGAGATAAATTGAATGATTAAGATGGAAGATTCTGTCTCATGGCTGCAGCAGGTCTTTTATTTATTTATTTATTTTTTATTAAGGAGAGTTTTTGTTCTTTTCGCGTTCAGCTATAGTTAATCTTTAACCTCGTTTCTGCAAAGAATCAATGGAAAATGTTGTATTGGCTCTATGATCATAAATTAAACATATGGCTGCGATGAACCACGATGACTCACCCACAGTTGTAAAATCAGTCACAATACAAGTTGTCTTGGTATTAATTGCTGCATTCAAATAAAAATGTGCCATAATGTTCTCAGTTGTACCACTCACAGCATGTTGCCACTAACAATAACACAATTTGAACGTCAAAAGCCTTTTGTAGATCGCTTCAGTGTGTTATTTTGTAAATGCATTTTTAAAAATTAAATATGAACTAAAATCCATAAATTTCAGAATAAAAACAAAGTATTCGTTGTTCACAGGGAGGACCTGGCATAGACGGCAGCTCCGGCTAGATGAAATGCTTCAGCCATGCAATGTTCCTGGAAGTCAGTGATTCTGCTGGCCTTGGCCTCCATCGCCATCCAGTACACAGCCATCCGGACGCTCACCTCCAAGCCTTTCCAGCTGTGCCCGCTGCCCAGCCCCCAGAACTGTGGTCTGGGGGCTCAGGAGACAGACCCTGCCTTTGAGCGGGGAGCAGCAGGTGGGGCAGGCTGTGATGACTACCCTTACTTTTCCATCAACTCCACTCGTAAACTTCACATCTTGGTGCTGGCCACCACGCGCAGCGGCTCCTCCTTTGTTGGTCAGCTGCTGAACCAGCACCAGGAAGTATTCTACCTGTTCGAGCCTCTTTATCACGTTTACGCCACGCTAGTTCCACGTCAGTCGCACACCCGCAACCCCACGGACCGGCGGGTGACGCTAGGTGCCAGTCGAGACCTTCTGCGTAGTCTCTACGGTTGCGATCTCTATTTCCTGGAGAATTACATAAAACCGACGCCGACGAACCACACCACGGACAAACTGTTTCGCCGCGGTGCCAGCCGAGCATTGTGCCAGCAGCCTGTATGTGATGCCTTTGGTCCCGGTGATCTCAATGTGGAGGAAGGGGACTGCGTGAAGAAATGTTCCACCTTAAACATGACTTTAGCCACGGAGGCGTGCCAGGAGAAGAAGCACGTGGCGATCAAAGTCGTTCGAGTGCCAGAGATTGGAGACCTGCGCGCTCTGGTGGACGACCCACGGCTGAACATCAGAGTCATTCAGCTGGTCAGAGACCCGCGTGGAATCCTGTCGTCGAGGATCGAGACATTCAGGGACCCATACCGTTTATGGCGCATTTGGAGGGCCACGGGGAGAAGGCCCTATAATCTAGACATGAATCAGCTTACTGTTATCTGTGAAGACTTTTTTGGTTCTGTTTCAACTGGTCTCAGCCATCCCCAATGGCTGAAAGGGAAGTACATGTTGGTTCGATACGAGGATTTGGCTAGGAATCCACTTCTTAAGACACAAGACATCTATGACTTTCTGGGTTTGCCTATGGATAAAAATGTGAAACACTGGATACGTGCAAACACCCGAGGAAGCAACGAACCTTCAGCAAAACACAAGTTTGGAACAGTCCGGGACTCGGCTGCTAATGCGGAGAGTTGGCGTTTAAAACTCTCTTACGACATTGTGGAGTACACACAAACAGTGTGTCAAAAGGTCCTGAAGCAGCTGGGATACAAGGCGGTGAGATCAGTGGAGGAACTGAGAAACATGTCCTTCTCACTAGTTCAAGAGAAAATGTTTGTACCTTTTTTGTAACAAAGATAGTTCTCTAATAACTATTTTTGATATATTTATAATTGTTGCCTTATAAGTTACATATTTGTTTCATTTTTTTGTGATTATGATTCATGAAATTTGCACTAAACTTTAAAACGTGTTGAATGCACCACCCGGAGTGTGGATGAGTCCCTATAGAGAGACAGAAAAAACATTTTAAATGTCATTATTTAAAAAAACTGCAAAAGTCAAATTACCGTATTTTCTGGACTATAAGCCGCTACTTTTTTCACTTGCTTTGGACCCTGCGGCTTACACAACAGTGGGACTTATCTATAGTTTTTACTAGGGATGCAACGATACCACTTTTTTCCAAACCGATACGATACGATACTTGGATCTGAGTACTCGCCGATACCGATTACCGATATCGATACTTGTACCACACACAAAAATGCAATGAATTTGAATACAGGCTTTTTTGGGAAACATGAGCAGCAGGTTCTTTTTGATGAAAATAGTCATCTCTGCATTTTCAGGTGTGAGCCTGTTTCTGCTTTCATTCACAATGTTTGAAACAGCTCCCCCTATTGGTCAATATTGAAAACTACAACAGAAATGACAAGTCCCAGTGAAGCCACTTTCAGGCAACTGGTATTGGTACCTGGTATCGGTTAGCTTTTTTCTGGTATCGTATCTGTATCGGTATCGGCCCGATACCGATACCAGTATCGGTATCGGTGCATCCCTAGTTTTTACAGCTAACGGTCACTAGGGGCGCACTATAGGGAAGCTAAGTCACGCCGATCTACTTCCGGGTCCCTGGAAGAACAGAAGAAAATGGGGCTAAAAACGCCATTTCTAATCCCGTTTTTCTATGTGACTATGGATTTCACATATGGTGTCCGTGAATTTTAAAGACGCATTTTGATGCCGAGAACGTGCTTATTTTCGAACGGGGGAAAAGTAATTTTAGGTTTTGTGTGAAAATACGTCCAGGACTACAAATGCGCATCACCAAGTTGATGTCATCGAACCAGACGCGGAGGAAAACTGGCTGTTCAGCGAACTTCTGATCCTTCCCTCGGGAGGAAAAAAACACAAATTTTGTCAAATTTTTAAGTAGCAGCTACGCTAGGTCAAAGATGTGAAAGTGTGATTGATTGATTGATTGTGTTTCTTAAATGTTAAAAACGAGACGCTTTGCGGTCCCGATAATCCCCTCCGTGGTAGCAGAAACCCTAATATACGGTGATGAAACAATAAAACACCTGCGGCTTACATTCTGGTGCTCCTTATAGTGCAGAAATTACGGTAACAAATTTCTCATGAGTAGAATCAAATGGAGGCGCCGCCTTCATTACTTCCCTGTATGAAATATATTATTTCAGCAAAATAACCGACCTCCACAAATTAGGGAGGCCCTCCATGAAGCAGCCGTGTTTTTTTTTGGTTTTTTTTTTTGTTAGACATGTTCTGGCAAATTTGAACTGTACAAGCTCTATTGTGCAATAAATAGTGAATGTCGCAGTCAACCTTTACCACTGTGGCATTTCTATCTATGTGGGTAGAGGAGAGATACTTCTGACAGATGCCATGCTTGCAAAGGATAATTGCAGACAATTAATAAGCTCTCAAGTGAAAGGGACAAAATCCCATTGGAGGTCACGAGCGTTTCATCAGAGGATTTACCACCATCTGTGACAGACAAACACACACTAATGAGAGGTAACGGTCTTTTTTTTCTAAATGTGTGTGCGTTTCTAAGAGGATTACACCATCTATAGATGAATGTAGATGTTATGTAGGTTCACATGAAAAGGGAAGTAGAAGCACTCAGAGCCTTTTTTTAAAATGCTGTAATTGGTTGATTTAAATTCAATCCTCATATGTGTGTGTGTGTGTGTGTGTGTGTGTGTGTGTCTAGGTGTGTGTGTGTGAGTGTGTAAATCATTACATGATACTTCTTGCCTGGGATTTTATTATTTATAGCACTGTTACCCATTTGTCAGCTGGAGTAGTTAGTTAAAAAATAAAGATTGTTGTTGTTTTTGTGTCACTGTTAAAGCAGGGCGTGGGTGAAAACAGGCGCCGCAGAGCAAACAGATTCTATGCATTCTTTTTTAACCAAAAAGCACAGTTACTCCGACAGTGTTGCATCCATGTTTATCTCACAGATAAGAGACTCCTAACTGAGACTGATGTGTCTTTGTAGAACGGGTTGCACTGCAGGTTTTTTTTTGTTTTGTTTTTCCAGGATATGTGCTCGACTTACGTAGTACAACACCGCCACATCTCCCAAACGCTGTTCTATCTACATCAGATCATATACAGAGAGCTTTACGCTAATGGTTGGCTGTAATCTGGGACAAATCCTTTGATCATTAGTGCAGCGAATGCCCTGTTTTAGCCCAGCAATGTAATGGTGGACGCTCAAGGCTGAGCTACGGAACACCACTGCTACATAAATGAATGTGTCAGTCTTCCCTCCAGCTACTTAAGATAATACTCAACGTTCTGGACAGTTGTCAAACCCTGCACACGCACAGAAAAAAGAACTATTAAAGACAAATTTATTTTCAAATTGCATTTCCAACTCAAGCACAATGGAGGGTGAAATTAATTGGCTGTGTTGGCTCATGTAAATTCCACCATATTATGAGCCGTTTTGATCTTGATGGAGTCTTCAGCCGTTGGAATAAATATGGATTTTTTATTATTACCCCCAGTTGGTGCAGGGCTGTTTGGTTTCAGCTGCATTTGAAGCACTTGATTCAGGAGAGGCTAGTTTGGAAAACAGTTTTTTTTCCTGTTTCAATGCTGAACTCGATGTTTCTAAATCTGTGTTTCTCTCTAGAGCGTGTGCTCAAAAATGCAGCGGCACCTATAAAATGCAAAAACACATTTTAGAGAGATTTTGGTAAATGCACTGTTTTATGAGCAGAATTGGCACGTGCACTCTGCAGGAAAAACGAGCGGGTGATTTGACATAGTGTGAGTAAAACTCATCACTGCTGCCATCTTTTATACTCTAATGATAAAAAATGAAACATTCCTGTAAAGTACGAGTCCAGCCGTAGAGCGCGTCGCCATATTTCAGTCCTCCAACTTAGATTCTGCACAAGTCTTCAGCCACGATGCAAATTTATTAACACACAATGACCACTTGTTTCCCCATAAGATATAAACCCTGTGAAAGGAGCATCACACGCCCGGGCTCATCAGTATTGGTGACCGGATGTCCATTGAGATGCAGAGCACAAACCTTTGATCCTCCTCTGTTCCGAGACTGGAGGCAAACTCACCCTCTTTCTTTCTGCCTGTGCTTTCTCTGTCATCCACCTCTTCCCTTCCCTTTCTTTTTTACAGAGATCTCAGGGGATTGTTCCTGTGCTTCAGTGTTCACTTCGTGTTTTTTTTTCTTTTCCACTTTGCCTTGGATTTTTGTACAGATTTGATTTAATATCTAAAACCTGGAGAGGTTGCAAAGCTGCACAGTTCTGTACTAATATGATTTTCTTTGAGCAAATAAAGGAACATACTGACGTTATTGGAAATATTATTTCTATTAGAGAGAAAGAAGACGACAATAATACAGCTTTGTTTTTTTTTTTTGCATTATGAGCTGCTTAGCAAAGCATTAAGCCCAACTTTTTTTTGAATAGTAAAGTCTGCTTTTATATCCATACTAAGATATTACATGTTCTGCTAAATGAAACCAGATATTTAGAAAAAGAGAGAACTTTAATTTCACAGAGGAGGCTTTGCTTTTGCATAATTCTTTGCTGCATTTATTTCAAACTTCTTGTGCCATCAACACGATCCAAAAACAAGTCGTACAAATCTTTTAATCCAACTCTATTTGCCAGAAAGCAAAAACAAACAAACAAAAAAGGAACTCGGCCTCATCTCTTCTTACAAAATGACAATAAAAACAAACAGTGATGGTAAGTGAGCTGTGGTGTGACAGCCTGTCACTTCTGATCCGGTCCCTGGTGCCAGTAATGGGTTTTAATGGATTGGATAAAGCATTTGGAACCGGGGAGTGATTTTGGTGTGATTTGCATGTGCTGGACTGTAATCACTGTAAAGTAAAATGAGCTGACATCATTAGTCAAACAAGGGCGGGCATGAGCAATAACCGAACACTTAAAGGGATAGTTCAGACATTTTAGAGTCTCATGAACAACTAAACCTGCTGCACGGCTCCATCAACATGTGATTATTTTAGCAGCACTGTTGTCATTCTAGCACAACTTTCATAATCATTCTGTCAAAAAGAATCATTACATGTGAAATTTATGGCAAGGTAGAAAGAGTATAAAGTAGTATTTGCAGAAATTGCTATTAGGTTTGACTTAAGGTAGTAATTCATTATTAATTATGTCACAACAGTGACATTATTATTATTATGAGGGTATAAAGTTAAAGGCAGGGTCCGTAAGTTGATGTTATCAGAGCAAGGAGGGGGAGATTTTAAAATTCGAAAGGCTGTTACTCTATCCCCGGCCTTCCTGAATGAGCCAAAAGCCACGCCTCCTAACGTGCACATGCAGGGAAAGCCGAGTCAAGAGAGAGAACAGCAGCGCTATTGGTCAACGTGGTAGGCTTGCAGAAATG
Organism: Aphyosemion australe; assembly: GCA_006937985.1. NCBI lineage: Eukaryota > Metazoa > Chordata > Actinopteri > Cyprinodontiformes > Nothobranchiidae > Aphyosemion > Aphyosemion australe. The sequence goes on from SSNS01000033.1 coordinate 1,582,547, forward strand.
ATTAGTTTAGCTGTAAAGCCAGGGGAGGGACTTAGGAGAAAAATAAAATATGAAAGATGACTTACTTTTTCTCATAGAACAGGGTCAGATGATCACATTTAAGCATTTTAAAAGTTATTTTAACAATTCCAACTTAGGTACCCTGCCTTTAAGCCTTGTCTTTCAGAACAAATCTGTATTCCTCCAAAGCTCCACCTACCACAGGTCAGATCTTAATTGTTCATAATGTTTTGACAGAAATCCCACCTGAAATGATCCGAGCCTGAAGTCATCCTGCTCTTTTTTTAAACACTGGACGGTGACAGTAACGCTGCCCAATGGCCGAGCCCCTCCAAAGTCTGCTCCCCATGTGTCGCTGCGTCCTCGTCTTGTTTATTATGTCCCAGGGCTGAACATATGGTTCACACGCCACTGGAAGAAATGGTAGAAAATCCTTTTCTTTCCATCCATCCCTCTCTCATCCTCTCTAAGCGTGACCTTAATAATCTGACCCCATGTGACTGCATGACACAGCAGAGATAGCTCCCTCCTTGTGTGTACTGTTTACTAAATTGCGCTGACAGGACGCGTCCTGAGAGCTGCTTTACAAGTCAGCGCGACCCGCTGGAAGAAAATTCTTGGAAACTGTGCAAGAATAGCTGTTGGTGATGATGTTAAAGGTCTTGGATTAGAAAAGAAAAGGGAGGGGGTTATCGCTGCAGCCTTTTGTTGTTGTTGTTGTTTTCTGTTTAGGCCTAGGAGTGAATTTGCTGCTTAAACAGCACAGACGTGTAAAAAGCCAGTGAACTGAACGGATCATCTGCATTGTGCAGCTCACACGCTTCACTGTTACGGAGCTGGATGTGCATCATTTCTGGCTCCTCAACAGGTCACCGTTGTGAGTGATTTCTGATGGTGTTCGGCTGAATCTGAGCAGCCTGGCTGACTCCATCAGGCGTCGCTCAGGTGACTGCTTTTTCTTTTTTTGCACAGAACTGAGCAGAGCTATCAAAATCATTCATGTAAAAATCACGAGAACTTTCTGTTCAGCTTTCCTGCGCGGGTTGTCTACCCAGCTCTTATTTGACTGCTGGTAAAATGACAGCGGGAGGTTGGCACGCCGGGCTTTAAAAGTGATACAAGCAGCTTAATTGAAGCTGTCAGCAGGTCAGCGCAACAGCGGCATAGCAACCAGGTCATTATGTAGTTAGAGATCCAGAACACCGTGTTGGGTTTAATGGGCCAAAATGCTTTTGAATGAAATGAAAAAAAAGATATATCTATATATATCTAAATATCTTTATATCTATATAGATATTTAGATATATACACAGTATATATATCTATATATCTATAGATATATATATACTGTAGATATATCTAAATATCTATATATCTATATATATAGATATATATATACTGTAGATATATCTAAATATCTATATATCGATAGATATACATACATACATACATACATATATATACATATATATATGTAGATATAGATATATAGATATACATATAGATATAGATATATAGATATATAGATATAGATATAGATATATAGATATACATATAGATATATAGATATAGATATAGATATATTGATATAGATATATTGATATAGATATATAGATATACATATAGATATAGATATATAGATATAGATATAGATATATAGATATACATATAGATATATAGATATACATATAGATATAGATATATAGATATACATATAGATATAGATATATAGATATACATATAGATATATAGATATACATATAGATATAGATATATAGATATAGATATAGATATATTGATATAGATATATTGATATAGATATATAGATATACATATAGATATAGATATATAGATATAGATATAGATATATAGATATACATATAGATATATAGATATACATATAGATATAGATATATAGATATACATATAGATATAGATATATAGATATACATATAGATATATAGATATACATATAGATATAGATATATAGATATAGATATAGATATATTGATATAGATATATTGATATAGATATATAGATATACATATAGATATAGATATATAGATATAGATATAGATATATAGATATACATATAGATATATAGATATACATATAGATATAGATATATAGATATACATATAGATATAGATATATAGATATAGATATAGAGATATACATATAGATATAGATATATAGATATAGATATATATTCAATGTGACACAGAACTGGAGCTATAGCAGGAATAACATCAGCGTGGCTGGATTGGAATAAAACAGCATCTTCCCCCAACATTCCTAACATTTGCTCTCTCGGGACCGTTTGGACTTTAGCATTGCTGGATAAAATCGTGCACGATGCATGCTTCTCAAACCCAGCAGTTGCTATGAAATATCACCACCTGTAACATGATCATTAAAATGAATGACCTTTTAGTGCTAAACCTAGTTTTTCACACTAAAGATTTAATAAATGAAAGCATTAACTCTTGTGTTGTTTACTGAGGTTATTTTTGGGATAAATATAAGTAGAAATAATACTTTCTCAGAAACTGCAAGGAGGAGCAGCTTTAACGAACGAGTACTGGTCTCTCTCTCTCTCTCTCTCTCTCTCTCTCTGCTCCGATTCACATTGAGGAGCCATTGATGGTTAATCCCCCCACCCCCCGTGGAAATGTGCTTATAGGTGACTGAGAAATTGTGTGTGTGTGTGTGTGTGTGTGTGTGTGTGTGTGAGGCCAGTTAGTACTGCTTACGTCACTGTGGTCAGCTGTGGCTCCCTTGCTTTGCTGCCATTGCTCAAATTCCCCCTTGGGCTGGCCAGAAAAGCTGAAATGAGATTAGCACACATGCACAAAGGCAAATAAGCAGGAGCAGTCATGAGCTAAAAATGAAGTTCTCAGAGATGCAGGAGTAGAGGAAACACGGAAATATCTCAATTTTGAAAATGAGGGATGTTTTGAATCACAGATATTAGAATTGCAAATGTGTGCTGTGGAAATGTTGTGTTAGTGACTGGAGATGCAGCGACTGCAGCTCAGCAGCGTGGTGTGTGTGTGTGTGTGTGTGTGTGTGTGTGTGTGTGTGAGAGTGTGTGTGAATGTCTGGGGTGTAAATCCTGATCAAACTCTTGACTAGCAGACGTGCATTTGTTTTCTCAGACACCGGGGCTGTAAATCAAAGCTCCAACAATGTGATGATGGAGTGGTGATACCAAAGCAGCCATGCACATCTGAAAAATGACTTCATGGAAAATATTTGATAATGAAAACCCTTCTGATGATTTGTAGTTAAACATCTTCTTATTCTGCATTTGCATTTACAAAACGAGCAATAAACTTAAATCCTTTTGGAGACAAACTACACATTTTAGGTGTTGTTTGTAAAATGCTGTCACCTGCCTTAAAGCCTTCAGCCTTGTCTTTGCATCAAAGCTTCTACCAGACATGTTCGTCAGCGTCCCTCAAAAAGAGAATTTCCCCTGACATGTCTAGAGCTCTGACTAGCAGCATATGTTCATCTGTCGGCTCGGGAGAAAAGACGGGCACAAGAAGAGTGTGCTGAGTTTTATTTGCATTCACTCTCCACTCTGGATGAGGCTTTGTATTATTTAGACTGATATTTTATTCAACATATCAGCAACCTCAGAGGCTTTGAGGCTGTTCCAAATGACAGCACTTGATATGAAATGCTAATTGTAACATCAGAGATTAGTCTGCTGTGAGCTTCATCAACCTGCAAAGCACCGAAGCAAAAACGAGATTATTTGCCTGGAAAAAGTGAATAAAAATGAGTTTGTCTTTTATTCTTTTAGAATATTAGTTTTTATTTTTATTATTGTACTTTTTGAAATGTGATTTTTGAATGAAGGAACAGATTCATACATTTGATTAGAAACACTTATTGTAATTTTGCATCACTATCAGCATTTCTAACTTTCTCATTTATTAGATCTGCTGTCTTAATCATCATTTCCCTATTTCTCCAACAAATTTGAAATAAAGATACTTTATGACTGCTATAAAAGTTTTAATCTAACTTTGAAACGATAAAGCATTACTTTTGCATCTTTCTTCATAATAAATGATCAAACTAAACTTAAATGATAGCCTGTTTGTTGGATATTTACTTGTGGCATCGTGATTTTCTAAAAAATAAAACAGACACCATATTTTACTTAAACGCTCATTAGGGTTTTATCAAAGCAAATGTTTTTCTAGTTCAAAATTCAGTGTCCTGTAGGGATGGGCAATAAGTCGAAAATTTATCGTTATCGAAATTTCTGACTTTTATCGATAACGTTTTCCCATGTCAATAAATTTGGTAATTAAAAATTAAACGTGTGTAGGTTGGCGACGTTCATGTCCCTTTAAGAAGCTGTACCATCTCCAGTCACATGACACCGTGACTCAACGTAATACCCGTGACAGCCCCATCTAGTGGACAACCTTTGGTTTTGCTCATACACGTAGTTATCGTCCGTTTATTGTTATCGAGGTGAACTCCTCAACATACCGTGATACTGATTTTAGGCCACATCGCCCAGCCTAGTGTCATGTAATAATCAAGAATCTGTACGTCGCTCACCCCTTAAGTCATCGGAAATAATTAAGAGAAACTAAGAAATGTTGTGATGTGTTTCAGAAAAGGATCAGGGTATTTGACTGGAAGTTGTTGATTACTAACATGCTGCCAAACTATTAGAAAATGATCTGTCTGTTTTGATCTTTGTTATCATTATTAGGATGGTTTTGTCTCAGATATTTTAATATATTTGCATTAATGTCTGTTCTTTTATTGTTGTTGTCGTGAATGCACGAGGACTACAGATGGAAAATAGCCTGTGGCTAAATCCGGCACATTTACACTACTGAATATTCTAAAAAAACAAAATGTCATTGTTAATTTTGATCTAAGCTACAAAGAGCCCATGCAAATTATCACTTCCACCTCTTCTTAAGGCCACACTCCTGAACTTTACAGTTATATGCTCTCTGTCGCCCCCTCAAGGCTTGCTGCGTAACGTCACTGTCGTAAAATCAAATCTCTCTGTCGTGCATAAGACGCATGTTTACTGGCTACATCACTTGGTTCATTTTCAACACAGAAAAGGAAGCGATGCCACCAACCAACAGCGGCAAAACTCTGAGGAAGACCGCAGCGACGGTCGAAACGTCAGCTAAAAAAAGGTAAAAACTAGGGATGTAAGAAAATATCGATATGGCAATATATCGTGATATTTTATCCTGCAATATATCGATATTCAAAAGCTGTGTATCGTTTTTTGGAAGAATTTACATGCAAACATTTGTGTATTTTCTTTTGTTTTGGTGCAATTCAAACGCCGACCGCTAGTTGGCAGCAGTGTGCAATGGGTTTTGTTTCTACCATTGAAATGTAAATCCCTCTATTATAGTTCAAATATCTCATGTTAAACATGTTACGTATCAGTTTGGACTGTTTATTGAATTTTCCTAAATCGCTAATATTGTCTGGCTGAATGTATCGTGATATACATCGTGATACATCGTGATACATCGTGATATATTGTGATATATCGTGATACATCGTGATACATCGTGATACATCGTGATACATCGTGATATATTGTGATATATCGTGATACATCGTGATACATCGTGATATATCGTGATACATCGTGATACATCGTGATATATCGTGATACATCGTGATACATCGTGATACATCGTGATACATCGTGATATATCGTGATACATCGTGATATATCGTGATACATTGTATCGTCTTCCCTGTAGCGTGATACGTATCGTATCGCCAGAAGTTTATCAATACACATCCCTAGTAAAAACAGCTCTTTTCTGTGTTGAAAAAGAACCAGGTGATGTAATTGGAATACACAGAATGAACGTACAAAAGATGTTTACTGGCTGTTTTCCAACTCGCTTGCCCAAATCAAGCCGTGTTTCAGTTCGTAAATCATCAGTAATGTTGAGCGACGACAGACCCGACTCTTACACGTTAGCATCACATTAGCCTCTAGTTGGCTAACATTGTGATTGAGTCAGCTGTGTAATTCACACCTGGTTTCAGAATAGCGATAACAGCAATGAATTACATTATAATGTAGCCTTTCAAAACACCAAATATCGTTATTAACATTGGTGTACATTCATTATTTTTTCTACATTCACATTCCTAATGTCAGTCAAAACAACGAAAACAAACTTTTCCACCTCCACACATTGAATAAATAGTTTTATCAGGACTGTATAACAACTTCATGCCCGACCAAACACAATAACCCTGGTGAAATCATTTATTACTTACCTAGCCATTAGCAGCACGGCTAGGTCAGAGTCCGTAGTTCATGCTGTTCTTTCTAAAAGAGCTCTCCAGCGAGGAAAAGACGGCCCAATAATAACTCTGGTCTTCCGGCGGCGGACCACAGGTCAAAAACTGTATAGTGCGATTAACAGACGTGGGACCCCCTAACACCATCACAGCTCCAAAAATGAACATAATAGATGAGAGTATGCTGCCAAAACTTTACAAAAACATTATTTTAAGGTGTTGCAGAATGTGTCTTTAAATGTCAGTAAACAGTTATTCTACTGATGACATGAAGTTGACTTTAATGTGAGTAGAACAATCTTTAAGTTGGTGTTTCAACACCCCCTTCATTATAAACACTACAGTCGAACTAAATACATCATCAGTTCAGTTTATTTCAAATATGTACAATCACAGTCCTTACAGTTTATCCTTCCAATAATTTGTATGAAAAGGAGTAGGCAGAAGTAAACACGTATTTAGCCCTTCCCCCTCAGTCTTAACTCTCATTCATGCACTTTTTTAGTCTTAACTTATTCAGACAAAGAATAAAAAACAAACGTCAAACAACACACCAAACGTACCAATACATCAAACAAACC
>SSNS01000033.1:1594457-1733462 GCA_006937985.1 Aphyosemion australe
CCTGTTTGTGGCAGTAATCACTAAACTCATAATATAATAGGTAAAAAACATTTATTTAGAAATTCAGAACACAATAAAAATGAGAAACATGTCTAAGACCGGAACCATGAGATCCTGGTTATTGATTTTTTTGGTGTTTCTTGTTGAGTAGGCTATTGTGATGAACTCTTAACTGGCCATTAGAGACCATTAGACATGCATGTAGAACTCATCCATTAAGCTGCTGCTAAAATGACAATAAACACAATGAATTACCTTAATGTGCAGAATCTGCAATAACAATAAAGCTTCCTTTATGTTCTCCAGTAGCTGCAAAATGCATTATTTAGGTACAGGCACGCTTTTACTTAGAAGTTGTATAAGTTTAATTGAAAATGTTAAGAGAGTTGGACTGGTGTCTGCTAGTTAAATGGGTTTTATATGAAGTTTATAATTACAGCACACCATTGTGGGATTTTAATGCTGGGTGGATCAAATTACACAGTGAGAACACAACCCAGCCAGACAAAAATGTACTTTGAGAACATTCGTGGTACATCACAACTGTTGGTTGACTGATTGCTAGAAACAATAAACTATTAACGTCTTTATTAAAGACAGTCTGAGATCGTTTAATGGAACCATGTTGCTTGAAAATATTTTCACACACCGATGGCAACCAGTAAGTTAAATGTTTTGTCAAAAAAATGTATCTGAAATTCACAATCTTAGAAAATCCTCATCCAATCCAGAGCTGGCTCACTACCCAGATGATTGGTTCCTAACCCATTCATCAAACTGCTCCTCTGAACGTCTCTCACCCTGCTGCAGAACACCCTCTGTGTGCCTAAATGCTCGTTCTTGGCCGAATAGAAAGTGAAACCAGCTGAGCTGCCATGGACCGAATGTCCCATTCTGTTTGAAAAACTCGTTTAAGGACTTACTTTAAATGTTCTGTTTAGATTCTGGTTCTGTTCTTGTAGGAAAACGTTTAGGTGACAGAGTTATTCTCTGGTAACTCTGCCGTTCAAGAATGAGTGTGTATGTGTGCATTAGCAGGTACGGTTTGGGTTCTGGAAGCTTTGTTAGAAGTGGGGTTTCCCCTGATTGTCAGTGGCGCTGAGCTCTTGTGATTTTTAAGTTACGAATAAACCAAGAAAGCTAAAAACTTCTTGTTTTTCACCATAAAAACACCACATGCTATATGGTGTGTGAGTGGGAGGAGGTTCAGTTCAGAGTTGGCTCTGGAAATTCTGACCTTAGCAGCTCAGCAGTAGCCTAGTGAACTAGACCAAATTCTTGCCTTGCAGAGTTTGGTCTAGGCACGCTTCATAGGAACCCTCGCAGCCTGTGGCTGTCCAATCACAGCTCGCTATAGTTTTGGTTGGGCCAATCACAGCGCTCTATATTGTGGGCCAATCACAGAGCGGGAGTAGCCGATGACGTCAGAGCTGCGGCCACGAACACAAACAACATGGCGGCGGCGCAGGAACCATGTTGGTTTGAAACGGCTTTGTCATCAACATTGGATTATTTAGACTCCAACGTGCGTAAGTCTGTCTGATATACTTAGCAGCTTCTTATTTTTATCAAACAAAGTAGTGCAATGTCCCAGTACACCTGATATTCACATGTTTTTATACAAAAACGACAGAAATCATTGATGTTAGACGCCATTGCTGCCTCCCTCTTTTCCGTCGCTGTGATTACGTCACGTTGTTCGTTACTCTGATTGGTCCTAGCGCTATCCAATTGCGTGCTGACATTTTGAAAGACAACCGTAGATCCCGCCTCACGACTGAGAGCCGTCAATGGGTCGTGGCCAGACTATATATTCACATATATAGGATGGCTTGCCAGGCTAGCTCATCAGAGCTGTGTGTCTGCGTCTGCGTGTTTGCTACAAGCAGGTGTTGTACCATATTCTGCAGCCATCAGATTATGTGACTCTAGGGGGGAGCCGAATTGTATTTTTTTTCCCAAACTGTAGCTTGCTTGAAAGGCTTTTACCAAGAACGTGGGCTGTGCCTTTAGTGCTGTGGTAACATGGAGCTGTTGTGGAGCTTCCTCCATTAGGTGTCAGGACCAAGCAGACCCTCGGTGAGTACATTATTCAGCAGATCCAGAGAGAGGAAATGGAAACATGCCTGCAGGACCAGAGCTGCATCGTGGCATTAGATCACTGTGTGGGTGATCAAAGACTGATATTCCAGCTGGCATGTGGATGCAGTATTCTAATAATAATGATCTTCACCTGCTGATTATTATAACACCAGTACTATCTAAAGGTACGACAGATATTTGTTACTAATGCATCATTACTTCAGGTTGGAGATGCTTTAAACTGATTTGAAGAGAAGTAGCATTTTTTATGTTTTGGAAAACCCTTATTTTCAGGATAATCACCACTGTCAGACACATTGAAAAAGCACCGTGCTCTGTAAAACAGCACTTTGGGAGATTTTCAGACCTTGTATAACATCTCCAGATTATGTCTGTCATTAAAGCATCACCCAGGAGGAAACTGGTGTCCTTGTGCAGTAGGTGCACATTTGCCACAAGCAAATGTGTGCCACCTTAAATAAACTCAGGAGTGCAGAATATTTCACAGGTCTGGAGGTAAAAAGCCCCATCTGTTTAGCACATGTCCTACATGTACTGCGTGAACTAGAAGACCAGACAGAATGCTAAATAACACGGTATGAGCTCTAAACTTTGTTTTATAGAGGTTTGGGATTCTTTGCATCTAAACAACACAACAGCACATCTCTGTCTGCTTTTACATGCAACTCAGGTGAATCCACTGAAGCAGCGTCATGCAACTTTCAAAGCTGCAGAAGCAACACATCCTGTTTCTTGTTAGGACTGACTTCAGCTCTGAGCTGAGCCCAAATCCTGTCAATGTTTTATCAGTGATGTCCTATTCTGACGGTGTGGGACATGAAATGGCTTTATTTTGTTTCTGTTTCCTTATTAGAATCAACTAAACATCCCATATCTTAAAGAGGTCCTTGACACATACTTTTAATACATTTGCAGTGGTCTGGTAGGAATGAATGCCTCTTAAGTCATACTCAGGAGCTCCAGTGCACCAGTTTCAGCACGGAGTATTCAGCAGTATCTTCAGGCGGCAGGATCTGGAGTCTTACTTCCTGATATGTGGACATCTCTCCTCTGATTGGCTAACAGCAGCACGACTCTACCACTGACTCTGTTTGCTCTGCAACGTTGATGTTTTATCTCCACCAATAACACAAGCCTGGAGGAGTTCTGCTGTGTGGTGGAGTTGCTAATGCTAACGGTTAGCTTCTACTAGCCCAGACGTTCTCTGCTGTTTCCTGGAAACTAAACCAACAACAGCCTTCCCCGTCGTGAGTCAAGATGGGTGAGTCCATGAATGTTCAGTGACAGTGTGACGTAGATCTGTCAGGATTTTCTAATCCTAGATTTTCACCTAGAGTCTATTTTCTATCAGAAGCTAAAGCAGGAGATAGGTGGAGGAGACTATTTTCATGTTCAGCCTGCATGAAAAACTCAGATTCATTAAACCCAAAAATATTCAGAATTTTCTTCTCTCAACCACGTCAGTCTTGGTTAGTCAAATGTATTTTTCCACCTAAACAGATCCTCGTCTCCGAACAACCGAAGCCACGGCTCTCTCTGCGGTCCGTACATTATTCACCTCCCAAACAAGTGTTTCCTGTTTGGCCGCATCTACATTGAAGGCCTTGATGAAGTGACGCTGTGACTCAGCCCTGACTGGATGGGAAAACAGAAAAGTTGAGTCTTTGACGGGTAATGGTTGTCTGTGCCTGCTGGCGGTGTGTGCAGAAGCTGTTACACAGAGCAGAATAATGTACATACATTCTGATGCATGAGCATTCACACGTTGGCACACACACTCGGTTTGAGGCAATTTGTGTCACACTCGCATTTGGAGTAACTCCTTTTCTGCATTATTCACTGTAAATTTTAGCACTAGAATCCTGTAAAATGTGCGTAGCACAGATCTGACAGATTGTGTCCATCTTAGTCTCAGTACATTTTAATTCAGTGCGATAGCAGTCGAGCATCTTTCAAACGCAAATATAAAAAAGCTTTTCATCTTCTTTAAAATCAAGATTGCGTCGCCTGTGACAGCGTTTGTCTGTTAGGAAACAAAAGTGTTGCTCCTGTTTTTAGAGAGCTGTGCTTGTGAATTATTGAGCTGTGCAGTCACTCATACCTCACATGTTGTGATGAGTCCAAACAGCTCTATATATAAAAAAAAGCAAAGAATAAATCCATTCTTCAATTACTGCTCACACAGAGAAATGTCACAGGGCAACGGGTCAATTAGGGCTGAATTTTTGCGGGATTCTTCTTTAAACTCGCAGATGCGTCACTCCTGAGTTTCTCCTTCTCAGATGCATTTGTCGTGGTTGCTCTTTTGGCAAACCCAGAGCCAGATTTGGCAGGGAAAGCCTGTTATGTATATACCACGTGTCAAACCTCCCTTTTTGCCTGTTTTCAGGTCACTCCTGACAGCAACAGCTGTAGAAAGTGATATTTTTAGAAACTCGAGACAAAGAATATGAAGCCCCTCTGCTGACAGTAGTGCTGAATGGTGAAAACCAAAACAGAGAGGGTAAATTAAGCATTCCCTCTTGTCACATGTTGATAGAAGAAACATGGGATTAGCTGTGTGGTTAAACTCTGTGAGCCTTTGATATTACTAAATCTACAAGAGTAGGAACCTTATCTGTACACCACAGATTTGTGACTAATCCTGCTATATATTATTAGAAGCAGAGACCCTCTAATTTATTTCTGCTTTTCATTTGAGCAGCGGAGGAGAGTGAAGTTCATTTACCCCGAGTGCTGCTCTTCAGTCAAAGTTTAATTAACGCACTCATCCATGACTTGTTGTTTTCTGCATGCTGAACTTCTTCTGAATGTTCTATTGAAAAAGCATTACTTGTCTTCTTATTATAAAGGTATAAGGTGCACCTGAGACCCTGTATGTATACCACTGGATTAAAGAGAAGAAGGGACCTCAGGTGTCACCCGTCTAACAGCTCCCACTCTTCTCCCCAGGCGGGAGCATGAGCTTCTGCCTATTGAGTTACATGAGATTCAAATGTTGGTCAGGTGAGTAAACAACTCTCAGGTGGCAGCAAACCAAACCACGGTCGGGCAGGAAAAGCTGGTGGATCAACGGCTCACATGTTCTCGCGTCTGTCCTGCAACGTCAATTTAGAAAGCCCCGTTGCTCACTTGGAACCAGTGACGCCTTTCAAATTAGAGGTGAAACGTCTTCAACAAACATAATAATAGTAACAAAAATATCCCATTGTTGGCGCAAAACTGATACTTTTGGTATGGATGCAAAATGAAGGATTCTAGTTGTGTTTTTTATTCTTTCAGGCCAACGTCAGACTGCAATTAGCAAAGTGTTTAAAGATATATTTTTAAACACAATCTCATGTTGCCAAGTGTTCCATTATTAATAGGTGTAGCTGCAAAAACGTGTTAAAGCCTTTGATTAGGGGATTTTTTTAACCAAAGATGATTCATAGGTCTGCACTTATTGGTTTAACAATCTAAAAAAAACAAAACCTTTCATTGGAAAGGAAAGATACTGCTTTGAAAAGAGTGGAATAGCAGCCAAAAAAAAAGACTCAAAGATCTTTACAGTTCCTGGAAAAGAACTGCTCAAGATCACAGAGATTACACAAAAACCTTCCATCTAGGGGATTAAATGAGGAAGACAAAGGGATGCCAGAGTTTTGAACAGATCTGCATTTGCTTAATTTAAAGACAAACACACTTAGACATTACATCAATATTCCGTAGAGTGTGTGGTTAGGCACTGCCACTGGAGCAGGTCTCATTCCAGCCTTTTGTGCTACAATTTTAGGTCGTTACTGCCTCTACAGGGTTAGGGTTAACACTCCAAACATAAATAAAAACATCCACCTGTTCTCTGTCAGATTCTGTTTTCATGAATCATTGCCCCATCAACCAGCAAAATAAAGTACAGAAGTATAAATGCACTTACCAATGAAAAGAAGCAGAGATGGTCTTGGATGATCTGTGCAATCAATACCACAGCTTGCCATCTTTGTCCAAATAATTCCATGATTAACATCCAAACACGAACACCGCTAGCGCTAGCTATGATGCTAGCTCTGGCGCTAGCTCTGACGCCCATGCTACCTGTCAATCAAATCTAATAATTCATCATTTCAAGCATTTAATCACACCTAAACAGAAGAGTTACAACCTCCGCTGCTGCTGAGTGCATCACCCATGCTCCAATGATTTCACCTCACCCTCCCGGCCGCGCAGCGCAGCGCGCACTCCACTATTTTTCAGCTGGTAGATTCCTTTGATCTGTGTAGTTCAAGAGTAACTCATGAGGTGAAAAGGGAGAAAGCCAGGCAGCAGTTTTTCTGGAGGATTGAGAGGAGAAGCAGGAAAATCAGAGACAGACAGGACAGGAAAACAGTCACATAAAAAACAAGAAAACAAAACAAAGTTCTTGAAAAGGAAAATTTATCCCACTACACCTGTTTATCTTTAAAAAGCAATGATTCATAAGCATGTAAAATTTATATATTTGATACAATTCAGATCAAAATTCAGTCCCACACCCAGGGCCGTATCAAGACATTTTGGGGGCCAAGTCAAAATAGAACACACACACGCACACACACACACACACACACACCACGCACACGCACACACACACACACACACACACACACACACACACACACACACACACACACACACACACACACACACACACACACACGTCACTGGGCTCCCCCAGAATCCTCTGTGTAATTCAAACCCTGCCCATGAGTATTAATTATAGTGTTTGCAAAAACACCTCGGTTTACATATGAATTGTTTTAGAGCCATTTTGTTGGCAGAATCTGATTTTAAATTTAGCTCTAAGTCAGGTTTTCTGACAAAACATTGTGAAAAAATGGGTCCCAACGTGGTTTGTATGGCGATGCAATAGTGTGACGTCATCGGTAGGCACAGATCCCCTGTCCTCGGTTTTGGAAATAGAAATATGGTCACCTTAGTCTATGGGAACTTGCTCGTTTCTGGTGCCAGCACCTAGCAGATGAGGGCAGAACAGCAATTTTTGTCACTTCTGGTTGACTTAATTGGATTCTGGTCCAGCATGATAAACCAGCATGCTGGACCAGAATCCAATTAACAGCATCGCACACTGAACCAGCGCCAGCATCAAAACACAACATATGCTGTTTTTTTCAGCAGGGCAGTCGGCACTTTTTCCCTCCGTTCAAAACTCCTGCAATTCACTGTTGACATCCACCATAGTGGACCCATGTGATCAGGTGACGGAGGTGCAAAGGGTCATTAGAGTCATTGGTGTGCCCCTTAGCAGTCGACTCCAGTGTATTTATGCAGTTTGTCACATCGTGACTAAGATGCTATTGTTCTTAAACACATCCACTCTCTAATAGCATTACCAAGTTAACCAGGGAATTTCAATCTGAAATATTTCCTGTACCTATAATCAGGTTTAGGACAACCAGGCTAATGTTGCAGTATATCACTGCAGGTGTGTCTGTAAAGTGCAGGAAACTCTCATGTCCGTAAAGTTATTCAGGTTTAGTCGCAAATTCTGACATTATTGTTTTTAAGTCGAGTAAAAACAACGTCGGTTCTTAGATACTTTTGTAAGTAACCCAGGAGCAGTACAAGCTAAAATTGTTACGGTCAGTAAAATTAGTGCTGAGCTTTCATGATGGATGCAACTCTACAATCAATAATATCGCCCCATCCATCCATCCATTTTCTGTAACCGCTTATCCGAGCAGGGTCGCGGGGGGCTGGTGCCTATCTCCAGCAGACATCGGGCAAACAGGCGGGGTACACCCTGGACAGGTTGCCAGTCCATCGCAGGGCAACACAGAGACACACAGGACAAACAACCACACACACACTTAAGGACAATTTAGAGACCAATCAACCTGACAGTCATGTTTTTGGACTGTGGGAGGAAGCCGGAGTACCCGGAGAGAACCCACGCAAGCACAGGGAGAACATGCAAACTCCATGCAGAAAGACCCCAGGCCGGGATGCGAACCCAGAACCTTCTTGCTGCAAGGCAACTGCGCTAACCACTGCGCCACTGTGCAGCCCAATATCGCCCCATAGAACCATAATTATGGTCATTATTTCATATTATGAGATTGCCTGTTTCATTTCATTTTCAGCAATTTTATAAATCTACTTCCTTTTTCCATTTTATACAAAGATCATCATTCATCAAATAGCTAAATTAATGTTCTAAAGCCATAAATTGAATTAAAACTACGTTGCACAGTCATCTGTTTTATAATTCCACAAACTGATCAAAGTTAGCATCATATGAAAATGTCCCAAAAAGGAATGAAGAAAGAAGTAATCCTTCACCATCCTTACATGTCATCCCTTTATTAATTTATTAATGTCGTTTAGAGTTCATTTGCGGTCCGCTGTGGTGATGGGGGTTGTATGATGATTTAAAGTGACAGCATGATATCGCTGCCAAAATTCTAGTACTCAATCCTTTTTCCTGCTGTAGTTTTTCAAGCACTTGGTGTTGGAGAGTGACTGCCATCATGACAGTTGTTGAATGATGCATTACATGACCTTCATAACTCAGTGACCCTTGCAACATTTGTTTCACAGCTTGAAAAGTACTGTGAGGGCACACGACACATCTGGGGTTCTCAGCATAGAGAGGAATCAGAATGTGTGTGTGTGTGTGTGTGTGTGTGTGTGTGTGTGTGTGTGTGTAGGGGTGCAACTACCACATAACAGCTGACCGCATGGATCATCGATTACCTAACCAACAGACCGCAGTATGTGAGGCTCCATGTGTCTCTGAGGTAGTAATCTGCAGCATGGGGGCGCCACAGGGCACAGTTCTCGCACCCTTCCTGTTTAGCCTCTACACTTATGACTTCCGATACAATTCAGACCGGTGCCACCTACAAAGGTTCTCGGATGATACGGCCATCGTCAGATGCGTATCAGACGGTAACAATCAGGAATACAGGGGGGTCATCAGCAAACTTGTTGGATGGTGTGAGAACAACGCTCTCCAGATCAAAGTAGTAGGTAATGGTTAAGTATTGAGTGAGTAATGATTCGTTCCTCAGTAGGTACTTGGACAATGGTTTCTTACTCATTAAGTGACAGACAAGTGAAATCTAGATGATACAGCAGTGGTACACCACTGTGACATTGCAAATGCTTTGCTGAATTTTACAAAAGAGAGAGTCTACAGGCATTCCATTAATCCCCGATTCATTCTTTGTGGGGGTTTTACCAGTAAGTACTGGTTAACTACCCATTAGTCCCTGATAAATTCCTTCTCTGTTTGTTAGATCAGTGGTTCCCAATCTGGGGTCCGGCACCTCCAAGGGGGTCCCCACAAGATTGCAGAGGTTCCTTTAATTTTGCCTGTGCTGAAGTTGTGAGGTTAGTAAGATTTTATTTGTAAAACTGACATTTATAAAATCCCAATAACACACCCTACAGAATAATCAGAACTCCATATAAAAGTCTGTGGGTCTGTATGAAGTTTGTAAATGATCACATTTAATGTGTGTATGATTGTAGGCAGGAGTGCAACTACTTACTTCCTGAGGGGTAAGCAGACACATAACCCCCCCCCCCCCCCCCCCCCCCCCCCCCCCCCTCCCAGCATGGTGCTCCAATGTGCTGCATACAGACAGTGTTGGGGAGAATACTTTGTAAATGTATTCAGTTACAGAATACTGAATACCTGCTTTAAAATGTATTTTGTAACGTATCCTGGTACTGTATTCTAAATACTTGGAATACTTCCCCTTAAAAACAGCATTTAAGTCTATTAAATGTATTGGTAGCTACTCGTACAGGAAAACAGAGGGTTTATTAAATGGGAAAAATAAATTAAACAATTTAATTATTTTTGTTACTTTATTTATCAAAGTGTCGATAGATTATATTTCTTTTTCTGTAATAAAGTGAAAAAATGCTTGACCATAGCACAGCATTACTGTCTGTAATATTGGAACCAAAGCAGCCCCAGACATCTGGTGCCAGTCACAGCGCTCTGTTTGGTGGGCAGGATGTTGCATCTTCTTTGACAGTGTATGACCATAGACATGAATACGTAGACGCCACATTGAGCGCTGGAGAGCGTAACAGTGTTGCCGCCATATTGGATGGGTCTCCTCATCCTCCAAAGTTAATGCAGAGTGAGCAACTATGCACGTTTTTGTGCAGCCTACAGTGTACTATTGAAAACAGATCACGTGGGATTACTATTGACTTTTTTAGCCTACCTGATGGGATTTTATATTTTTGATTTAATTGATTTTGTTTATTTATGTTCATATTTTAATTATCATGCCATACCATGTGTCTGCTTTTGTGAAAAAGTTTGATAAAATGTGTTTTTAGCTGGGTAAGCACCTTCCCCAGTAGAAATGAATGCACTGGGGGCGAATGGAAACCCAACTAAGATGGCAGCCGGCCACTACTGCAGCTCCAGTCCACGAAGCGTATGTCTGTGCATGTGACAGACTGCCTCGTGGGCCGTGACTGACATCTTTAGCGGTCCAATCACAGCACCCTATTGGTTTGGTGGGCCAATCACAGCACTCTTGGTGGGCGGGATATTACTGAATAAACATGACAGCGGCTCGTTTGAAACGGCTATGGCATCAACTTTGGATTATTTCTTGGGCTTTTCTTTGAGTCAAGAGCAGATAGAGGTACCGTACTTAAGTTTATTTAAAAAAAGAATGTATTTGCATCTTCTTTGAAGGAGTATGGCGGACTGCCTTGTTGACTGACATCTGTAGCGGTGAGTACGTCACGTTGTTTGTTATCCGATAGCATGCGGAGACAGTTTGAAAGACCACCGTGGATCCCGCCCCACGACAGAGACGTCAATGAACCATGGCCAGACTTTATATCATCATATATAAGATGGTTTGCCAAGCTAGGAAAACACAAGTATTCCAATGGTATTACAAAAGTAACTGTATTCTAAATACCATGTTTAAAAATAGTATTTGTAACGGAATACAGTTACTCATAATTAGTATTCTAAATACGTAACGGCGGTACATGTATTCCGTTACTCCCAACACTGCATACAGGGCATTCCCACTTTTTGTGTGTATGTGTGGGTGTGTGTGTTCTTGTCTAGCCATCTTAGTGAGGACCATAACGCGTTTTTCACCACGTGAGGACCTCCAGTAGCACAGTGAGGACATTTGCCCGGTCCTCACTTTGGTGCAATCTTCCAGAGCTCTACTCGTTAGTTTTAGAGGTTTGTTGTGAATTAAGTTTAGTTAAGGTTAGGGTTAGGGTTAGGCATAATACAGTCACAAAAATGAATGGAAGTCAATGGATGGTCCTCACTAAGATGGTTAGACGAGAGATAGTGTGTGTGTGTGCGTGTGTGTGTGTGTGGGCGTGCGTGCATGCGTGTGCGTGTATGTGTGTGTGTGTGTGGGCGTGCGTGCATGCGTGTGTGTGTGTGTGTGTGTGTGTGTGTCTGTGTTTGTGCGTGTGTGTGTGTGTGTGTGTGTGTGTGTGTGTGTGTGTGTCTGTAGGTGTTAGTGTGTGCTCTCTCCTGATCTCCCCAGGCACAACCTGTCACATTGACTTAATGGATCAATCCACACCTCACAGGTGCACCAGATGGGCATCACTTCCACTTTAAATTTCTAGGCCATCTCTGCCAAAGACGGTTTGTATCTCAACAGCCAAAAATAACAAAGAAATAAATATATGATATAAATATAAAAGGCAACCTTGATGCGATATGCACCTATTCTGAAATAATGAAAGAGTGACTCACTGAGAGAGTGAACTGGCCTAGAAACAGCACTTATCTGCATTCCTTTGAGCGAGGAGAGATTTGGTTTGTGCATCCAGATAGCAAAATAAGATGAAGTGTGACATACATCCTTATTAAATACATGTTTATGACTTATTGAATTATTGGTGCATTTACTTCCACTCTCAGACTTGTACTTTTTACCTCAGCCTTGTTTAAATATGTCAGACAATGAATGTGCAAAGTAAGTTTGCCTCAAAAATGTATCAAACTATATGGAGGGAATTTGTGTTCAAATATTTTCTAATGAACAAAAGGAAGAAAGCATGCCACCATATAATGTGTGAAGATAGCAAACACCATGGGGAATTTTCCATCATTTATTTTCTGTGATGTGCACGATGACTGAGAAAATCTACTTCATTGCCAAAAGTTTTGAAAAGGGCACAAATATTCTTTGTCTCCAAAAGCAGAAACAACAGCAGCAAACAACCATGGCAACAAGTTTTATAAAAACTGAACCAAGCGTTTGCTGCCTGACAGGGAATTTACTAACGTGATGCAGCGCAAGAGCAAAGTCAGTCTTTATTCCTTCCACTATCTGCTCCCTCTCAGCTTCAGGTTCACAAAGCAAACAGCAGCAATTATAGCTGCTGCTAACACGTCCATGAGCGACTAAATCTAGTTGCTCTGCACTAACCAAAAGAATGGGTATAGTATGGTTTTCTCAGAGTGAGCTGCAGATCTTTAGGGATGAAAAACAAAGTCACACAGTCAGAAATGATACTTGAGCTTGCTGATCAACTCTCAGCTTTAAAATGCAAACAAGGACTAATATTTCTACACTTGTAGGGTCTGCAGTGGTCACTCCACCTACTTTTCTATGGAGGAATCATGTTTTTGTTTTTATCATCACTTTATTTTAAAACAATAATTAAAAGATTTTATGTTCCTGCAGTATCACTGGCATCCACACATGGGGGTAAGAGGAGAATCCACTGCAAGAATCCTCTGAGAATATTCGTATCTGATTGTTAACTAGTGGATGTCTCGCAGTATGTGTTGATCTAAATAACCCAATGTTGATGACAAAGCCGTTTCAAACCAACGTGGTTCCTGCGCCGCCGCCATGTTGCTTGGGTTCGCGGCCGCACCGCTGACGTCATCGGCTACTCCCGCTCTGTGATTGGCCCACAATATAGAGCGCTGTGATTGGTCCAACCAAAACTACAGCGAGCTGTGATTGGACAGCCACAGCAGTGGATCGGGCTGCGAGGGTTCCAATGAAGCGTGCCTAGACCAAACTCTCTGCAAGGCAAGAATTTGGCCTAGTTCACTAGGCTAACACCATACCAGCATTAAAATTCAAATATCTATAGATAGATTTGCATATTATAGTAGACTGTCAACATAACTGAAGTCTTTCTGCTATGCATGTTGTAAAAGAAGGAACCGTGTCAGAAACTCAATGAGGACACTGACATTGCTTTGCCTATAAAAGAAGCATCTGTCAAGGTCCAGAGAAAAATAAGATTTCATATCAATAATGCAACTTTAAAACCGTCGTCCTGTTTCCTGCTGACAGCCACTGCATAAACACGCTTGTTTTTCCATCAGTGATTTATGGTAATTCTGGAGCACGGTGGCGATAGACATGGTCATGCTGTCAGAGCTGCAAGATCAGAAATTAATTTCATTATTGTAAAGTGGATGATGTGTTGGAAAACCACGCGCCTGAGTTCAAAAGCCCCAGTGTCTGTTGGATTCCAATTATGAGCCCAAGTCAAAGCTGATTTTTACCAACAAAACACTAAAGCCATATAAAAACACTACCTTTGATCCTGTGGTAGTAAATCTGATTTTCAATGTATTTCAAGGCATTTCAGAAAAGAAAGTATTACATTTTTTTCAGATGAATGCGGCGACGAATCCCATTCAGAGTGTGGAATGTCATGCTGAGGGACAGCATAATGGCTCTGCAGCCTTCAGAGATGTTTTAAAACATTATGAAAGCGCTGGTAAACTACTGCTTCAGAAGGAAAACAGCCTCTTCTTTTTTGAATCCGTTTCCTCGGTATGTGAATATGGAGCATGAATGTTGATCTCATCAGATGCAAGTCACACACTGCCACTGTCACACAGGGAATTGGCTCTCCCAGAAGAGCTGGGGGCTGCGTGTGCATGGCTGCTCCTCTCTGACATCACCCATCACTCTTTGAGCTGGAGACCTCCCCTGCCCGTCATCTTCTTCCTCTCTCCAGAGGATCTGGCAGGGCTTTAAAAATCCCAGGTTTGCCCCGGGGAGCGCTCACCCTGCCGGGCAGAAATGACTGCAAATGAGTCAGTGTCTGGCTCTGTTCAAGTCAAACTTTTTTCATTTTACTTGAGAAAGAAGAGCACCAGAGAGGATTCCTCTAAACTTCATTAGACTAGGTTAGAAGAAGAGAAGCGAGAGGACACCAAACTGAAACGGTGCTTTCCAGTAATTGTTTCTGATTTGTTCTTTTTTGTCATTTGTTGCACTCTTGTCACCCCACTCCTTTATCTTTTACTTTCTACATGAATGTAATTTCATTACTGCAGCAACCCCTATCACGCACAATTCCTTTTTACATTTGAATTGTTCCATTTTCTCCTAAATCTTATGGTAGCAGGGCCTTTTTTAAGATTGTAGCACTCATGCTGTGCTGAACAGCAGTGCAATTCAAGGGGGAAATAAAAATAGCTTGGCATGTCAGTAGGGGTTTATCATGGCCTCTTTTTCCCTCAGAGAACTCATATTAGGTCCTACCCACATTTCATACAATAGACTAATGGACCGGTGCTTTCTGAGCTAGTTCTGGCTGATAACTGAGTCACACCAAGTATAGCTTTAGACGTCTCTAAGTGTGTTTTTGTATTCTGTATAGAACTACCCGCGTGGTTTAAAAGGCACTACGAGTCTTAAAAGACTGGGAACTTTTATGATAAAAAGTTAGTTAAAGTTTTTTTTATCCACAGATGTTTTCACAAACCATTACCCTCTATGGATTCCATCTTCGGTAAAAGCATTTCCTGTGCTGGTTCAGGCTGGTTATGTAGCACATGTTTTAGTTGTACCGGATTGCTCTCACTGGCTGTTCTCTCACAGCATCAGGTGCACAAAGCACTAAGCATGTGCTGGCTCAATCATGTCTATAAAGCTTAAGAGGATTTAGAAATCTGACCAAAAGAGCAGGCTGTGATAAACGTAGAACTAAATCTCTTTCAAGGACATATTGTTGTCAAGATAATGTTTTAAATGATTGTACATTCATCATCATCACCACCACCATGGTGGCCTAGTGGTAGAGTGTCCGCCCCGGGACTGGGAGATCGGGGTTCAACTCCCGGTCGGGTCATATCAAAGACTTTAAAAAAATGGGACCCAATGCCTCCTCGCTTGACACTCAGCACTAAGGGGTTGGATTGGGGGGTTAAACCACCAAATAGTTCCCGAGCGCGGCCACAGCTGCAGCTCACCGCTCCCCACCACGGGGATGGGTCAGATGCGGAGATGTAATTTCACCAGTGTGTGATGATGACTTGGGACGTAACTTTATCATCATCATCCATCCAAAATGCATTAATTTCAATTCCATCCATCTGGATGTAAATTACTTTCCTGTGGTTTGTTTTTTAAACCTATGAATGTAAAGCAATATGTGTTATTTTTTTTAGAGTGTAAAGTAGCTGCAACAGATTCTTACCAAACTTGACAATTCTTTTGTAAATGTTTATTTTTTATTTATTTTATTTCATTTTTATTTGTGGTTCTTGGTGATCGGAAGTTACAATACTAGATTACTGCATATGTGTATATACGTACATGTACCCTGTTTTTATCTTCTTCTAATTATCCTCTTGAGTGATGGTGCTGCTGTGACAAGTGAATTTCCCCACTGTGGGATCAATAAAGGCTATTCTATTCTAAAACTAATCACTGGAGACATTTCTCTCTCCTGAAATTCCCACCCTTGTTTTGTAAAGACAGAGGCTTTTTGTCCATGCATCTGTTCCCCCAGATGCATAAACCACCTGCTACCAGGAAACAGGTTAATGACCTATACTTCACTTGATCAAGTCTAAGGACTCCAAAGCACTTTACACTCATTCACCCATTCATGCACACGCTGATGGGGATGCGCTGCATCGTACAGCTGCCCTGGGACAGACGGAAAGAAATGAAGCTGCCACACAATCTGCGCCACTGGATCCTCTAACCACCACCAGCAGGCAAGGTAGATGAAGTGTCTTGCCCAAGGACACACGGACAAAAACATGGATGGAGCTGTGGATTGAACCAGCAACCCACCGGTTATAGGACAAACAGCTAACTCCTGAGCCACCATTGTAAAGATTGGATGCCAGATTCATGTTGCAAACAGTTTCGCACTTTGTGAATAAGATACTTTCTGCCATAACAGGAAGTAACATAGACATGGGCTGGTTTTCCCTTAAACACACGCATGGCATCTAATTTATAAGTGGGGTCAAAAAAATCCCAGAGCAGAGATTCTGCTTTATTTAGAAGAGCAGAATCAGGCACACATGTCTCTGCATGGAGGTAGACACAAAAGACTAAAGTCTCCTTGCAAAATAAATCTTTGGTGAAATGCTCCAGAGTGGATGCTTATACCTCAGAGTCTGTTCTTTTTGCTTCTGAATTCCAGCTGCAGCCTTTAAGGTCTGTTGGTCAAAAGCTACAGAGAGTTTGCTGGGTGGAGTTACAGTGACCACCTTAGTAACATGACAGAAGAAGGAAATCTAAGAACTACATGTTGCTCCTGGCTCATGTACTGACCCTGTACTGTACACAAGAATATTTAAAGTACACTAAAGTGTCCTAAGGTGTTTCCTGGCCAGCCGAGAAACAAAGTCCCTCCAATGTGTCCTGGGTCTTCCTTTAGGTCTCCTCCTGGATGGACGTGCCTGGTAATCCTCACCAGGGAGGCATCAAGGAGGCATCCTAACTAGATGGCTCCTTGATGTGGGGGAGCAGCAGGTCTACTCCGAGCCCCTCCCGGATGACTGAGCTTCTCACCCTATCTCTAAGGGAGAGCCCAGACACCCTGCAGAGAAAACTCATTTCAGCCGCTTGAATCCATGATCTCGTTCTTTCAGTCACTACCCAAAGCTCGTGACCATAGGTGAGGGTAGGAACGTAAATTTACCGGTAAATCAAGAGCTTCATGTTCCGCCTCAACGCTCTCTTGACCACAACAGACCTCGAGAAACCCAGACTACTCGACTGGGGGCAGGACCTTGTCCCTGACCTGGAGAAGGCCTTTTACCCTTTTCCAGCTCAAGACCATGGGCTCAGATCTG
This sequence comes from Aphyosemion australe, assembly GCA_006937985.1. Taxonomy (NCBI): domain Eukaryota; kingdom Metazoa; phylum Chordata; class Actinopteri; order Cyprinodontiformes; family Nothobranchiidae; genus Aphyosemion; species Aphyosemion australe. Next base: position 1,611,637 of record SSNS01000033.1, read on the forward strand.
CTTTTCAATGTTTTTATTTTATGCAACTGTGCTCTGAGTGATCAGTAGAGCACAATCACAGTCTTTGTTTCAGCCGAGTAAACTTGCTTGCAGCTTAGTGTAGAAACCTTGTTGGGTGCTTCATAGAACAAAAGATCATGCTTAAAATTGTGAAAATGGTCATGAACACTACACGTTAAAGCGGATGCCTGGAGTTTTCCCCTTTCAGGAACTATGTTTGAGTTTTCAGAAATCCGTAAAAGTGATTGTCTTATCATGTAGTGTGATATAATGTAAGCGATATGTCTTTTTTTTTTGCTAAGCCCGCCCCCTGCCACGTAAAACTCCGTGCAATAGGAAACTGAGCGGCGACCAGAACTAACAGCGTTAGACTACCGCTTACGTGCTTCAAATTTAAGGAAGTACCTCGGCTGATGCAGCGTTGATGAACTTTTCACGGACAAGTATGTCTTTAAAATATAAACATATGAAAACACAACATGACATGAGAATAATACTTGTAAAACAACGTGTTTTAGCTCTGTTTGTCGACTACAGAAGCACATTCATAAACAAGAAACATGCAGTCGCCATCTTAAATTACCGAGTCGACCGACTATTGGTGTAATACGCTTGTCAGCCACTAGATGGTGCCATCAGATAAAAGAAATACTCCAGACAGCCGCTTTCAGTCATGCTTCTGATCCGAACTGATGACATAGAAAATGTAGGTTAACAAGGAAAAGTAGACAAAAAAGTGATGTGCAAGGATAACACATTCATCCACGTTTGTTCCTAGAGAACATTCATGTAATGTAATGACATGTCCCTGTGGTTGCTCTCTGGCTGCTCAATCACAAAATATTCCAGCATCACAGTAGCTGGTGGTACACCAGTGGGGAACCTGCTGCATCCTGAGATCTGACTGTGGAGGGCTGGCAATCTGCTCGTGTTTTTCACACTTCAACCCTCATTTCCAATGAGTGGAAGACAATGAAGTGAGGAGATTACCTTTAAACTTCTGTGAATAGTAAGAATACCGTTCTTTAGATGCAGCAAATGCAGTGGACATGTGTCGTTGTCTGGTTGGTTGAGGTGTTAGCAGAACAGAAATTTGGCAACAGCCAGAATTCAAACAAGAGTTTGTGTGAAGGTCAGGTCCAACCTGTGCAATCTTGTTCTGTTCTTTTGAACACGTCCTGCTGAGTGTGAAAGCTGGCATGTGTGACCTTTGTGTTTTCAACTCAGCACATGAAGGCTGGTCATGACATAAGCTCCTTGTCCTGCTGATGCAGAATCACCTGAAAATGTAGACCAACCAGCCACTTTATTAGGTACACCAGTTCAGTAGCTGGTCTAACACCAAAACACATGGCAGCAGTTATTTAGGCATCGAGATGAAGCAGCTGAAACTCAAACTGAGCGCCAGAATGGAGCAAAAAATGAGAGAATTTACGGGACTTTGGCTTGGTTTTGGTGCCAGCTGGGCTTGTCTGAGTTTTCTCAGAACCTGATGATTTACTGGACTTTAACCCACAATCATCTCTAGGTTTAACACAATGACATATTGTCAAGGTATTCTTTGGTTCCCCACTTAAAAGGGACTTATTTTTCCCAGGGACCTGATAGGGCTCCACTCACGTTGATAATCACCACATGCTACTTCCTCTTTTGCATTTCCATTTATTTACCCATGCGTTATGTACAACATAAGGGGGTAATTGGCTGCAAGGTATCGGCCTCAGATGAACACCAGCTGAAAACCTTTAAATAAACATCAAGAAGAAAACCTAATCAGGTCTACTGGTCTCTAACATGCTTCAACATATCCCCGTTCACAATTCAAATCCTGGCTACACACTTTAACCATTCGGCTGCACACCAAATACATGCTAACTTTAGCCCAATAACATGATTAACTACATGATTAAACAGGCGTGTATTTCTTTACCTAAACACAAGACAGAACCAAATATTTAATAAGCCACTAAGTTGTTTCCCCTTAACCCTTGACAAACATTTCGGGTGATACACATCCGGATGACGTCATGTCAGACCAGCGCAGTGAAAGAACAAATTCGACGCCAGTATACTCGCGCGAACATTTATATGAAGATCTCTTACCGGTCACTGCCCTGGGATTTCGTTCTCATTTGAGTTACTCCGCCAGTCAGGTTGACTGTATACAAACTGTTTCAGCTCTTATCAATCGCTTCTCTCTCGCGCCACCATGTCCGTCTCTTATAGCCTCCGGGTCCTCCGGGTGCACCCCGCACATTGGTTCCTACCTACGGTTCTCATTAAATTACATGAATAAATAAATACACATATATACAGTCACACACTTACACACAGGTACAAAATCCTTTCCTTTTTTTGTGTGTTTTTTTTTTCTTCATTCAGATTTCAGTAGAGAAACGACTCAACACAGATAAAATAAAGCAGTAGACGCCGAGCCCCAACAACAGACTGGCTCGATTCCACCGTCGGTTCTGGTATGGAATGAGGAGGATCGGCTCGCAAATTTTTCTGTCTCCATTGTGAAACCAGTCAAGACACCAGACCCGGACCACACCAGTCACGGGACGTTTTTGGCCCCCTTCTGTTGTAGGTCCAGAAATTTGTGGAGCGGTACGGTTAGGTCGGAGCAACAACACATTCCGCTGATTGGGGGACAGAAATACGTCACTGCTGGCAACAAGCTGAACAAACGGAGTTCAACTGAGTTCCGTTGTTTGTATTTTCATTAGTTGTACATGAATGCGAAATGTCAGCAAGTAGCAAGTTTTGGTCGTCTTCAGAGCTCCATACATTCCTGACCGTCATTGTGAGTCCACACTCAGAGGAGCTAGAGGGATCGATGAGGAAGTTTTTTTTTCTCAGCGGATGGCAGCCGAAGGATCTGAGCAAACGTCGAAACGGTGTCGGGCCTAGTTAAAGAATAAAGCCCAATATAGAAACAGCCGGAGTGGATTTGACTGAACAAGCTAGTTAACAAAGCTAGCTCGGTTCTGGGCTGCCCTCTGGATTCTGTTGAGGAGACGTGTCAATCAATCAAATTTTATCAATCAAATTTTATTTCTATAGTGCCTTCCACCGACCTTGCGGGGGCCCAAGGCGCTGAACACAGCATAAAATCACAAAGAAGAATAAAAATAAAATTAAAAGCAACATTACAAAAAAGTAGATAAAAAGTAAAATCACAAACAATTAAAATCAGAGACATCACATAAAAGCCAAACGATAAAAATGAGTCTTCAAACGACTCTTAAAAACCTGCAGTGATGGTGACTGTCGAATAAAGAGCGGCAGCTCATTCCAGAGTGTAGGCGCCAGGACAGAGAAGGCCCAATCACCCCTGGTCCTGAGCCTAGAGCGTGGAACACTCAATAACTCCTGCTCAGCTGAGCGCAGAGATCGTGAAGGAGCATGACTTTTTAATAAAGCAGTCAGGTAAGGAGGAGCACTACCATGTAAAGCCCGAAACACATGCAGCAAAATCTTAAACTTAATTCAAAAGGAAGCCAGTGCAGTGAGGCCAATACAGGGGTGATATGCTCCGTTTTCCGTGCCCGTCAGCAGCCGCGCTGCTGAATTTTGAACAAATTGTAATCGCCTTAGCGCTGCTTGACTCAGACCAGCGTAAAGTGCATTACAATAGTCAAGCCTTGATAAAACAAAAGCATGTAGTACAGATTCAAAGTTCTGTCTAGAAAACATGGGTTTGATTTTAGCTAGGTGTCGGAGGTGGAAGAAGCCAGATCTCACCACCATGTTAATATGAGCATCAAACTTAAGTTCTGAGTCAAGTCTCACCCCCAGACTACGAACAACTGACTGCTGGTAGGGTGGCAGAACATCAAGATTAGGAGCAGAGCTCACACCCACCTTGCTAGTAGGAAGAAAAGTAATGAGCTCAGTCTTACTGTCATTCAGGTGGAGGTAGTTAGCTGCGAGCCATAACTTTACCTCATCTAAACAAATGCAGTCGTCTGCATACAGATGAAACTTCACACCGTGTTTGCGGAGGAGGTCCCCCAAGGGGAGCAAATAAAGAGCAAAGAGGAGGGGCCCCAGGACCGAACCCTGTGGTACCCCGCACCGCAGATCTTCCCATGGCGAGGCGGCTTCCCCCACCATAACACAAAAACTCCTACCCAGTAGGTACGACCGCAGCCATTCAAGGGCCGACCCTGTGATCCCCACCCAACGTTTCAGGCGGTCCAACAAAATGTAATGATTGACTGTGTCAAAAGCTGCTGTTAAGTCCAATAACAGCAATAGTACGGGTGCACCCTGATCCAAAGCCAGAAAGATATCATTTAACACCATCAACAGTGCGGTTTCTGTACTGTGTCCAGCCCTAAATCCTGATTGAAACATATCAAATATATCAGAGCCCTCCAAAAAAGCCACCAATTGCTGGTAAACAACCTTTTCTAACAGTTTAGAAGTAAAAGAAAGTTTGGAGATGGGCCTGTAATTTGCCAACACAGACCTATCAGTGCCCGACTTCTTCAGAATTGGCTGAACCACCCCAACTTTCATAGAAGCTGGAACTACACATGAGCACAGGCTACCATTTCTAATGGTTAATATAAACTGACCAAGGCTTTTGATGGGAGACTAGCTTTCCCAGCTCAGTTAGAGAAATCAGGTGAAAAGAGTCCAACGTAGCACGAGGCATGGGCGGGGACACAGAGTCAGACAAGGATCCTGACATAGACGCTCTAATAGTAGAGACTTTCTCAACAAAAAACTTAAGAAAATCATTACACTCACCAGCCATGGAGGGTGCTAAACTGGGCTCCTGGAATTCCAATACCGAATTTAGAGTCATAAAGAGGAGTTTTGGATTGTGTGAGTTTGTTGAAATAATGTTAGCATAATATGCTATCCTAGCTTTCTTTACTGTATCCTGGTATGCAGACAAGGACTCTATAAATGTTGCCTTTCAGCTGACCTACATTCCTGCCTGCACGCCCGGGTGTCATTAGACAGCCAAGGCTCCCTTCGTAGCCTAGGCTTCCTGACCGGAGCAATCTTATCCAAAATATTACTGCAGAGGAGATCAAATCCTCAATGTTGAAAGACATTGAGTTGAGACTCTCCTCTTGTGAGATTAAAAGCTCAACAAACTCAGCAACCTTGGGAAAAAAAATTCAAGTTCAGCTCAGATGGTTGAAGTTTGGTGTAAAAGGCATGAAACGTGGATCCATATGTGATATATATGTGTGATATCATGTCAGAATGGACCGAAAGCTCTGGGAAATATTTCTAACATCTTTTTGAATCTGAAATGAAGAGTTGATGCAGTTCTGAAGGAGGTCCACCCAGGACAAGGACGGTGGACCTCATTAGGTGCTGGTGAGTCCTGGAGCATGTATGTGGTGCTTTAGGGCCGTGTAAAAGTATACAGTGTAATAAACTGAGTGGTGTTATGCAACAGTGTCTTTGTTTTGGTTTCTAAGCAGAGGAAACTTACCTGTTTCACATAGATTAAAATGTCATGAAGTACTTCAGAAAGCAGGAAGTGAAAGAAATAAAAAGAAGTTATGTAACCCAGTTTTTGTTGTTTTTCAGGAAATTCTGTCGGCTTCTAGGAAAAAAATTTTGATTAATTAACTACTCAGACATTCTGTTACATCTCAATGCAATTTGGTTTTGATTCTTCAAATTGAAAAAACCAGATGCTATTTCCTCATTTTCTGCATCTTAAGCAGAAAAAAGGCAATTTTAATTAAACTTGCAAGAATGACTTGAAACAAAGTCGCGTCCACTCTTTTCTCCTGTTGCTAAACTCTGAGTGATTGACAGAATCTAACAGAAAAGCGTTCCACATCATCCTCTGCTTGTCCTGACACATCAATCATGTAATTATGTGCAGAGACAGAGGGCGGGATGAGTGGTGACTCATTTCAAAACAAAGGATGACTTGAAGCCATTCAGTTAAGTGACTCGCATGGAGGTAACTGTAACAGAGCTGCAGCCAGGAGCAAATCCCAACCCTGGAACCCAACGTGACAAATAAAGTCACTGTTTCTGTAAAACAGACCAGATTATTTAACACAGCAGTACTTTACACTGAAGGATTATGTTGCTTTTATACTTTTACTCATCAACATGTTTATGAGTATATTTAAAGTAGCACATTTGTTAATTAGAATAGGTTAAGAATGTGTGTGTGTGTGTGTGTGTGTGTGTGTGTGTGTGTGTGTGTGTGTGTGTGTGTGTGTGTGTGTGTGTGTGTGTGTGTGTGTGTGTAATCTCATTTAAGGCTTTTGGAGTGATTTATGTCACTAATAGCAGATTTTTCCCATCAGCAAAGGGAGTTGGAGCCCAACACAATTTTTTTACCATTTTATGGAAATACTTTAATTAATGTAAGGCCAAACAAAAAAGCTGATTAAACAATTTATTTCTAAAATACAAAAGGCAGCATGCAATCCCAAAGATGAGTAGAAAAAATACATTTTGTAACCAGCCCAGTCACTCTCCTAATCTGGCAGTATTCTGTTAGCTTTAGCTTAGCATAAACAGTGTAAGTGAATGGTAACAGCTAGCATTTCATGTGAAAAAGTCATGAAAATTACGCATGAATCTAATGTTTTCATTGTAGTCCTCTGGTGTGATATGCTCCTCACAAACCAGATATTGATTTATTTTCTCCACGTGTTGGAGAAACTTCCAGGGCAGCAAGTCGTTGTCTTGTTCGTTCCACATTGGATGGAATTCTGTGAAACATTGTGTTGCTTTATGATTTTGCAACCCCTTGCAACACAAGCAAGAACCATTTTCTTGCGTTCGAAATGTAACGTACCCAAACTACAGCAATAAAAACTCACGCATTTGTGTTTTTCAGAAGCTGGTGTCTTTGGCACTGATGGGTCATGTCCTTGTGCCTTGCAGCAGCAGTTTACAGCTTTGTCCTGAATGTAGTCCCAAGTCTAAATCAGCTTCTGTAATTCCCTTGTGTTATTATTTTCATTTGCAGTCAATTTGATTACTGAGCTCACCGAGAAAAACTTGCATCATTATCAAGTAATTTTCATGACTTTCACACGAAATGCTAGCTGTTACCATTCACTTACATTGTTTATGCTAAGCTAAAGCAAATGGAGAATGGAAATTGAGAGGAGCCAGTTGAGGTGGCTCGGGCATCTGGTTAGGATGCCTCCTGGACGCCTCCCTGGTGAGGTTTTCTGGGCACGTCCAACCAGGAGGAGACCCAAAGGAAGACCCAGGACACGCTGGAGGGACTATGTCTCTCATCTGGCCCGGGAACACCTTGGGATTCCCCCGGAGGAGCTGGCCCAAGTGGCTGGGGAGAGGGAGGTCTGGGCCTCTCTCCTTAGGCTGCTGTCCCCGTGACCTGATTCCGGATAAGAGGAAGAAAATGGATGGATAAAGCAAATGGAATATTGCCAGATCAGGAGAATAACTGGGCTGGTTAAAAAATGCTTTTCCTACTCTGGACAATATGGCAACAGACTAAATTTTACTTAGGGGTGGAATATTCCTTTAACTACATTTTTTGGGTTTAAAACCATACTTTGCAACTTTTTCATGTTTAACTCATGATCTTGAGCCAGTTTGTGCTAAAATGACCCTTTACAGGGTTAATGATGTCACTCAGACCCCCACCGCCCTCTGTGGCCAGAATACCACACTTGCAACTTCAGAGTGGCGGTCCGGTCCCTGTTGGAGTTAGTAGAGTGGAGCTGACATGCCTGGTGCTGCAGTCTGCTTCCAGCCTAGCTCCCGCATGTTTTAGATAAAAGTAACGATAAACGGCCCGTATTTGATATAGCGCCTTCCAGAGTCCTAGAAGCCCCCCAAGGCACTTTACAACACAATCAGTCACTCATGCATTCACACCCTGGTGGTGATGAGCTACATCGTAGCTACAGCTGCCCTGGGGCACACTGACGGCGGTGAAGCTGCCGTGTACTGATGCCACCGGTCACTCTGACCACCACCAGCAGGCAATTTGGGTTAAGTGTCTTGCCCAAAGGACACAACAACAACAACAGACTGAGCGGGGTGAGAACCTGCAACCGTCCGATTGCAGGGCTTGCACTTAACTCAGTTGATGTGTTTGATTTAGTGATGAACCGCTCCTGTAGACACTAATGAAGGCTGAGGAGACGTTTCAGCTGTTAGATTAAGGTGTTAAAAAGACCAACGCACAGCCAGGAGAGAAGTTTCACTTTTGCTTTCACTAACGAACACTAGGGGGTGCTAAAAGCAAGCCCAAACTGCCAAGTATGCCTTTAAATTAAATGCATGGTTATTAGGAGCACAAACCCTCACAATTGTGACCACATTAATTAAACATTACCAAATTCATTAAGCATTACAGATGAAAGACTGACCCACTTCTTGTTTTTGTTGCTGAAAATAAACTCAAATGTATTTTAAGACCCAAAAAATCAGAAAACAAACAACAATGAAATTCAGGAAACTGGATGCTCTTCTTTAACTTTGACCCTTTTGAAACCTCAAAGATATCCACATCTTTTTTCCCATGATACTTTGTTCTTTTCATTAAAGCACTTGTTTCAACACAAATAAATCATTAATGTTGCATGATTTTTCTTGGCTTGGCGTTACCTTACTGATTTTGGCTTGTGTTTAAACACCACAGCAGCAGCATCTAAACGTTACCAGCAGCAGCCGGTAAATGAAAGAAAATACCAACACACTCTTGCTGATGAATTACCATGGCAACATGCTTATGTCTTTGTCTTCATCTTTTTTAAAGTCTTGTCTAATATGATGTAGTCTATTTAAGACATTAATGATTTTATATATAAACATTTGACATTTATTGACATTTTAACTCATTCACTGCCAGCCGTTTTCTGATCAGAAGCCCCTGACTGCCGGCGTTTTTTAGCTTTTTTACTGTTTTTGAAGAGTCACAGAACATTGTGCTCTATGATCATGTAAACGCCAAAACTACCAAAAGAAAGAGTAGACTCACTTCTTACATCAGGAAGAATCGCCGTATTTCTAGCGTTATCAGCTCTTTCACAGTCTGGTGCCGAAGCGTGAGCTGCAGAAGCATTTCTGGTTGGCGCATCGCTTTTTTCACAGCAGCGTCCCAAAACGATCTCCTAATTCATTGAATTTCCGCTTCCTGGTCACGTGATGTGTGACATACACGGATGAAGATCCGCTTTAGACTCGTGATGTTTGTTCTCACGGTGCGGGGGCTCGTTCCGACGCCCACCCCGTAAAAAAATGCAATTTCAGATAAATGAGGTCTTACATGAAAAAAGGAGAAGATCCAGTGTGAGTCACTTTACCTGCAATGAGTTAAAGTTGGCCTTTAATGAACTTTCCAAGATTCTAACACAAAAGTATTATTTTCTGAGTTACTTGTTTGCTTAAAATGTCGAGTTTATGATCAAACCAGTGGATCAACCAAAACTAAAGATCATTTAAAGCTAAACATGGCATGCCTAATTAAATCAAGGGTAAATGAGAGAATTTATTGTCTGAAATGGATCAGTGAAACACTCATAAAGCAATCGTATGGCTTCAAATACTAATGAGATTTCTGGTCTGTTTTTGTTGCTTTTAGATCTGATCTCGTTTAAATAAATTGGTATTTGATTCGTTTCTGAAGGAATTCAACGGATTGCCACAAAGAAAACTGCAAATATTTTCTATCCTGTGGGGTCACCTTCAGTAGCAATACCTAAACATTTTCAAAAACGTTGAAGTCTTCCTTTTTAAGTTCACACATATATAAAGCAGGCTGAGGGCTAAGGGTTAAACTGTAAAAACACAAGGTGAAAATGGCACAAAAAGTGTTTACCACTTTCCATATTGGTTTTCTAAAGCTTTGAACTTTCATGTCAGTCAAATAAAACGATGCCTCTGAAAGGTATTCACTATGGAAATATTCTGAAACATGTAGAAAAGTGATGTTTTCCACAGCTTCCATCCAGCAATGTCTTAGTTTAGCAAATCAACTCAGAGCACTTTAGTAATCTAACATTGAAAAGTCTGAACTAGGATATTATATCTCAACTCGATTTATTTGTATAGCGCCTTGCAAACATGATATATGCCATCCAGGCGCTTTACAGTAACAGTAAAAAGATAAAACAAGCATTTAAAATAATAAAACATCACTAAACACACAACAGTAGCATAAAACAGAGATAAAAGCACAATAATCTAAGTAAGAGAGGAAAATGCCAAGTTATAAAGGTAGGTTTTCAGCCTTGTTTTAAAAACCGCCATAGAGGTGGAAGCCCTTACGCAGAGGGGAAGCTCGTTCCAGAGCTTTGGGCCTGCAACCGCAAAAGCCCTGTCCGCACGCGTCTTCAAATGTGATCGTGGGGCTGAAAGCAATAGGAGGCCCTCTGAGCGGAGCGCCCTAGCTGGGGCGTATGGCTGCAACAATGTTGTCAGGTAAGATGGCGTCAGTCCATTCAATGTTTTAAAAACCAATAAAAGGATCTTAAAACTAATTTGAAAGGCAACGGGCAGCCAGTGTAAGGCTACCAGGATCGGGGTGATGTGATCATATTTCCGCTTGCCCTCCAAAAAACTGGCAGCAGCGTTTTGCACAATTTGCAACCTGTTTAGAGCGCCCTGCTAACACCAAACAGTCTACAGTAGTCCAGGCGTACAGCGGCAAATGCATGAACTACAGTCTCGAGGTCACTTCTCGATGAGAATGGTTTTACCTTAGCCAGGCGACGTGACAAAAGGAGGACGAAACCACTCCATTGACATTATACATTATATTACATTATAAGCTGATAGGATAATGTTTCTTTACCTTATATGCCTGAATGAACGCACTGGGAACAGCGGGTGTAAACTGATTTTTATCTGTGTTGAAGTCTGCTGCTTTAGCATGCTGATGAATCCAGCAACGGCCTGAAAGTAGCAGAACTCTAATAGCTTCTTACACCATAAAGTGCATTGGAAAACAGCTGAAGCAGAACTGATTGAAGTGGATGGAGGCTGGCATTTCTAAAACTCAAAGATCTGGAACAACAAGGTTCCTAAATGTCAGGATCACCCCAGAGAGCTCTATATTCAGCACCCTGGACAGTGGTCAATGGCCAAAGCTTCATTATGCAACATGAAATGATGTGTTTTCTTTCTTCTGTTTATTATTTCTTCCTATTTTTAGACCTAAAATCGTGACATTCACACATCAGGTGGTATAACACCTAAATGCTATTCTTCATGCTGCTAAGCTGAGAGGCTCATGCCCACACACAATATGTATTGAATGTTCTGTGCAGGAATTAGATAATAGGTGCTCTCGTACAAACCTATGCTTTACTAGCTAAATTATTGGTAAAAGCTAATGTGTTTCTCTTAAGGAATTCTGTAAAATGATGAAATAACAACTGATTTATTAACAGGAACACTGAGACAAGCCTGAATCTGTCTTTTTTCTCACTTTCAATCCAACAGAACCCAGTTTTCACTAACCAACAATGGCAGCTAATTTTCCCTTGGCCTGCTAACAAGCATCCCCATCACTCCTTCTTTGTAAAGCCCTGAAACCTTGATCCATTAGCAGTGACCCTGCCGACAGAGCTTCCTGTGTTTTGAAGGACGGGAGGCAGAGTCCAGAGCCTCACACGCCAAAGCTTGGATTAGTTACTAATCCTTGAAGGAATTTCTCTTTCCCCTGCTTTTTAGGAATCGACTCCTGAATGATTTAAAGTAGCGAGTAAAGGCGGTGGAACAGAGGAATGTGTGAGTCTACAGGTAAAAGATTCAATCCAAAAAGTGCTTATTGGAAATCTAAGATCTGCCTCTTGTGTAGGCATTTCACTGTTCTGAACGTTCTTGGAGGTTTGAAATTTATAGCAATATCAAAAAATATTTTCATTTAAAAAAGCCTCCGTGTTACCTTGACCACTACTGACATGAACTCTTCAGGTTTTTTTTACTTTTAGGTGGTTTGCTCTAACATGCTGCAATGCCAGCCAAGGGAAACCAATTTGAGACCAAATAAGAGCGAAGCCCTGACCCTAACCCACTTCCAGATTATGTTTGGGTAGAATACCAAGACCACTTTTTTTTGCTATAATTCTAAACTCACCTTTGCATCTTTTAGTGCTGGCATGTGGGTCTCTACTGCCTCTATAAACACTCCAAACACAAAAAAAATGTCCATCAATTTTAGGTCAGCTTTTGTTTTCTGCAATTATGTGCCTAAAACAAGCCGTTCTGAAAATTCCCCGTTTGTGACATCACAATCAGGGGCATTTGCACAGAACCGCCTCTCACCTCTCCAGGGTGGAGGAGCAGCTCTACTCTGAGCCTACCCCAGATGTTGGAGCTTCTCAGCCTATAGCAGCCTGAGCTGGGGATGGGTGGGCGTGGCCAGCTCTAGCTTGTTTATTTAAGTGACAGAGCCCTGAGAGTCTCATTCTGGAGAATAAAATAGTTTAAATCGCTTCATGTGAGGGGAGATTTTATGCAAAACGCTCCATAAGCATATCTTGTATAGACCTTAGGACCATTATAACTTTAAAATGTCACAATGTGTCTCCTTTAAAGTGTGGGTTTAGGTCTTGGCTCCACTTGGCTAGGGTTTGAAAAATAGTTAAGATAATAGAAAAGTTTTTTTCTAAAATATATTCAGATGTTTGAAATATTATTAATATTGTTGTTTTATATGTAATTACAGCTCTCATTGCCTTAATAATAATAATAATATAATATAATGTGATGAATAAAAATAGATTTTTACCTGTTAATTATATATTTCTTTTGTCTCTTCATGTTTGCTCTAATTCTTTTGTGTCAAAAATACTTGTGGACTAAAATAGTTCGCTTCTTATGTGCAAATGGTATTTAATAGCATATAGTACCTTACCTTACATAAGCTCTAGATGTGTCTACTTATTTTTATAGACAGTTGACATGCAGTAGCGCGGGTGACCACTAGGGGTCTTGCATTCATCAAATGTAATTATAGCTCGTTATTTTTTCACTCCATGAACGAACCACCCACAGGGTCTCCTTTATTTTTTCTTTATCTTTTTATTAGCTCCACATGAGCTGTGACTGACAGCCTTTGATGAGTGCCAAATGATAACTATCATCATCACGTAACCATCTCACTAATTACCGTGTCATGATCACTGCCATCAAGGAATTCAGGGCTGAGCCCTCATTTGCAGAGGGTGAAATATTCGTGCTCCTCTGGAAGTTGAACAGCCTGAATTTTAAAATGATTACACTCCAAAATCTCTGGAGGGGCAAGCCAAAGAGGAGCAGTTCTGATCAGTAATTTGGATTTTTCTTTTTGTGTTTAAAACCAGTTCCTGATAAAACATGGACTCACGCTCAGATTGTTGGGATGAAAACAAGGTAACTGCATGCTTTCATTAGGTCCAAATTAATTAAATCTAGTACTTGTGAAAAGATATCCAGCTATAACCAGAAGGACTAAAGTTGTTTTAGGTCTTCATCTCTGTTTGTCCCACCCTCTGTTTCCCCTGTAGAGCAGAGTGGATAATACTGAGCAGAGGCAGTAGAATTAGTGTTGGATCGCTGCATTGCATATGCTCCCTACGGAGCAGTGGTCTTGAAGAAACAACGTGTGCATGTGGAACGGAAAAGGCAATAGAGGAAGATTTGTGAGGAAGCAGATGGTTGAGTTACTCAAAGTTCAAACATCCCTGGGCAGTAGTGGGGTGCTCATTTTACTCTTTAATGGGTTGATAGTAAACTAAAGGCGCGTCTTTAAGGAGATATAAACTGATAGAGTAGCCCTGGAATAAAAGACCTCAGTGGCGTGACGAGTTCCCTTTAAAACGCCTGAATCCAAGGGTCTTCAAAAACACTGGGAGGGTTTTATTAGAATAGCATTCAAGCAACATTACATTACAAATGTACAATAAAAACAGAAATAGTATGTTAATATTCACTTTGCAAAATAAATCTTCTGCATAAATAATGAATAAAATGTTTTATTTTTGTGAAATGTTTCTTGTACACAGACTTTAAGACCTGTAGCTCCAGTTACACGGATCTCAAGATACGATTATAACCACCTAGGAAATCACGAAGACGAGAACCAAACACTCAGCAATTTGCAAACTGAGTGTCTGCATCTATTTATTTGTTTAGAGTTAATGAAAATATTTTATTACAATTCAATGAATAAAAATGAAATTCTTGAGAGGGAGTCTAATTATTCTGAAGTGTTTCTGATTCATTGTTTGAGGTCAGTAGCTTCTTGGTGGCCTGATTTGTCTGCAGGACTGACGAAGTCAACGACCGGTCCAAAATGTTTGCTGCAGCATTTAAACCGTGCAAGCTGTAGGTTCAATTTTCATGAGTTTATAACTCCTCACATGGCCATAACATTTCCATCAGACTGTATTATGCTGGTACTTGTAAATGCTTGGCCCTAGACCCTTCTGAAAATAACTAACATGCAACTGACAGGCATAAGAATTTAGAAAATAACATTTCATTAATCGATGTCAAACTGTGCCGATTGCAGCTGTTGGCAACAAAACATGTTGGTCTCGGTCTACCTGTTAGCGTATTCGGACCAAAATATGTAAACCCTGTTTCTCTGATAGAAGGCCACAAAGAAACTTATGTATAATTTACTGATTAATATTCACTATTTTCACAGAAACACACATTAAAAATGGCCCAAACATATCTCTGTGTTAAAAACATGAAACATGAGTGAGCTCAGAATCACAGAGCAAGTGGGTGAAATTGGGTGAGAAACAGGCAGCAGAGTCCAACTAATACATGTGGTTGATGTAACGTGCAGCATTAAAATAAACAGTTGGAAGACAGGAGCAGAATATTCAAGTGTTCTGTTGCTGGATAGAGGAGGCGTCCTCTTGTTAGGCCTAATAACACCTAGCTACCGGCACTTTCCTGGCTGAATGCCCTCGCTACATCTGTTCAGATCTTAGACACATCCTCCGCTCCCATCGCTGTTAAGCATGCTGGGAGTACACCGGGCGCTTGTTGTGGCACAGAGATTAGTTGGTTTGCTGAACTGTCCTGAGGTGCAATGCAACCTGTTTTTATAAGAACACAGGATTTTGTTCTCATGCCAAGACCGCACTGCTAATTAAACACTATAACAATTATTTTTTATACACTTCCCCCTCTAATTAATTACTGTGCAACAATGTTTTGTGCATTCTTCATCAGATATTTAACCCAGAAATACAAAATATTTCTCAAGAAAAAGTCACTAAAATGATTGTTTAAAGCTGTAGATGAACCGCTCCACTAACAGAATAAGATGTGAAACCTTAACAGAGCATTACGACAAATCTCCTCCAAGTGTGACTTTGATGAGAACGTAGTAGACAGAACTTCAGTGTCTCAGATGTATAAATGAATAAATCAGAAACGTCTGGGGAAAAAAGGCTGGAAGTCATTTGCATACACAGGCACCTCAACTTTTACTTCTATAATAACTTCTTTAATGTTGTTTGTTGCAAACATATTCCATCAAAAAGTTTTTCCCAGCTTTGTTTCTAGTTTTCAGAGCGCACACACACTTTCCTCAGAGTGATTTAAAGTCTTTTAGGAGGCAGAGGCAGACATAAAGGCAGCGAGTGTGTTTCCAGCTGGGAGAACGTGGGAGTCGCACCCTGTGCTAAAACACGTCTAGAGGAAGCTGCAGTGCAGCCTCGTCATTCACTGAAGAGGCTGGCCGCTCTGCATCTTTTCAGTGGGTTTGTTCCTTCTTCTTTTTCTGTTGTTTACTGTGGCTTTAGTTCTTTTAACAAAGAATTGTGAAAGACTCAACATGAATGTAATGTACTGCCTTAAATTCACCCTTCATGGGAAATAATATGGAAAAGAAAAATGCAGCTGAACTTGTTTCTTAGTTGACTTTTGTTTCAGAGGATGACTGACGTTCAGATCATAGTTCTCAGTTCTACAGTTGGTTTTCTTCAAGGTAGAAGCTTTATTGAAGTGAAAACTATCATCAGAACAGCAGAAAAGTGCTCAATATTAAGTGTTCAAGGTAAAAGTGTCCTTTAGTGTTCCATTATGCAAGATTATTTTGTTCAAGCTGTTATTGCAACACGTGCTTCCCAAAACGACGCTCATAATTTACTTGGCAGCATCTCTTGCATATTTTGCAAAGGTTTCCAGAGTGAAGAGTTTTTATTAGAGACCAAGTTCATATTTATGTATTTATTTACTCATGTTTTAGGAGGATTAACCACTTGAGATGAGCCATCTCATTTACAAGTGGGTCCTCCGTCAAACGTTTCAATGAAAATAAAAAGAATCAGAATCAGAACGACTTTATTCATCCCCTAGGGGCAACTGAAAGACCAAGATAACATCACATAGTCAATGGGGCAAGATTAGAAACACACACACAAAAAATTATAAATAAAATAATAACATATAAATAAAAATAAACAAACATACAAACGGAGCAACAAGTCAGTACACTCAAAATATGATCAGTCACTCTGAGTTTAACATACAGGCTAAACATGAAAATAGTCTTCTACCCCTATTTCCTGCATTAGCTTCTGATAGAAAACAGATGGAAATGCTCGGATCAGAAAAGCCACTCAACTGTCAAAGTCAAAAAAATATCTACGTAAAATAAATCTTTCATTCCAACTGCAATCTTAACAATAAATTAGCTTCTGTGATGCAAAAATTATTTTATTGCTTTTTATTGTTTTGTTTTTTTACATAAATTTGTGTGTTTTTAGTTTGTGTATATGCGGTCTTATGGTCTTTTACTGCTTTAATGGGAGTGTGAAATGGAGAAGCTGAGCTCCATTGGTTTTTCTTGTTTTAACACAGTACTGTGTTAAAACAAGAAAAACCAATGGAGATGAAAAATAAACACAGGAAGAACATAACAAGGAGAGAAGCTGAGCCCTGTTGAAAGACACATTTCTGTAACCGTTTGGTGTCGGACATCTTTCAGATTAGTCAGGAGAATTCCAGAAAGAAGAAGAAGAAACCATCTTTTATAGCTCCTCTCAAGATAAAAGTCACGAGGTGCTTCACAAGAACAAAAAGTAAAATAAAAGAACAAAAAGTTGGGAACCACAGCAGCATCCCAACAGGAAGCAGCAGGAGGAACGACACGAAGAGCTGAAAGAGATTTTCTGCAAGGAGCAGCAGGAAATGATCTTGGAACTCCAGAAAGTGGCCCAGGACAAACGGTGCTCCCACAATAACTGAGCCAGTTTGGAATCCAGCAAAGACCATTCAGTAAGAGCTGGTTAGAACCGTTTAACTGGTTGGAGTATTCCGTATTGAGGAACTTGGCTTTCTGCTGTTCATGTAATGAAAACAAGAAGATCCACAACATTACAACTGTCCTCCACTTGATCGACAAGGACATGTTCTCAACTCTGAAGGCCATCTTTAGAATTACAACAACCGTTCCTGCCAGTAGCTGCAGCTGTGAACGCTCTTAGTGCCCTGCGTCGTCTCCACATGTGGCTAAGGAGAACCATGGGGCAAGACAGGCTGAATGATTCCACCACAGCCTCTGTTGAAAAGGAATACTTGAAGAATATTAACCCTAAAAATGTAACTGATAGGTTCGCAAAACTCAATACTTGAAGATACAGCATCATGCTGCTGCATTAAAGCGTTTTTATCAGTGTAGCGCAGATGTTCAGAGCTACCGTCTTGTTTTGGTTCTGGTCCTGTGTTGGTCCAGTCCTGAAGCAGCTGTGATTTTGAACTGCTCTTCTGGATGAACCCAGGGCCCTCATTTATCAACCGTACTTACGAACAGATCTGTGCGTATTTCGTGCGTGGGAACGATTTTACGCATTGTGTGGTATTTACCAATTTGTACTTGTGCGTGAAAACGTTCCTAAATATAAGAACAGCTGTGACCGTGCGTAGGAACAGCTTCTAGTGGCAGAACGAGGGAACAGCCATTCTGAAGGTCTCAGTGATCCACGCGTGATCCTCATCCACTAATTATTCTACCCAATAAATAATAATTTCAGTGGATAAACAGCTGAGTCACATTATTGGTGCTGAAACACCCGTGACCCACGGGAATCTGACTGTAGAACGGCTGATTTTGTGTTATTTTGTAATCACAATGTTTACTCTTCCCATTTTATGATGTTTGAAATCATTTTAAATTTATTTATTTATTATGTTTTAATTTTATTTAATTATTTTTTCCTTGTGAAGCGTATCGTGGTTTTGCTTGAGATGCGCTATATAAAAGATCGTTTCTTATTGTTATTATTATTGGAGGATCTAGCAGAGCAGAGTGCACTCCAGAGGGATCGGCTCTTCCGTGAGCGCAGCACTGATCCGATTCCAGTCCAGATTCTATTTTACAAATAAAACAACCTCCAGAACCTCCTCTGCTCCCCGATCATACACGCGTTGTCAAGTGTCCAGTGCTTCGATCTTGCTGTCAATAAAGTTTTTCTTTTTTGTCCGGGAAGAACCCAGGGAATCCCCTCCCGACCTGAGGACGTAGTGTGACCAAATATGGTTAATGGAGGGCGTTTCTGTATGTAAATGACGTAAACAGGCACGAGCACCTGGGTACGCACAGGTGGGATTTATCATCAGACGATTGCGGAGGAACATGCGTACGAGAGGCCACCGCATGTTTCATAAATCAGGACGTTGACTGTTCGTACACACATTCTAAATTTCATCCGTAGGAGGGAATATAGGAACGTTTCTACCAACGAGATAAAACATCAACGTTGCAGAGCAAACAGAGTCAGTGGTAGAGTCGTGCTGCTGTTAGCCAACCAGGTGAGACGTTGGAAAATCAGTAAATTACACTGCAAATCCTGCTGTGTTCTGATCACCTCTGATCCAGCTCACTTCTAGTTCCTGAAACAGGAGCGCCAGAGCGTTTTCCCCTTCAAAGATCGGCTCACAAATCATTCATTTATACTAGAGACCACTGCAAATGTGTTGACCAAACGAGTGAACTTGCTATTTAAGAATTTAGTTATTTGCTCTGTTAAACTTTTCCAAAACACCAACATTGCTATGAAGTCCAACAATGTGGCAACAAGAGGCATACTGACATGGTTTTAAATAGAAGCAAGCACTATATAATAATCGCCTGCCAATCAGAGTTGTCACCATAAAACCGTTAGCATCATAATGTGTTCTGTAAGGAAAGCAGCAAATAAATCGTCCCAAAATAAATGGCTGTTTGGTTCCCATTACATATCCATTAGTCTGCAGTTATAACAGCCAGCAGCTATTAAAGCTGCCAGCTTCAAATTTCAAACACTTGTCGCTGAAAAGAAAACGTTGCATTTTTTATGTGTAATCATGAGTATTATCCTCAATTTGGGTTACTGAGACATTTATCTCCTTATCAAAGTCAGTTTTTGTTTCAGGATGCAATAAAATAGAGCCCAATTACAGACACTTCAGGAGACATTAGGACAAAGAACAAACGCATTTATCAAAACACAACAGACGCCATGAATGAGAGTGACGGCGCTCTGAAAAAAGGACAATTGAAACCAGGGAATACACGCGTTGAGGAAGTAAATGACTACATACAAAGCCCGTGTGATGAATAGCAAATCAGGAGCAGTTGTGAGAGGAGAACAGAAAACAAAACAGACAGAAAGAAAGAGAAAGAGCTGAGATTGTGGTATAGAAAACAAGCGCCACGAATCCCCAAGGAGACCTGCAGCTGACAGGTAGAATATGGAGGCAGCTGCAGGAGTGAAACATACCTGACGTTATTCACATTCTTTAAAAGCCTGTTTTTCTGATGTGGTCTAAGGAATTAATCAAGTTTTCACACACCTCCATGACTCAAACGGAAATACCACCTTCAGTTGTGCAGGTGACAAGTTCTTAGGGTCATATCCTGTTTTTGTCCGTTTTGAATATGTAAGGAGTCATATTTTAATTTAGTAATTCAATTATTATTAGAAGTATTTAGTTTAAATGAGATTAAAAATGTACAACAATTAAATTACATATTGATTGATTTAATCTTAAGATGCAGCACTATTTATTTATTTATTTATTTATTTATTTATTTATGAGCGCTCAGTGAGACAGAATCATGGAGCTGGATGCCTCACTATGTCTCAGCAGATTTTTGATTACGTAACTTTTTTTCATGGCACCACCGTTTGCATCCAGCTTTGGCAACAGAGCGGACAAATATCCAGAATAACATTAAAGAAGGATGGGCAATACCAGGAGAGCTATTAGATGGAGATAAATGATACTAAACCAGAAAGAAACTATTAAAAACACAAGAAAAAGTTAAACATTAGTGCTAAACCCAGACCAGACCACACACTTGACTATGTCTTTATATTTAGACAGATGCAACCACAGTGCATGCGTCTGGATTCTTCTAATAGTTTTCTATTCTATTTTTTGAACGACCAACAGACGGATCAGCTGTTCTGGTGTTTGAACGTTTTACAGTAATAATTCATATCAGTGCGCCCACAGTTTATCAATTAGGACCATTTTAATGGTCTTTACAGGTGAGAGCTCATTGAGTTGAATCATTGATTAAATCATCAAACATCCATTCTGATTTTTCAGTTAGAACCTTGATGTGGATATTAGAGGAGAGATCAATGGAGTCATGAACTTGCTGACCCTAGGAGACACTAATTTTATTGGAAATGTAGTCCCATCGGGGAAGATAGTTCGGTATATGAAGCTGACCTCCGGGACTTTGTTAGGAATGTTGAGCTTTTCAAGTTTCTACTAAAGGCTGAAGTGGAATCCAGAAAATAATTACACTTTATGAGTTCTGCTACAATGCAATAGGTTGTGCTTTGAAGGTTTAAAAAATTTTATTGTAATTAAAAGATTTTCTAAATGGTTTAACAAAGACGCTGATGAGGGTGCACGGCTTACAGCAGGCGTCCTCAACTAAATTTGTTCAAGGGTCAGAGTTTTTTCCAGCAGACACCGTGAGGGCCAGATGCTCATCTAAAACAAAATTCAATTATTGCTGTATCATCATTTTTTTATAATTTAATATATACATTTTCTATCCAAATTTATGTTTTTATTTTAGCGTTTAGTTTAGTTGCCTATCAACCAGGTAAATATTGTACGTGTGCAATTATGCACTAATATAGTGGAAAGCACAAAAACAGACATTCTAAGACCTGCTGCAGACTAAATAAATAAATGAATAAATGAATGAATGAATGAATGAATGAATGAATGAATGAATGAATGAATGAATGAAAGAATGAATGAATGAATGAATGAATGAGAGCTATGACTTGTAGTCATTTCTGATTAAAGGCTGTTTAATTTAATTAAGAAACAAAGTAGAACATGCATTTTCTCTTTCCTGATTGGCCCACAGCCTATTGTTGAAAAAGCTGCTAGAAAATCACACACACACACACACACACACACACACACACACACACACACACACACACACACACACACACACACACATGTGTGCATTTATGGTTTATGAAACCACTATGACTTGGTGGTGGTTTATGGGGACACACATTTCCTCATAAACAGGTAATCTGTTGAACACAAAAACTATGTCAAAATGTTTTATTTTACCCATGGAAGATAATGCTCACTTAAAAAATAAGAAAAACCTATCAGAACATACATACATTCCACTATGACATTTTGAATGGTTTATGAGACCATGACAACATGGTGGTTTGTATCCCACACACACGAATTCTTTGCATCTGGTGAACACAAAAAGTATGTCAACATTTTCTATTTTACCCATGGAAGAAAAGCCTCACTTCAAAAATAAAATAAAAACTATCAAAAAATACACACAATCATCTATGACATTCTAAGGGCGTTATGAGACCCTGGAGGTCTGCATACCACACACGCGACGTGGTTTACGAAACCAATTTTAAATTGGCCATGAAAACCAAAAGAAAGTTTAAGTTGCTGAAACAACTAAATAAAATGATAATAGCAGTTACAAAGTCAGTATTAATCAGCTAACAACATTTAGATTTTACTTTTATAAAAATTTGCAGCACTTTAAAAGTCATGAATTACGAGACCACCAAAAATGGTCTCATAAACCAAATGGTCTCATAATGCGGGTGTGTAACCTGACAAATTGGGCTCGCAAAACATAAATGCACACACACCACACAGAATGTGTGTACAACTTGATTTTTAGCAGCGTTAAAGACAGAAATGTGGCTAAAACCCTCACACATGAAGCAGGAGTTTCAGTCTCTTTTGGTTGTAGTTGTGTTTGGAGAACGTAAAAAAGGTTTATATGGTGTTGTAGCCGAGAATCTGCCGTGTCTTTAGTCGTACAGCTTGATGATATTTATTGATATTTGGGACATGAATTTTGCTGCTAAACTTCAAAATCCCCCAATTAGCCTTTCGCCGGCCCCGCCCCCAGAACGGCTATTGTCCAATCACACATCATAGCAACCGTTACTATCCGACAACTCCAAACAAAATGATGAAGCTAAGCCTAATTTGCTACTAAGCATTAGCCTCGATAGTAGTCGTGTCTCCTTCGTTTCCCTTCAGAACCTCATCGAGCTCAACCAGCAACAGCATGAGTGCTCCCCCCGCCCGCAGCTGGGCGGAGCTCCGCCTCCCAGACTATCCAAGACCCTTTTAGATAAGACACACGTGCCGGCAAATCAGCGTAATATTACCTCAACTGTGTGTCTTATAAACGCACATTAAGCCTTGGCGCAACAGCGGGTGGTGTCATGATCACGTGATGAATTAATGCCGAGCTCCGGCCGGGAACTAAAAATGAAAGTAAACACGGGCTTAAGTTTCTTTTTGTTAACAGAACCAGCTGAGATGATGAACTGGAGCGATGCAGAGCGCCGGGAGCTTTTAGAGCTGCCTGCAGCTCAGATCATCCGACAGCTCACATGGACACGGCATCGCCGCCACCACTCACCGATCCACGTGATCCCGAACGCCGCCTTCTCCCGAAACTCCCAACTCCTCGTTCCCTGCTACGCTTCGCTCAGCGGAGCCGACACTAATATATCCCTCCACTGCATACTGTAACCCTTTTGCCTCGATCTGGATGATATTGAGGAGGAATTGCTCCAAAAAATGTCGCTGACACGCATCTGTCTACTTCTTTCCATCACAGAAATCTGCGGAGCTGCAGTATTTGATCCACTTATTGTCGGACTTGGCAACAGTAACTAAGGGGGGCGGGGCTCGGCGAAAGGTCAATTGGTGGACTTTAGGGCCCAAAGGTCTGGGGGGCTGGGTGGAAAGGTCCGGCGGGCTGGATGTGGCCCGCGCGCCGCCAGTTGAGGTTCACTGGCTTCTAGTGTATGGTTTTCCAAACCGACACACTGACATACAGAGTTTATTCAGTCTGTCGATATTTTAGCTAAAACTGGATTTAAATACAGAAAAAAACGTAAAAAATTAAAAGGAAAAAATAGGAATTGTTTCACATTGATTCAATTATTTTGAAAAGCATAAGAACAAGTCATAGCCCAGCAAACTCTTCAGCTCAATAGCCAATGACTCCAAAAGTAGGTTATAATATAATATAATATAATATAATATAATATAATATAATATAATATAATATAATATAATATAATATAATTCAGCACCAATATTAACATTAAGGGACACATAATAGTCAAAGCCTCATATATTTTCCATTGGTAACAACTCCTGACAGCCTGGTTGCACCTCATAGCTGTCCTGAATGAGGACAGCACACAGCGATGTGTTACAGTGTCATCTATGGCTACATCAGCCCTTTAAGCTTTTATTTTAGCGCAGAACTGTGCATCTGCATAAACTAGTATTATTTACACAGTAGCAGTCCTATCTATTCAGAAATTTGAAAGAGCATTGGTTACACTTGGAAGAGCAATTTATTTCAAGGTTCAAATGAGGAGGTTAAGCTAGTTCTGCCTATGAATAAGCAGCCCAGTCAGAAGGACTCAAGCTTGGATGCACTTACAGCAGAGCCTTTTTCCCAGATATAAATATAATATGCTCAATCCCTTAGCCCAGTCTGAAAACACAAACACGTCTGCTTTTCCTTCATGCCTCTCTTCACCTCTCTTCCTTCATTTTGTTCTGAGTCGTTTCTTCATATTTCTCTGAGTGCTACAAAAGAAGGTGAAATGTGAAGCTGAGAAAAGGAGAAGTACTCCTACCACATTACAGACTCTATGTAAACTAGCTCATTTAAAAACCATCGCTGCTCTACAACAGTCACTTTTATCCTTTTATTTTCTTTTAAACTGAAGCATCAGACGATGACCCGAGTCCTAGCGCGCTCTGGCTTTTAGCTCTGAGTCACTGACCATCTTCTGCTTCAGCCCAAAGAGCAGAACACATCAGCCTTCATGAGGGACAAAAGCAAATCTAAGTGGATCAAGAATACTGTCACTTTGAAACGCTAGAGGAGAAATAACATATCTGGGTTTATATGAAATTCATTGGAAATAGATTGTGTGCCTTTGTAGCAAAACATGGCAGCACATTTGTGAGGAGACTAATTGTTTAGCTTTTGCTGACAGAAACAACCAGAGGTAGAGTGAAGCGTCTGTCATTACTCGTGTTTTTGATCACATCGTGTTTGTTGGGTGGCAGCAGTAATACAGATGCTATTGTAGTAATACCTAATTATTGTAGGTTTTATAATGATGTTTTGGTTTTATTCTACTTGTCTTATGATAGAGACCTGTACAGGATAATCCTCAAAGCCAGAGCATTCCCAGGCATTCCAGTCAGACACCTGAACTACCTCAGCTCCTCTTGATGCAGGAACCTCAGCATCTACATTCCTTATCCTTGAATCTAATGAAATTCAGGAGAAGAGTCATTTATTTCAAAGTTGCCCTACATAAGGAAAACAGTCGATTGTACTGAATCTTACTTGTATGCCCTATCCTGAGCATGCTTGGTTGGTACAAAGGGCAACAGTGGATCTATTTAACTGGAAAACGCCAATAAAGTTTTAATATTGCGATCTCTACTTCTAACTCTGATCAGAACTCCAGCAGCAACATTTTGAATCAGCAGGAGTTTTTTCACGGAAGTTTTGTAGGATTCAGATCTTTAACAGCTGTTTGATCTTTTCTGGCTATGCGTGCAATATTTTCTTTGATTTTGAGTTTTATTTTAGCTCTTTAGATTTTTATTAGGTGCGTTTTTTACTTAAAAGTAGTCAGTTGCAGGAGACAGTGGTTGGTGCAAGGGCTTTGAGTTTGGACCAGCATGTAGGTGGGCCGGTCACGCCATCAGCTGCTGAGATCTCCTTTATCTCTTCTCAAACAACTTTATAGCAGATCAAGCAAAAATGATGATTTCAAATGGATGGATGGATGGATGGATGGATGGATGGATGGATGGATGGATGGATGGATGGAAAATACTGCATATGCATCAAATAGAACGGAGATCCTTACACCGTTGAAAAGCAGGTCCAGGGTAAATTCTTTGCTGGCCTTTAGGCACTTTTTAGTTTGTAGGCTTGTCTTTACTTTTGTCTGTTATCAAGGAGAAGCAGGCATGGACTCTATCCGTTCTTCTAGCTTCTCCGTGATTTTCCGTGTCTTTCCAGCTTTTTAAACAAATCAAAAACGCTGCTCAGTCGACTTCCACAATAGCTCACACACCTCTGCTGAACACTACTGGCTAATGCTGAGAGGCGGTCACCTAACATTGCATGGGGCTCTATGGGAAGAGGGGTGGGCTTAGCAAAGACAACATTGACATATCACCTACATCATATCACAGAACAAGGTCAGAATCACCTTTACAGGTTTCTAAAACAAATCATACAGAATTCCTGAAAAGGGGAAAACTCTGGATCTCTGCTTTAATTAAATATGGTTTCTTATAATCTGAATTTTGTCAATAAAAAAACGAGATCGCGGATACAAGCGGCCGAAATGAGTTTTCTTCGCAGGGTGTCTGGGCTCTCCCTTAGAGATAGGGTGAGGAGCTCGGTCATCCGGGAGGGGCTCGGAGTAGACCCGCTGCTCCTCCACATCGAGAGGAGCCAGTTGAGGTGGCTCGGGCATCTGATTAGGATGCCTCCTGGACGCCTCCCTGGTGAGGTTTTTCGGGCACGTCCAACCGGGAGGAGACCCAAAGGAAGACCCAGGACACGCTGGAGGGATTATGTCTCTCGGCTGGCCTGGGAATGCCTTGGGATTCCCCCGGAGGAGCTGGCCCAAGTGGCTGGGGAGAGGGAGGTCTGGGCTTCCCTCCTTAAGCTGCTGCCCCCGCGACCCGACTCCGGATAAGCGGGAGAAAATGGATGGATGGATGGATGGATGGAGTTGTTGGAGAGACGAGCGCTGGAAGCCATCGCTGCATATAACAACATAGCAAACATAAACGTGCCGACTACTGTTGCCTCCTCCATTGTGTCGATCTTTGTTTACCGCTTTTCGCGCTGATTGATGACGTAACTGACTGCGCAGCGGTCGTGATGTGCTGACGTTTCATCAAATTCCTTAAAGGGCCAAATATATATGGAGACAGGGCAGCTTGAGAGGACCGGGGCTTCGGATCTCCCGGTCAATTTCACGCTCACAGATTTACCCAGAAGTTCTGATAAAGGAAACGCACCTTTTGTTTCTTCTGAGGCTCCACCATGATAAACATGTTACAATAAATGCTAACCAGGTATAGCTCATCTGTTCTGAGCTGGATTGCCGTAAAGCGTTACTGCTTCACACAAGATACATGACTTTGCGAGACTTCAGGGCAGCGGATCGGAGACTGAAGTTGCAAACGAGGTATCCTGCTCACAGAGGGCGAAGGGGGCTGAGAGACGTTTCATTAACCCCGTAAAGGGTCATTTTAGCACATACTGGCTCAAGAAAATGATTTAAATATGAAAAAGTTGCGTAGTATGGCTTTAAGGATCCAAATTTCAATGCAGAACTCAACATGCTAACCTGAATATGCAGTGTGCATGTCAGTAAAGCATGATCGGTCCTTTGCAGGTTGTCAATTAAAAGTAGACATTTTTTAAAATAAATGTTCAGGCTGTAGAATTTCATATTTTGCTGTATTTTGTATGTGTGTATTTATTTATTTATTTGCTAACCTGGATTCCCTGTAAGTGACATTTAGGCTGAGGCTAGAAAATTGTCAGTCTTGTCAAAACCTTTTGATGTGCCCCTAATGCCCAAAGCTTGCCTGCAGCCACTGACAACAACAGGTGAGTGTGTTGACAGCAGCACTGGAACTTTATGGTTGTTCAGGTCACAATGGTTGAATGACTTGACAGGCAGAAAGACTTGACAGCTCAGACATGTGGATGTCCAAACTTGTCTCCGATTACAGGTCAGACAGGATGACCGTTTTTACATTCAGACGTTGTTTATTATTTTCTGCATTAATGAATGAGACCTAATAATGACTCCCAGTGGTTCCATATGAGCTCACGTCATATTTACTGGTTGCTGTTAAAAGCATTACTGTTATATAATAAGCAAACCAACTATTCATTTCAGCGTTTAATGCAAACCCAGTGGTCATTTTCTCAAGTTACTGACAGATGAATAGAAATTCACCCCTTGCAGTTTTAATAGGCTCAAACAAATCCCCAGGTAGTTTCTGTAAGATTAGAAGAGATTCTGCATGTTTAGTCATTTATCGTCTTCATTAGGTCGATGTGGAGGGCTTACACTTTTTTTTTGTTTGCAGTGGTAACTGGGCCTTGAAATAATGACCGTCTTCCAGGAGAGTGTTCTAAATAGGCTCATTTTCTGCTTGTGTCTGTTTCCTAACCTAAATTAGGAGTCGGTGACCTAAATGGAAAATAATGGGCTTAGCTCAAAGTGCCCTTTGATGAACCTCCTTCTACTTTAAACATCCTACGCCTAACTGTGTACTGTTGGGCTTGATGCTTCAGCGTGAGAACTCTGAGGTGTGGTGTGAGAGCAGGTGAAGGGGGTCGGATACGTGTCTCGCGCTCAGTGCGTGAGCGTTGGCAGCGCTGCAGCGTTGGCAGCGCTGCAGCAGTTCGTTTCTACGACAGAGTGAAAACGGACACTAGGGGGTGCTAAAAGTAAGCCTAAAAGTGCAACGTGTGCTTTTAAAAGTGAAGCACAAGGAAATGGTTTGAGAAAAACAATGGCACAGGTAGGAAACCACAGGGACACACCAGACCTGGAGTGCACAATAAAAGATCGATTTACGCAGAGTTTGGTGTGATAACTAGAAACCATCTCATACATGTTTTGTCAAACTAACGGAACTCTTCCAAGGGCAGCAGGACAAAGGTTAAGGAGCAGGTTCAATGAGAAACTATTTATACTTGTTATTTTTTAAAATGATTGGTCACTCTGAGTTTAATGATGACCCGCACTTCTATAGCGCCTTTAAGAGTCAGAGGACTCCAAAGTGCTTTACATCATCATCCTTTATGTATAAGGCACCTTCTTACATTATGCATGCCCAAAGTAGGGGTGGGAATCGAAAACCGGTTCCTGTTTTCATCAGAGAGGAATATGTAAAAGCATTTGTGCACAAAATACGTGATAAAAGTGAATGTCGTGTTTTTGACCCACTCCAGACTAGTGAATTTCAACGCAGCAGCAGCAGTGAGGTTTGCACGTCCTCTCCTGTTAATACTGCAGCTAACACTGCCCATCATGTTAGCAGCATTTACGTCATATACACCCCTCCACACTAGCTGACTCCAGCGACTAAAGTCCGACCTGTGGTGAGATTTTTCCCATCTTGCAAAAGCTACAGCAAGAAGATGACTCTGACTTCATAAGGAGCATAAAGGAGAACATTTGGAATGATCTTCACCAGGCACAGTTGACTATCATAAATAAACTGATAGTTATAATGCAGGAAACTGTGTGCATTAAATTGTTTGCCACCTATTGAACTGCTCGGGAATTGGACTGATGGAATCGACAATGCCATTAATAAAAACGTATCTATTCCCACTCCTAGCCCAAAGTGCTGTACACGATACAGTAAAAACATACCAATTATGTACATTTAAACTATATCATTAAAAAAGAGAATAAACTGTCTCATATCCAGACAGCAGCAGTAAGAGAAAATAAAATGCACAGAATAAACACGACTCACTCTAACTCCTTTAGAAGAGTCAAATAATAGAAACGGGTCTTTAATCTACTCTTGAAAACATCGAGTGATGGAGATCGTTCCATAATTTAGGTCCCAGAAATGAAAATGCTCACTCTCCTCTGGTGGCCCGATTTACTTTAGGAACCACTAGCAAGTCCATTGCAGCAGACCTAAGTGGCCGTGACGGAACATACCGGGCTAGAAGGTTAGACAGATACGGTGGGGCAGATCCCAACTGTGATTTAAAACCAAAAACAAGAATCTTAGAATAAATCCTAAAACAAATGGGCAGCTAATGCAAGGATGCCAGTGTGTCATTCACCCATTCACACGCTGATGGTGATGAGCTACATCATAGCTACAGCTGCCCTGGAGCAGAGGTGAGGCTGCTGAGCACCACCAGCAGGCAAGGTCTTGCCCAAGGACACAACAGCAGAATTCTTTGCCGGTAACCAGGATTGATCCTACAACCCTATTGCTAGACAACCCACTCTACCTCCTGAGCTAATGCTGCCCAGTTTCAGCCTTCTATCCCTATTTTCTGTATTTGCTTTTTAGAGAAATAAGACAGCAAAAACACTCGGTTCAGAAAAGCCTGACAGATCTACGTCACACTGTCACTTAACATTCATGGACTCACCCATCTGGACTCATGACGGGAAAGGCTAGGGTGACCAGATCCCAACTTGCCAAATGTGGGACAGAGACTACTCAATGTGGGACAACGTAAAATTCCAATTTAACAAGATAAAGTTAAAAAGTAAAAAAACAAAACTTATTTTCTGCCTTTTAGCTCCAACATCACTGGTAAATATACATAGTTATTATAAATATTATCATCATATATTTCATGTACTATATATTCTATTTGAATTCAACTTGAACAAGCAAAAGTTTTCAGACTATTTCACAGCTCCTCTCATTACCACAGCTTAACTCAGGCTCTTTGGACCTTCTAGTGGTTCTGATTAGCTTTAGCTAAAAGGATTTTAAACCCATCCACTCATTTTAATAATATAGAAAGGCCCACAGTAAAAAATATGCAGCTTTTAGCAGCTTTTCAGAGTTTTCATTGAATATTTTCCACAACAGAATGACAGTAAAAGTACCAGTAACAATTGTAGATCTATTTAAGTTTGTTTTTACTTTTTTGCTATTTTTTTCTTAATTCAGAAACAAAATGGTGTTGTTGTTTTTTTCAAAAATGACAACACATCTTTTCTAGTAAATATTTAGGGGAGAGAGAAAAAACATCACTGACTTAAATCTGAAGAAATTCACATCTAATCTAACAGGGTTCCTTAGAATGACTTTTTTCCTCAAATGTCTGAGAAAAATAATGAAGGCTTACCTTTAATTCTCTCTTTAATGTGCTTTAAAAGAGTTTAGCTTGTATGTATTTGAAATAAAAATAACTCCAGCACCTTGTGTGTGTTAGAAACTCGTTTGGGACCTGTCTACTTACTGGGAAACCTGCTTCAGTTCAGACCAACATATTTTTTTGTGACTCTTGGATTCTCTGCTCTGTTTCATATCAGACTCCGCGCCGTGACACAAAAAATGACTCTGAGAAACAACACAAAGACCCTGACAGAGTCTCAATGAACACTTTCAACCCACGAGTTTGTTCTAACAGCATTTTCGCCACGGTGTTCATCTTTCCTCCGTTCTCGCTGACGCTTCTGTTTTGGTGGTTCGGGTGCGCGCCCCAAGCGCTCCGGACCGGCGTTAAAGTCCCACCTCCTGGTTCGACTGACAGCAGCAGGCGGCTTTCTCCACACCGTTTATGCAAGATTGAAATTCGGAACGGGAGACTGTCAATGCGGGACATTGTCTCAATTTGCGGGACGTGTGAAAAATGATGAAAATGCGGGACTGTCCCGCAAAAAGCGGGACATCTGGTCACCCTAGGGAAGGCTGTTGTTGGTTTAGCGTCCAGGAAACAGCAGAGAACGTCTGGGCTAGTAGAAGCTAACCGTTAGCATTAGCAACTCCACCACACAGCAGAACTCCTCCAGGCTTGTGTTATTGGTGGAGATAAAACATCAACGTTGCAGAGCAAACAGAGTCAGTGGTAGAGTCGTGTTGCTGTTAGCCAATCAGAGGAGAGATGTCCACATGTCAGGAAGTAAGACTCCAGATCCTGCCGTCTGAAGCTACTTTCTCCTCTGGCTGAGTTCTACGTTCTCAAACAGAAGCATCTGAACTTTTCTCCTAAGAGAACGACTTACAAGGCATGTATTCCTAGTAGAGACCACTGCAAAGTGAACTTATTCTTTAAACAAACATTCCAGTTTGTGATCTAAACGTTAAAAAAAGACGCCACCACCTAGCTGCGGTCTTCAGAGATGTTTCCCTCGTCTTTGAGATGCAGATGGTGATTTGAAAGGGAGTGAAAGAAGGAATTTACATTAAACATCAGAAACCAATGTTAAATCCTGGAGGCAGCCTTAGATTTAATCTAATGTCTAACATATTACCTCGACCCGTCTCCCCTGCAGGTACGACAGCCATTCAGACCTTGGAACGTGTGATCAAAACCTCTCACATGTTGGCATTAATTAGATTTAATCAAATGATGAAGGAATCAAATAAGGGGTGAGGGGGTGGAGGTGAACATGTGATGCTAACAACCTTACTGGTGTGATTGTTCTATGACTTACAAACCTGGAATTCCATAATCAGAACTAAAGAAGCCTTTTGGATGAGTCAACTAACAAAAGAAGACGTCTAATCGCCTTTTTCAACTCTTGTCAGGTTAGTCGCTGCTTGTTTTATCTGCACTCTTCTCTTTTATTTCTGTAAAATGAATATTCAACATTTCCATGAACAGATTTTTGTTTTGCAAGCATTAATAGTTCTTATATCATCACGTAAGAACTTTACGTGTGTTCTGCTGGTGTGAAAGCTACAGTGAGAACTCATTATCTTTGATAACATGCTGGCTTTTTACTTTAAAAGCACAAAAAATGAACAGTAACATCTTGTTTCTTCAGTTACCGACACACACACACACACACACACACACACACGCTTTCAAAAATACTCATTCTGAAAACTGTACAAATGTTTTGGTGCTATTATTAGACAGTCTCCAGAAATATCCCGTAATAAGGCTCAGTCCTGACCAACTGTAACGTGCCTGAAAGCACGCATCACCTCTCCTAAAAGCCGTTTTTCTACCACTCTATGTTAAGCGATATATATTTTTGCAGTATTTTCGTCTCTAATCTCATGCTTTGTTCATTTAATCACTCGCTTGTTCTTCTGATCAGTCCTCACCACTTCCTTTTTCTTCCCCTCGCTCACTCGTTTTCTCTTCGCCGTGCTTTTAGACTGAGGGGGCGAGAAACCCCAAAGCATGAATCATTAAACGATATGAAGAGAAAATACATCACTGCAGATGCACCTGCAGAAATAACAGTGCCGTGAAGGGAGAGAGAGAGGACAGGAGGGGGGAGGAGAGGATCTGGCTGCTTCAACGCTCTAAAACAAAAGATCTGCTCTGTTCTGTTCTTTGCTTTAGTGATTCTGCCATTGTCGGCCATGCCGTTTGATCTCTCAAGCACGTCAATCCAAATCATGTTTGTATTTATTCCATTTTACAACGTGGCATTCCTGCCTTTCGTTGAACTCTGATTTAAAACATGTTGTTCCAACTGAAGCTGATTACAGCAACAGAAAAATGTCTCATTAAACAATTATCTGTAAAACATAAATGATTTAAGAGGCACTTCTTCGGTCCTCGTGACTCGGCGCATTTGATGAGGCGTCTTTCAAGTGCAGCTTGTGGAGAGAACATTAATAGTGAAGAGTTTGCCAAAGATAACTTGCAGGTTTAACCTCTTCACGTTCACAGGGCATCAAATTCTGCCATTTTGCGTCTCTGAGATCCCCAGAAATAATTCTCTGGCGTCGTTGCTGAGACACACTCATTGCAGCCGGATTTGACAGGGAAGGAAAATGCTGCTTTTGGGTGAGCAACAAGCTCGGTCTTTTCTAAGAAATGCACATTCCAGGTAGCGTGTGTGAAGCTGCTTGTGCAACATTTAAAGGGAAGCTGTGAAACTTTTTCATATTTTTAAGTCATGTTCTTGAGCCAGTATGTGCTAAAATGACCGTTTTCAGGGTTAATGAAAATCTCTCAGCCTCCTCTGCCCCTTGTGGCCAGAATACCACACTTGCAACTTCAGAGTATCCGGACCGCTCCCATGAAGTCACGTATCTTCACGCGTGAAGCAGTAGTTAGCATTTATTTTAGCCTGGTTAGCCTTTATTGTAACATGTTTATCATAGCGGAGCCTCAGAGGAAACAAAGACAACATTTATCTTATTGAGCTAAAAAATAAAAAGAACGTCCGACCACATTAGGAGTGAAACACGCGTCAGCATCGGGAGTTTTCTGAATCACCAGAGCTCAGAGACAAAGAAGGATTCAGATTGGACGCTGACCTAAATGTCAGTACAACTTTAATATGTTTTGTTTGTGTACGTTTTAGCTTTCCCGGGTTTGTAATCATCTCTAAAAATGTTTGTCAGGCGGTAGTGATCACGTCCCATACACTCACCCTGAGACCCACATAGGAGGTAGAGCAGGTTGTCTAGTAATCGGAGGGTTGTGGAATTGCTCCCGACGGCTGTTGTTGTGTCCTTGAGCAAGACACTTAACCCACCTTGTTTGCTGGTGGTGCTCGTAGGGACTGGTGCACTGCTTTAGAGTGATGATATACCAGAACATCTTTTAGTTGTACCATAGCACATGTAAGAACCTGTAGTTTTGTCTCGACAGAGTGGTTAATGCACCTTTCACTACCCTGGTGGAGCCATTATCCTACTTTAACTGAGCTCAGATCCAGTGTGCCAGTGTCTTCATTTTGAAATTGGATATTCTGTCTGAAAAGTGCTTACAATGTTATAAACCAGTTGCTGGTCTGCTTCTGTAACCCGTCCTCCTGCTGCTCCTGATTAAAATGGTTCTTTCCTCTGGCTCAGCAAAGTCTTGGTGCTCTATTAAAGCCAGGCTAATATAAAACCATAGGTCAGCTATGGAAATGAAGCTGCTGATCTGATCTGAAACAAAAAAATGAAAAATGCTGTGGTTGGACCTTTCATCTGATACTTGAGAAGGCTGTCCTGTAACTAGTAACAATTAACTAACCGTCTGAATTATTTTTCATAGACTGATGCGTACAACTATGTCAGTATTCTGTATCTCTCACATATTAAGCCTAATTAATGCTCCTCCATCAGCTCCTCGAGGCAGAAACACACACGCATTGATGGAAACGTTTTGCCTTCAGACTTTCGTCACCTGGAGAGTGTTGCAAAGCAATTCCCCTCCAGGACAACAGAGGGCGTAGCGCTTTTCTGGGGTATCCGGTCCAGGATAGTGCACTTACTATTGTGTTTATATTGTGTTTTTTTGTATTTCAGAGACTTTTTAACACGGACAAATGTGTACCTCATTCTCAACCTCTTCATGCGCTCGCCACCTCCAAACCCACGTTTCGCGTCATTTCCATTCACGAATAAAACGCTTGCTGTGTATCTTTATACTCCTCCAGTCACGGGTGAATAAACGTTCATATTTTCTGAGTTTTTCTGCGAGGTTTTCTTCAAGCTGCTCCATGTCTGCAGCTATATATCTTTGGCTTTCTTTTTACTTTTTTTGAAGCAGCAATGGAGGTGTTAGTGATGAATTTAAAGGAAGTGGCATCCTGACCAATCACAAGATTGGGGTTTCCGTCCTGTTCAATGGATGTTTAAAAAAGTGGGCTCCACTCCGTCCGTCCTTGCGAGCCTGCTGGAGAGCCAACAACAACGAATAATGGTGTTGCGTGTCTCCGTTCCAACGCAGACGGAGAAGCATGAATTAGGCTAGAGAGAGAGAGAGAGAGAGAGAGAGAGAGAGAGAGAGACTCTTATTGTATCTTACTGACTTAGAACCACAATCTTACTGTGACATAATGTTAAATTTTAATACCACGTCTCTTACTGGTTTTGACACAACTGCCTTTATTAGAAGTGCATTTTTACCAGTAATGTCAGGAAAGCATCTCATGATGCTTTCATTTGAACTTACGAACTACTTCTTTAAAAAGACTAGTTTTTAGAAAAATAAAACATTGACAGCTTTGCTGCAAGTCCAAATGTTTGTTTAAAACATTTTTTTTACGAGCACAGAGTGTCCAACAAAGTTTAAAAGAGCAGCAGGAAATGTTTTTATGAAGCAATTTTTGAAATTATGCTTAGGGTTAGGTTTAGGAGAGCAAGTGGAAGTTTGTGGTGGGTTCTGGATGCTTTTACCTGTTAATGGCAAACGATTGCCTAGTTTTTCACCATTAAAACACCACACTTTATTAGCTGGCAAATTACATCACTATACAGTTATTTAGATGTGCCACGTTAGGAATTATGGCAGAAAATGTGCCAACAATGGGTTAAAAACAAAAAAAATGAACCCTTGGGATCAAACATTGTGCATTTCTTATTCTGGAGACGTAGCGTGCTCCAACAGCTTTTTCAGGAAGTCTGACCCTACCTTTAAAACCGTCATCTTTAGCTGACATAAACAGTGTGTGCATGTGAGTAATCCTCCTGCATTAAAGGTGACTTGTCACGTCTGCGATGCAACTCACTGAAATTTACCAAAAACTAACTTTAATCCAGCGTTACACACACACACACACACACACACACACACACACACACATATATATATAGTGAGGACCATCCATTGACTTCCATTCATTTTTTTTCATTTTAGTGACTGTATTATGCCTACATGTACATGTATTTATAAATAATTAATACTGTGAGATGAGCTTTTGGTAATGTGTCTAATCTTTTTACGTTTATCCAACGCTGTCTATTCGTCACCACTTAAGTGACTCTTCGATCTCGTACTCTTCAGGACGCTGTATACTGCATAACAGTCAAGTTTTATTTACTGTCATTTGGAGAAAGCTTGTCCCAACACATCTTGGCCTTGTTGACTCTGAGTGCGTCCAGTATGTCCATTAGTGCGACCATTTGCTGCCCCCGCAGCTTGACAAGTCAGAATGATGGGCCTGCATCCACCCCCTCACAATTAAAGCAATAAAGCAATTGGCTCGCTGCGTATAATTAAAAACCAATGAAAGCCTGCCTAGATAGAAAATGTACTTAGGCACAAAATCATTTCAAAGTAGGAAGTCTGTGTGATTCAAGACGCCCAGGCTGCAAAACACTGCCTTACCCAATAAAAATCATCACTGTTAGTAAAAGGACCTTTTGAATCATGAATTTACATGATTTACCATTGCCTCCGTTTCTTCTAAGCCGAGTGTGTTAGCACTTTTAAACTTCAAAAAGGTTACACCCTGCACACTCTTCAATGTTTCCTCTATGTTTCATCAGATAAAGTCTTTGGGTCTTCAGGTTCCTCATCCTTCAACTTCGGGGCATGCTGTGCTACTTCACATGGCATGTCAGCAGCTTTCAGATGATCTTCAACTGTTGTTTTTTTCTTCTTTTTGACAAAGCCGACACATATTCATCATATTTAACACGGAAGAGCTGAAAACACTGTTTGCTGGCTGGCTTCTCCCATTGCATCACCTCGACGTCCTCACTTTAAACTACTTAACTGCTGCTCATGCATCGACTATGAATTAGGGGGCACTCATGATTGCAGCACTCTTTTGACTCTCTATGCATGACTGCAAGAATGAAATAAAGATTTCTGCGTGTATTATTGAACATTTGGTCCTTTGAGTCGGTAAGCACTTTTAGAACACATCCCAGGGCAAAGATAAAAGAAGGTCGTCATATGCATCATTTCCCAAGCCTCCCTGTTAACACTCATGTTCCTGTTCCAAGCATGCTACTCAGCCATTGATTCTAGTGAAAATGGCCTTTGACTAAAAGAAAGCGCTGAACCAGCAGCACATGACTGCTCTGTATTGATTGCAATTCCTGCTCTACAGAACCTTTCCATGCTTGTTTATTTGGCTCTCTGGTTTGTTGACAGAGGAGGGCTGTAAGAGGCCAGACACACAGTAAAAACATGTCCAACTAGGTTCCAGCAGCCCAAAGTCATTAAACCTGATTCTCTCGCTTGATTGTTTGTGGGAATCTGGGAGGATAATATCAATACAAGTTACAAGTCCCAGAGATAACAGAATAATTATAATTTCAGTAGATGAGGTACAACTCAAAAACAATCATGTTGGTCAGAACATGAAGTATGTTGCATGCAAATGATGGCAGAAGTTTTACAATTCACATCATTGGCTCTCTCTTTTATTATTTATCTCAGCTTAACCAGAGTAATCCTGGTGAGCTCCTTAATGGAATAATTTGTTCATCTTGAAGTGTACCTCTAGTGAAAGTTATAAATAATTACTATCTTACCTGTAGTATTGGGACAGTAAGTGAGTTGATATGCTCCAGATTAGTATAAACCATTATGCCACTGTCATTCTTGCGTTTTACAATTTTGGAAAACATTTCTGCCAGACTTCTGGAACCACTGAATTTGTAACTTTTTATGGTGCCCCGTTTATGCCTCCTTCTGGGGGCATTCAAGGGAGGATACAGAGACACAGATGAGCACTGAGTTTGCGTAATCCAATCCTGATGCAACAAAAGCATGTACAACAGATCCCAGGTAGGGTTCTCTAGGGAAAGGGCTTTAATCGAGTTATGTGGCGGAGCTGAAAAAATACGACTCAACTGTGGCATTAATTTGTGAGGTCATGGACAGGTAAGAGTCAAGTCTTACCCCTACTGCACACCGGAAGAATCAGTGGCGCGAAACGGCAGCGGAACGTCGCTGCTTCAAATAGAATCCATTATAGACTGTGGGGGTTATTCAACCTAGCCACCACGTGGCAATTGCAGGCACGTCCCAGAAGCAGCATGTCGCGCCGCTAAAGATTGGATCTGGTTCTATTTTTGCCACTAGCCGCTTCTGGGATGTATCAATTTCCGCAGTTAACATAGGGCTAGACAGGAAATCACACTCAGCTTCAGTGAAAAATGTCCGGTAGTTTTCAAAATAAAAGTCTATTGCAGCAATGCGATTTCATATTTATGTAGATTACGTCTATACATGTGACATAACAGCTTATTTACTCCCTGCATCGTTCGAGAAGTGCAACAGTGTGTTTTAATGGGTTTAATCCTGGCAGTGGAGAACATTATATGACATCAAACAATGATGTCAAACGTGATTTCCTTCTTTTTGGTTTAATGGCAAATGGCATAAACAAACTGAACGTTTGAAGTCTTGAGGGATTTTATGATCTCACGAGTCCAGCAAAAAGCACGGCGGAAAAGCCCCTTCTAGGCTGAGATTCTCCTCGTGTGTACTGGTACGCAGCGAAAATCACGAGGAAACCTTTCCGTGACACTGATGCTTCCAGTGTGACGTAGGGGTTACCCCTAGGCTGGTCACACAGGCTTTCAGATTAAGAGAAGGGAATGAGGGGGCACCGGATGTGCGATTAGGACTCTTGGGGGTGAAGAGAATGCTGGAGTCTTTTTGTCATTGAGCCGCAGAAAGTCAGCAGTAAGCCAGTCTTTACAGTTTTTCTCAGTAGCTAAAACACTAAACCCTGTTGTCTGAACC
Organism: Aphyosemion australe; assembly: GCA_006937985.1. Taxonomy (NCBI): domain Eukaryota; kingdom Metazoa; phylum Chordata; class Actinopteri; order Cyprinodontiformes; family Nothobranchiidae; genus Aphyosemion; species Aphyosemion australe. Next base: position 1,650,293 of record SSNS01000033.1, read on the forward strand.
ACAGGCTCAGTTGCTTGAACCAACTGATTGAATCAATCACTCTTTTGGCAAAACCATCAGCACGTTTCACCTGTTTAGACACCACTTGCCAACACATTTTCATTGTGATGCACTGCTGTGCTGCATAATGGTGAGCACCGGTGACAAACGTCAATCACAAGTAAAGCACAGGTGTCACCACTTGAACACAACAACTAAAAGTTGATCACACTTGTGGCTAATGATGTGAGGGATCATACTCAGTGCTTCATCCTTATAGATGTATTCATGGGGTCTTTCCACTGCATCCAGTAGAAAACCCCTCTGTAGAAATAGATCTAGTTTAGTAAGTGATACAGAAAAAGTGATTTAGGCCACTACAGTCTATCACTACGTAATCAACACTAAATGTGTCTGGATAATATGCCAACCTGTACGTACTGGAATCTTTGCTCTTTGCACTTACAGTAGTATTTGTATATATTTGTACTTTATTTTTAGTAAATGGGCTTACTGTACAAAAGTGTCAAACGCACAAGATTTCTGTTTAGTCTTTTTGTACAAGTGCTAAATGCACAGTTATTCTTGTTCTGCACCATGCATTTCACCTACAGAGAACAATAAACATTTATCTCTCCAGCTTCATGTCCTGAGCATTGTGTTTTCAATTTTTCTACCTAGTGTTTAGTGACTGTTCAGTAGTGACTGTCATTTTGATTGACTTGGGGCACGATTGGACAACATAGTTCAGTTATGAGCACAGATTGAACTGTTTTGAGGTGAAAGTTTGGTTTCGCAAGAAGAGTCTGAGGTTTTGGGGATTTAGTTGAAAATTGGGTTTTGTGTTCACAAGTTAGAGAAAGGGAGAGCAGCTTTCAAGAAATGTGTCTTAGCAATCGAGAAAAACTGTAACATCTCAAGATAATCTAGGAGTAGGTGAGAAGAGTTTTGTTGATTTAATGCCAGATAAATCTGACAGTCGTCAGCGTAAAGATAGTAACTCATTCCGTGTTTGGCCAATATCTTTCCAAGTGGAAGCGTGTAAATTGAGAAGAGGAGAGGCCCCAGGATGGAACCTTGAGGCACTCCACAGGGGATTGGCACAGAGAGAGAGGAACAGTCTTTAATGTGGACACTAAACTGTCAAATTTGATCAGAGCCAGTGAAGTGGCCCCAGTCACTCCCGCCCAAAATTCAAGCCTACTAAGTAGAATGTTATGGTCAACAATATCAAAAGCCAGTGAGAGGTCTAATAATAGCAGCAGGACATGGAACCCGGGTTCGGTTGCCACCAAAATATCATTAAGCACACAAATGTGGGAAGATTCTGTGCTGTGATATGGCCTGAAAACAGATTGAAAAAGGTCAAAAAGGCAATGACAGTGACATTAACAATGCTAAAATTCAACAATAAGCAAAATTATAATTAAACACAACTTTAAAAATAAACTTTAGACTGAACTAACTTCACTCGTCACTAAAGGAAAAATTAAGACATTAAAATTAATGTCTTAAATGTACTGGGCAATATCTCGTGTGAATGAGAATGTTCTATTGATTCCTAGCGCTAACAGTAAACTAATTTGATGCACACCAAATAATCCTCTCTGCAGCCAAATGTGTTTTAACTACTAAAGAATGGCTGCAGAGATGTATATATTAAAGGCAGAAAGTAATTCTGATGAGGTCTTCTAAAAACTCCATGAAGATGCATTTCATCAGCCTTATTTCCCATTATGAATAATCTTAAATCTTTTTGTGGGACTCAACAACACACATCATGTACATAAGATAATATAAGTATAACTTAGTAATAACTTAGAATTTCACTTGATGCATAACATCACATGTTGCAGAGTTTTGTTTTCTTTCTGTCCTTAATAAGTAAAATCACACCTTTCAAACTGGACATGAGGGTTTTTTTGTCCCTCTGCAACCTGACAGAGAATGTGTGATTCATTTTGAACACTCCACGCTCTCCTTTCTCTCCTCATTTCCAGACATGTCTGACCAGCAGGTGCTTTTCTAACTTGTCACATGAGGCTGTCAGCTATTGTGACATTCAATTACTCCTTTAGTGCTTGCCATCACAAAAGTGCCTTGGCTAGGGCAAAGGAGGTCACTCCATCCCTCCACCGATTGGCTGATTTGGCCCGGTCAAGAGAGCAAGATTTGCGGTCTGAAATGAGACACTGAGCACATCTGACAGGGAGCATGAGTACAGTGCAGCAGGTCTTGCTCTTTCTGATATTTTGAGAGTTTCATAGTCACAGAAGAAAACACTATGAAAATGTGTTTTAGCAGTTTGCTTGTTGTGGCGTAAGTTCTAGGAAATTCTGCATCTATTTTTTTTATGTTTTGCTTTGTGTGAACCCCAGGAAGTGAATCCCAGGAGTGCAAATGAAACCTTGGTGCCTGGTGATTTAGATACAGATAAAAAAAATTTGGATCTTATGGTTTTCAGAAAACCAGACATAAGTAAACATCTCTCACAGAAATGTTTGTGTAAAGCTTTACTTTGTGAATGTCCTCCACACCATAATATAGTTATGAATCTTTTAAAGTTTAAAAAAAATTGTCACGATCCTGGCTTCCCAACACCCACTTCAGGCCTGATCACCCCAGAACTCCTCCACCTCAGACCCAAATCTGCTCCAGTAGACCAGAAACCAGCCTTCATCCCACAACTCATTCCCCTCAGACCAAACCCGCCTCAGGACTTCACTACCCATCATGCCCCACACCAGACTTCCTGGCCACGGGTATTTCAGGAAGTCAGAACCACTGCTCAGGGCTCAGTCATCGTTCTGCTCGACATTTATGCCAGACCCGAACTTGTTCCAGAGCTCAAGACCAGCCAGTCTGTAATTCATCCCTGTCGACTACCATTAAGTCATTATGCCTTATTCTGGAAGCACCGCGCACGCGCGTTTCCTTTCGAGCTGCATGCCGCGGTTCCTATATTAACCACATGTCTGTTCAAACCCAGTGTCAGTTCACTCTGCGTTTGGGTCGTAACAACATGCCACATTCCTACTCACTGTTGTCTTCTCAGTCCAGTCCCAGCAGCACCCTGACAAAAACAAACTAAAATAAAAAAACCAAAACATTTTCAAGCTTAGCAGCTGTTCACAAACATATGAGTTTTTCCAGAAAAAAACATCTAAAGTAATACAAACTTAAATTGGCTCACCACATCAAGAGGACCTCTGAATCCCATTACTGAGAAGTATCTGAATCACATTAAGTCTTTCAGAAAAGCTCCTCATTGTGACTTCAGAAATGTCAACTTGACGTTTAGATGCTTAGATGTTTTCATGGACAATTGTTTTGTTTTGGGTTTGTTTTCCTGTTTTTGTATTCACATGTAATTTTAGCATAAACTGTCTTTACCTTCAAGATGGGCTTAAGGTCAGAACAACAGAGAATACAGGTCAATTTAAGATTAATTCACCAAGCTACACTCTTTTCTTCTGGGTAACAAAAAATGGTAATTGGCTCCTACAAAGTCCATTATTTAGCACAATTTAAGGCAGTACTGTGTGTTAAGGATATACTTTTGTCTTGGCTGCATTTGGACTAGGTGCTTGGTTCTTTTGTTTGGTTTTAATCAGGAAACTTTTTACTAATGAGTCAAATAGTGATCATTTCAAATCTCTACACAGAAACAATACACACTCTAAACCCAGATAAGTAGAGTTTACTTAAAAAAACTCAGGTAACACTTTGCCCTAAATTTTTTAAGTAATGAAGCATTAGTTGAGTGAGTGCAGCGGACTACATTCAATACACTTGAACCCTTAATAGAGTGAAATGGAAATTTTGAGTTGAATGTACTATAGTTGCAGAGTTACAGTAAATAAAGATACTTAGTTGAAACAACTATTAATCACCCATTTATATAACTCAGCTTGTTTTTATGCATTACTCTATTTCCAGTTGAACCAATTTTTACATTTTAACTGACAGATGCCAGCTAACTCATGCCTCATGTACCACATGACTGCAGGCAGTCAGTGAGAGTTGAACTCATGGTTACAGAGACCAGAGCCTTTAGTGAGAACCACCACCTTACCATATACAGTGGAACAACACAGTGGTCTCATTCCTGAGACCTTCCTCCTGACTTATGGTGTCAACATGACAGAACAAATAACCCCACCTTTGCAAAACTGAACAAAGCAATAACCAAGAAAAACACACAAGACAACACAACCTCCCACACACAATAAACATGCATAAACACCCCAAAATAGAACAAAATAGCTAAGAAAATGACTACTCACAATGCACCTCACCCACTGCTGCTTTCACAGTGGGTGGGGTCATTTTTTAAATCTATAAATTGCAGTTTTAAGTTGACTAAACTCTGGTCATTGGCCTAAGGCGTCAAACATGGGGTAGAAAACTTGCTTGTTAGAACTTCAGTGCAGCTGAGTTCTTCCTCTTTGTTCTGTGTGTCTCTGTTCTGTCTCTAAAGAGTCAGAGCTCCTCAGCATCTGGTCAGAACTGGTATGAACCAGGTTTTTGGAGGTTGCAACCAAGCAAACTTGATTATTTTAAGTAGTTTGAACTCAGACATATAAGCTAGGCCATTATAAAGTACAGTTTACTCAAATGTATAAGTGGTATTAAAATTACACGTGTTTTAGTAATCTAAACTCAGTTTGTTTAAGTAGAGAGTACTGATTGGACTTCAAAACACAATTACAATAAGAAAGGACATGAAACAGGTCAGCTAACTCAGGATTAACAAGTAATGTTAATTTAGAAACATTTAAGTAATGTGAACAAGATCATTTGAGTTTAATCAAAATATGGGTTTACAGTGCAGTGTAAAGATGGTATGAGATTCCTTTAAAAGAGCTCAGCATGTGCTGGAGAGGGAGCAGATAAAGGAGGAAAAGTAGAGGGCCCAGCACTGAACCTTGTGGGACACCATGGGTGAAGATGGGTGGAAAATGGCCTGTATTTGTATAGTGCCTTCTAGGGTTCTACAACCCCCCAAGGCGCTTCACAACACAATCAGTCATTCACCCATACATTCAAACACTGGTGATGCTGAGCTACAGTGTAGCTACAGCTGTGCTGGGATGCACTGACAGAGGCGAGGCCTGCCGTACTCAGGCGCCACCGGGCCCTCCGACCACCACCAGCAGGCAATGTGGGTTAAGGACACAACAGCTGAGTTCTCTGGTGGGAGCCGGGATCAAACCTGCAACCTTCTGATTACTGGACAACCTGCTGTACCTCCTGAGCTACTGCTGCAGATACGAGAACCACTCCAGAGCAGTAATAGGGACCTACATCTGTGAAAGATGTGCTGTGGAGATGTGTCATCATGTGTTTCATGATGATTCATGAAATACAATTAATATATTCCCAACTTCTCACATTAAATCTTACAGTCGGAAGATTGGCACAACGCACATTTTTGATTATAATTATATAAACATATTACTTATATGAATCCAAAACAAACAAACAAAAGACATAGATTTTAGTTGAACTTGAGTGAACACTTTTGGTACATCTTAAAAAGAAGGAAAGAAAAACAATCCTTCCAGCTAATTAGTACTGAAAAAATACCTTGCCTAAGGAAAAATGCCTAATAGTCCATTCAGCCTTGAATGGCTTCCTGAAGTCTTGAATTTTATTGTATTTATTTATGTGATCATAAAGGACTTATGAAGGTGTATTGATCATGAATTTTCATTTACACAGTCACTAAAAACTTTGTAAAGTCCTAAAATGTTTGTTTTTTTACAATTATAAATGAGTTTAGAGGGTCTAAAGATGAGATTTTTTGTTTAAACAACTTTATAAAGTTTTGAAATAAAGCTTTTTGCTTTAGACCAGCATAAGGGCTTGTTAATGGGGGTAGGTGAATATTGAGAGCAGGTGTGTGTGGGTGTGTTTTAAGCTGGTTTTGTGCTTGTTTTACTTTGTGAAGAGCCGTCTGCTGTTATGTTGTTTTGAATTTAATGAGAGGAACGTTTTGGAAATGAGACGGTTCATGTCAAAGGGCTTTTCTTCTTAATAAAGATGTTAAATATATATGAAGCTTTTGCTTTGTGCAAATGTTTTTCTCATTCCAAGCCAATTCTCCTACCACATGAACTAGTATGATTAACTCTTATTTATGATGAAAAATAATGTCTCCTATTAGAAACACAGTGTGTTGAAGAGGCCTTTGGTTGCATCAGGATTCTACCCTAAATTTTTTATTTTGGAACTGCTATTAATCTAAAATATTTTTAAAATATGCTATACTATTGGGCGATGGTGGCAGAGGAGTTAAGTGGTCGCCTTGCAATCGGAAGGTCGCAGGTTCACATCTTGCTCAGTCTGTCGCTGTTGTTGTGTCCTTGGGCAAGACACTTAACCCACCTTGCCTGCTGGTGGTGGTCGGACGGACCGGTGGCACCAGTGTACAGCAGGCCCCACTTCTGTCAGCGCGCCCCAGGGCAGCTGTAGCTATGATGTAGCTCATCATCACCAGCGTGTGAATGGGTGGATGACTGATTGTGTTGTGAAGCGCCTTGGGGGGTTGTAGGACCCTAAGAAGATGCTATACAAATACAGGCCATTTATACTTAGTGAAATATATTACACTTCTAAATATTTCCAAGTTGGTGAGAATACAAATGGTTTGACTCACTCAGAATGTGACTCTAAAGCATCATCCTAACTTTATAAAAGAAAGTTTCATTTTAATAGGAGACATAAAAACATAGCTGTCTTGTTTTTACTTTTGTCAGTTCAGGAAAGCTGCTCAGAAAAGTTCAAAACCCCACATATCAGCTCAGAAGTGGTCTCTTTTCAAAGTTTTGCTCCAAACAAATTTCAGGCGTTTGCTTTGCTGCCACCCTTTCTGCTGTCACAGTTCCAGTTTCTCTGTGTTTAGGCGTTTTATGTGCAGACCATGCTTTCTCTATCGGAATAAAAATATTTCTACTGTAGGTTGTTTTTACAGAAATCTTTGAAAAACCTCACATACGGTGTAGAAATGTTTGCTGCTCATTAACACATAAAAGTAGCAAAAGTAGGCAAATGAAATGCATTTATAGCTGTTTTTGTCCACGCCCCATACTGGTCAGCCCAACTCTGCCTATAACATAAAATGCCATTTTCACATTTTTCAAAAAGCTAAATTCAATTTCACACAAATATGATGGAGTCCTCCCGGAACACCTTTGAAAACTTAGTGAGGATTATTTTCAACAGGATTCCTTGAAGCTGTTCCATTTCTTCTGTTTCTTTGAAGATCTTGCAACGTGTCAACCTGCATCTTTTTACTGGTGGGCTTCGCCTCCAAGCTGCTGATTGGTGCTCAGTCTCTTTCCTACACTGCCTTAATTGTTGGGTTCAGAGAGGTTGAGCAGGATTATATTTACAGGTGATTTTCTTCTGTGACAATAGCTCTGTCTTCTCAACTAGTCCTTGACTCTATTTCCTGAAATGCCAACACATCTGGAGTATCAGACGCCCTCGGTGTCAGTTTTCACTGCTCAGTTGATGCCTTTACTTTTGTATTTGATGCTTTCTCGGTGGGTATCATTTTTGATCAATATTTGACATATCCAGAATATTAAGCCCAGAAAACACTAAAATACCAGCCCATTGCACAGTGAATAGCAGCTATCACAGGGTTTTGATGAATCGAAGTGGATTGGATGAATTTGAATAATCCATAAATTTGAAGCTCGAGTGGGAGGCCATGAAATTATTAATGTTCTTTTTGTTTTATAATTTATTTTTCATTTAACAAATTCTTAGAACATTTGGCATCTTCGTGCAATATGACGACAATGCTCCTAAGACAAACTGAAAAATGTTTGAAATGCTTGTAAATGTTTGTGACGGCTAAAATCAACCCCGTTTAAGGGTTAGGGCAGGAGGCAGCCAGGTAGGTTCAAAAATCAAAAGTTTTATTTTAAGGCAGCGGTCTGGAGCAGGAGAAGGAGGCCAAAAAAAAACACAAGGAACTGACAAGGAGTGGACGACTAAGCTGGGTTTAAATAGGCAGGGAAGTGAATACAGTCAAAGGAGCAGGTGTGGTGATTACTGATGATAATGCCATACAGGTGTGACTAGTTAATGGAAGGATGGGAGGCGATACAAAAACACAAACAGACTGAAAGAACACACTAACAGATGACTAAGGACAAAAGTAAAACACAAGGCTGGACCAAGGGGAACAACACAATAAATATAAAACATAACTACAACTGAGCTAGAAAGGCTGGGAGAATAAAGTAAACCATGAACAGGGAATGACTAAAGACATGAACCAAATAAGAAATAAATGAAAAGGGGAAAAATGATGAAGGACTGGGCCAGAGGAGTGGCTGGGGATGAATGTAAGAGCTGAGTGAGTGAGTGAGTGAGTGAGTGAGTGAGTGAGTGAGTGAGTGAGTGAGTGAGTGAGTGAGTGAGTGAGTGAGTGAGTGAGTGAGTGAGTGAGTGAGTGAGTGAGTGAGTGAGTGAGTGAAAGGGGACAGGAAACACAAGAAAACCTGGGAGGAGGAGAACATATGGAATGGACTGAGACATGGACAGGACACTAACATCGTATAGCTATAAATATGTTGTGGAGATAAATAAAAAAAACAAAATAATAAATAAAGTGGTTCTCGCATGTGTCTAAAACCTCCACCAATAACACGTTTCAGACCAGAACCAACCACGGACCATCCGGTTGAACCGCCGCTCTTCCCTGGGTCCTCCACTCATTCCACACTCACGTATTCAGCACCAGAACACCACTGGTGTGAGAGGTTCTCCGCTCAATAACATCAGAGAAGGAGAAACAGCCGGCTGCTACCACTTCAACTTCAGGACAAACTACCAGAGTCCCAGAAAGAAAAACACCATTTGAAGTCACGGACAACAAAAGACGTTTGGACCTAGAAAACGGAGACTGGTGTTTACCGCTAGCTCGTTTCCTCTGGTGATGTGGGTTTCTGGTTCTGGTTGTTATAACAGCTTTAACCTATCAGCTGAGCTTTGGGAACACTGGTACAGTCTTTTAACACACATGTAGCTTTTTATCTTGCTTTATATGTATTTTTATTGATCTTTATGTAAGCTGGAGCTTTTATTTGTAATAAAAATATCTAATACTTTGATGCCACACAATTGTTTATGATATTTATAATTAGTCACCTCAGCACGTGGATGAAAACAGCTGGCAGCACCTGAAGGGAAAACCCAAAATATGTTTTGATGGGGAAACACATTCCAAACAGAGGATGTTATCTAAAACATACGTTTTTCAAAAGAAGACCCTTTAGATTCCTCCACACATCTGAATGCTTAGCCAGCGTAGCTCCAACAGCCTCCATCTTGCTGCCTCTATGTGACAGATATGCTACAGTGAGAGGAGGAGAGGAGTTTGGCTTCTGCACATTTAACAAAAAGCAAAAGTGTATTACAAAGCAGTGTCTAAACAATTATATGAACAGCTTTTAATTATATAGTGTTCACATATGAACAGAACAACAAGAAATTGATGTCAACCTAAAAAAAACGAGTAAAGCACCAGCCTCACTTTAGTTAGCCACGAGTTTCACAACACATTATCCAATTACAGTCAATACTGGCAGATTCTGGCATGAGAAGCAGTGAGCATTATGCACTCTTTTTTCAAATGATGGGCATTGTATTAATTAATCAGATAGTCTTTATTATTATTGTAGCTATGGGAGTACAATAAAATTATAATTGCATTATAAATGCATTGTCATCTGGTAGAATCACGGCCCAGCTTGAAGAATTTGTGCCGCTATTTTAAATTCAAGACATGTACCTTTGGCCTTAATAATAAATCAAATATTATTTTATAATCATGCATCTACTAACTTTATTATAAATGAGTCACATCATTGAAACTCGGATCCATCATTAAAACAATCCAGAGTTTCCCAAAACAACTTATAGTACAGCTTTACTGCCAGAATTGCGGAAAAAAGGGAAGGACATGATGTTAAAAATGTTCATTACACTTCCTGCTGACACACACATTAATAGGAAGGGAGGCTATTTTTCATCACTTAGAAATTAAGGTAGAAAGCAAAACATTATTCTTCTGCTGATCCCATTAACACCTAGACAGTGAGGTATTTACCAGAGCTCAGTCTGAAATAAACAAATCTGTCTTCAACAAGGGTTCAATAAGTTTATAAAGCACTTCTGTATGTTTTGTGTATCTTTGCTCATTCATTGTGGCTTCGCCTCAGTTCTTGTGACAGTCGCATAAACGCGGTGTTGTTGGATGCTCTCCAGTTCAGTCCATCTTCATGCTTATGTCACGCTGACAAGGTGAAACTGGATCCTTTTGAGCAGTAATTTGTTCTGTTCTTCGCTGTGCCAAGAAAATGTGATAAAAGACTTCTGGAGACTGCTGACACAATAAAAGTCAAGTTCAATATCAAAAGCTAATCTGTTCAGCGACAGCGAGAGCCTTGAAATTACAAGTTATACCTGAAACCTTAATTAAAATTTATTTCAGACCTAAAACCATGAAATTGTTTCTCAAATTTGGCGTGCACCGTGATAAAAAGAACCCTGTTTTTGACAGCCATTGATCCATCTACCTTTGTTGTTTTAAATCCTGGAATTTGGATTTGGATTTAAAAAAAAACATGTTGCAAACGATGAATGGATGTGGAGCAGGTGCTACAAGGTGAGAGGAGGTACATTCCAGGTGGAACATAAAACCAGCTGCAGCTTTTGGGTTATTGGTTTTAGAGTTTTTACAGGTGAAAGCAGCAAGTGGATAAAGAACTGTGGATGGAGGGAGGAAGTGATGATGTAGATGACGGAGGAGGGGTGAGCTCCTGTGAAAAATCAGAAGCCCCCTGGGAGACCAGCTGAGCTCAATTACCAGGAGAATACAGTTGCAAGGGGAAGCCGAAAGGATACAGCATCGATCTGTCACACACTGACAGCGGGGAAGAAAGTGCCGGCAGAAAGGGAGGGCTGGGTGGCAGACAAGAAACAGTGAGAAAAAAAACGAAATTGGAAAAAGGGGAGAGTCAGAGTGAATAAGGAAGGGAGGGAAGACTTGAAGGAGGTCTAATCATGCTCTTCCCTTTAATAACGAGTTATGCAACCGTAATTATAGACATAACTTGACTCGATTTAAAACTGAGCTGGTTATGTTCTTAAGACTGAATTCTGCTTTGATAATCAGATTATACATTAATACGTTTGACAAGGAAGGAACACCTGAGAAAATAGATTTTTAAGTAGGTTAATCAAGCATTGATTCATGATATTGGTCTCTTTCCTCAACTCATTTACTTAAAGATCAAGTCACCCCCAAATCAAGATTTTTCTGATAAACTGTATAAATGAATCTAATAGTGCTGTAGACATGTGCAGTCATTATTTTGGGGTCTAATGCATCTTCAAAATATAAATACTCTGCCTAAAACCGTCAGTGTAGCGCCCTCTTCAGCTTAAAAGTCTGCTCTACATTTGAATTTGAAACAGCCATTGCTATTGGCTAAGCAGTACCATGTGACGTTAGCTGACACCCTTTGATGCGGCTGCACGGCGGGTGATGCAGCTAAATTTCAACCATTCCCCCGGCTCGCTAGGCGCCGGTTGCCTTTGCAACTCATACGAAATGATACATTTAGAGTGTTAGAGTCTGTTTCCAAGATTAACTTCTCGGGAATAACTATCGATAGTAAAGTAAGTTGGAATTCTCACATCAATCACATACAAAGTAAGGTCTCTAAAAGTGTATCAATTATTAATAAAGTAAAATATTTCTTAGATTATAACTCACTTATTGGCCGACTATTTTGACCAGACAATGGTTCTCTATTATTTTTAATTAATGGAATTACTTTTGCTATCTTCCATTGTGATGGAAAAATACTTTCCTTAAAACATGTGTTAATTATATGTGAAACTGCCCATGAAATAAAATCTACCACCAACTTTAGCAATTTTATATCAATATTATCCATTCCAGAGGGTTTATCTTTACTATTTAAAAGCATTTTTTAACGTAATCCTCTGTCACCTCCCTGAATTTAAACCCACACTCTTTGGTCTGCATGATTCCTTCCTTTATTCTTTGATAGGAAATGTTTTCTTCTTTTCTTTCCTCCATAGTATTACTTAATGCTGTAATTTTACTAATAAAAAACTGTCTCAAATAATCAGCTATTTCTTTTGGTTTAGTTAGAAAAATTCCATCTGCCTCTAGAGAAGTAGGCGCCTTCCTTTTTTTAACCCAAGATTGTCATGGGCCAGTCAAATTAATCATATTTTGCAAAAACTTGGGAGAAGTATGGGCACGATCAAATATTGTTGTAAATGTATTCCTCGGTGGCTAACCAAAAATTTAGTTCAATCACTAGTACTGTCTCATTTAGATTATGCATCAGTTATTTGGTCCAACACAAGTGAACATAATTTACATAAGTTACAAGTGGCTCAAAATAAAGCTGCACGAATAGTTCTGGGTTGCAATTACAGAACAAATGTAAGAATTATGCATGACAGGTTGGCTTGGTTAACAGTTAAGAGTAGACTAAGATATTCACTGATAACATTCATAAGAAATATAATTACGACAAAGACACCTACAATAATTTATGATAACTTACCATTTTTTTCAGATAATGATAACTACATGACACGTCAAATAAGAGACATAAGGTGTGCACGACCCCGCTGCAGAACTAATCAAATGCAGCGAGCAGTTTATTATAGAGCCATGGTTGCATGGAATGCAATACCTAGATTTTGTTGTTAGACAATAACAGAAGAGTTTTTCAAAAGAAGTTGAAACTTTTTTTGTTAACACAAGATTAAATTGTGACCATTATTCTCTATGTGGAACATAACTGAAGCTGAGATGTCAGTCCCTATTGGTTTTTGTTAGTTAGGATTCTTCATCTTTGTATGTACTTAGTTGTTTAATTGGGAAAACTCTCTATACTTATTTATTGTACTATTCAATTCACACATTAAATGGTGTGATAGATATAGTTATTTACTGGAAATGAGCCAGTCTGGGTATAATTTTTTAAACTTCATGGGTTTGTAATGTATGTGTGTGTGTGTGTGGGGGGGGGGGTTGGGGTGTATGCAAAATGTTTGTAATGAAGTGAAATGAAAGAGACCTCAGGAAGAATAGCTCAGCACTACGGTGGGAGCTAATGAGGTTCTCAATAAATAAATCAAATCAAAGTTAAAGTCCCAAGTCATCATCACACACTGGTGAAATTACATCTCCGCATTTGACCCACCCCCACGCTGGGGAGCGGTGAGCTGCAGCTGTGGCCGTGCTCGGGAACTGACTTACACTTTAACATGACACCAAAATAAAGATTCAGTTAAAGATGAAAAATGTTTTCAAACTAACTCAGATCAAAGAATTATAGTTTTTATTAACATTCAATCAGCTGAAAGTTGGACAATCACAAGATTTTAAGCTACTTTCATCACAAATACCATAATCTCTAATGGATTTCTGTATTTTAGTGCTAAAAATAGTTGGTTGCAGTTTAATATTCCCAGTTAGGTTAATCAATCATTTTTAAAAACTATATTGGATGAAATCATGCTAATAAAGATTAAATCCTGCCTTCTTAGAAAATAAATGAGAGAGTATATTATACTTACTTGTCTTTTGGGGATTTGTCTGGTTGAAAAAGTTAAACATGAATTTGGCAGAAATCAGTGTACAGGTTTTGCATGAAATATGAGAAATATCAAAACTACCAAACATGGCTGAATGGCATGAAGCTAAAATACAACCGAAGACTCCAGAATTGAGTAGAGAACAAAAACAGCAGATCCAAGGGTTAAATGAGTGAGTGAACACAGGAGAGTGAATCCTGATGGTTAATTACATCTGAGATCAATGAAAAACCAGAATTAAAAACTGCATTAACAAGGTTAGACATGTTCAGAATAATTCAGCCTATGACAAATTTACAACTGAAGTAGTCAGTAATTAAAAATAAAATGATACAGAAACAAAACTAACAGGAACAAAGTAGCACGCTCTATAAAAGAACAGGAACATCAAAAAGAGCCGTCATGACTGAATCTAATCAATAGAATTATGAAGGACCTCAAAACCAAAACCTATTGAATTGTGAGTTTGATCCATGGTATATGTATATTGCAGGGCACTGACCTTGGGAAAGTTAAATGTATGTTTGTGAAACTCAAAAATGAGACAAATAAATATTTACACAATAATAAACATAATTTCTTGTGCTTACCCAGGTCTGGGTCATGAGAGCAGCAGCTTCATCAGGACAACCCAGGCTGTCCTAACGGATACCAATGCATTTCCAGATCAGCATGGAGATGTAATTCCGAGTCAGACCTCGGGTTCCTCCCAGAAGAACTTCCCTGAATCGCTCACCCAATAACTGTTCAGGTGTTATCCCCTACCTGCATGCCCTATCCCTCCTGACTGGCCTCCTTCTTTACCACAACACTCCAGTTTAGAGTTCACGTGACTGCAGATGCAGCCCTGGTCCACTTATCGATCTCCTGCTCCATATATCCGTCACTCATAAGACCTTGGGATACCTAAACGAATCTACCTAAAGCAGAATCAATATAATAGAAACAGCAGAAACAATATAATAGCGTGAGTTTTCTAAAATTAAATATAAAACATATCAGCAAAATCCAGAAACTAAGGATGGGAGGAAAAAGCAACACGACTTCACAAGTTTGTTGGTTTTGGTTGAAATCACTCAAATCAAAGCGGCACAAGCAGACAAAAGCCTTAAACAACAAAGCCTTGATTGTAATTGCAATTTTCTTTATCGTTCTATTTTTGGATCTGTTGGTTGTTATGAAACCGAGCAGGACTCGTGTATTCTCTAAACAATACCCGAGAGATGTGATCAAGCATCAGATGGCCTTTTGTGAACCTGTCAGGGCTAGCAAACAGGAAATTCATTCACTTACTTTACGAAGACAACAGTGCATTATGTTGACCCTAACCCTGTTTACAGGCTCCCTGAAGAACAACTATGAGATGGTGAAAGAAATCACAAATGCTTACACATTTCTTTCTGTTTGCAAGTTTGATGACTTTAGCAAAACACTTCACTTAACCCTTATATAACCTTTTAATTTACATTTCTGGTGGTAGAGCACAAAAAAATGCACTAAGGGTGGTAACGTTACAAAATGATTTCAGTGTTACATTAAATGGAGTAGGGGAATTTTTTTAATTATTTTGGTAATTCCCCCAAAAATGTGATAAATTGCATTAGCATAGCCAAAAATATTCACAAAAATACACCTGTCTGCGCAAAAAATGCACTAAGGGCATATATGTATATCTAGAGTTTTCTTAAAACATATCCTTAACTGCCATTATATAATCTTCCATAAACGTCTAGAATAGACATAGTTTTGATTCAAATCTCAACAGTAAGAATTCAAAAGTTCTTCTGAACATCGTTCTGTCAGCTCACCATGAAGGAACAAGAGACTCACTAATGTCGACTCAGCAACTGCTTAGTGTGGACAAAACCACCACCTCTGACCCAAGACACACTCCCTTCAGCGGAGAGATCCACAACCACACACATGCGCATCAAATGGAAAAATAGATCTCCTCCCCTCTAAGCTCTTAATCAACCTCCCAAACCTCCCACAACCAAACTGATGCTAAAAACACTCTGCTGGAGAACAGCTGATTGGAGTCTTTGCATCTGCATCTCCTGTTGTTTTCACTAACGCTTCAAGTTTATCACCAACATTTTTATCCAGATAGAAGAATTTTTACTCTTTAATTTTTTGTGCTGCACTTTCTTCAGAAAGTTTGAGAGGGTAGAATTTCCTTGGCGTATTTTAAGTTAGTGAATGACCTGCCAACAAAATTAGTGAAAACAACCTGTTAACACGATGTTTGTTATGTGCCAACCGAGTGTTTCGCCTGCCAATAAAACAAGCTTAATATGAAATTTTGTTTAGTTGTAAACAAATAATTTACACAGAAACTTTCAGCAGCAAATCAAATGAATGCTTTTTATGGTTAAATGGTAAATGTCCTAGCACCTTCTAGGGTTCTACAACCCCCCAAGATGCTTTACAATACAATCAGTCATTCACCCACGCACGCACACATTCACACTGGTGATGATAAGCTACGATGTAGCCACAGCTGCCCTGGGGCACGCTGGCAGAAGCGAGACTGCCGAACACTGGCGCCACTGGTCACTCTGACCACCACCAGCGGGCAACACGGGTTAAGTGTCAGACAGAGCAGGGTTCGAACCTGCAACCCTACAGTTGCAGGGTCATTAACTCCTCTGCCACCATCACCCTAGTCGCTCTCTTTCTGACCATCAAGGAATTCTTTAAATCTTTGGTTTTGTCTCACATCAAGGATTTAGCAAACATCACTGCATAGACGCACGCGTCTGCTGTCATCCACCCTGCTCCCACTCAGCTGGAATTCTGGGACTCGTAAGTCGGATTGATTGCTCTGGATTTTGTCCTGTGTTTAACACCATCATTCCAGAGACATGAGTTAAACCAGCTCCGGTGGCCTAGTGGTAGAGTGTCCGCCCCGGGACTGGGAGATCAGGGTTCGATTCCCGGTCGGGTCATACCAAAGACTGAAAAAATGGGACCCAATGCCTCCTCGCTTGACACTCAGCACTAAGGGGTTAGATTGGGGGGTTAAACCACCAAATAGTTCCCGAGCACGGCCACAGCTGCAGCTCACCGCTCCCCACCATGGGGATGGGTCAAATGCAGAGATGTAATTTCACCAGTGTGTGATGATGACTTGGGACTTTAACTTTAGTTGATGAGACTGAAACCACTGTCGGGCAACTTTTTGACTACCTAACAGGCAGACCCCAGTAAGATCGTTGCCTCTTCTTCCACCTTTGTGCTTAACGTCGGCTCTCCACAAGGATGTGTTCTGAGCCCCCTTCTGTACACATAACCCACACATCATTGTCTGGTAAGATATTATTACATTTATATCCTAACGCTGCTCACTAAGTTTCTCACTCCCCATCTCAGTCACTGAGGTCGACTGACCAGCTTCTCCTGGAGATGAAGAATGGAGTGGAAGGTCTGGGGTGACGGAGTTTTCTCGGTAGCGGCCCTAAGGTTGTGGAATGCACTGCCAATTCAGATTAGGATGGCTTCCTCATTGTCGGGTTTTAAATCGGTTTTAAAGACTCGTTTTTTTGTTTTTTGTTGGTTTTTATGTTCTATTTCTTTTACTATGAGCCTTTTATCGTAACTTATTCTCAGCATTATAGCAAGTTGCTGTTGTTCTTATTTGTTGTGGCTTGTTAAGCTAGAGTTGATAATGGTTTGCTAGAACTGGGAACTGCTTGGAGGAACTGCAGCAGGGAGTGACAGACGGGGATTCCACAGGAGGGATGACGTAGGTGTTTCTGTGTTGAGCTGTCACCGATGAGTGAGATGATGGGTGAATCAGTCAATTCAGTTTATTTCTATAGCGCCAAATCACGACGAGTCGTCTCAAGGCTCTTCACAAAGTAAAGACATTCCAATTGAGTTCAGTTCATTAAGACAATTAGTTAAAGGTTTCCTATACAAGGAACCCAGCAGATTGTATCGAGTCACTGACTCAGTGTGTTTTCAGCAATCCTCATACTAAGCAAGCATGTAGCGACAGTGGAGAGGAAAACTCCCTTTTAACAGGAAGAATCCTCCAGAGGATCCTGGCTCAGTATGAGCAGCCATCCAGCACGACTCACTGGGGATTGAGAACAACACACACAACATCTTTAGCTAATTTATTTAATGGAGGAAGCTTAAGGAGCACACTTAATTCTCCCATGTTTTTGACATGCTGTTGAATGAAGATAATAAATTAATAGGAAAATTACTTTAATTTGAACTTTTTTAAATTTTGCTTTAGAGAATATTCTGAACCGTATATTTATAAGTTTATTTAATGGAAACAGCTTCAAAAGCAGCAGGAACGTAGCATTATAATTGTGTGAAGACAAGTTATTGCTCAGAATAGAAATCAGCTATTTGCATTCTCTTATATCACCATTTTTCCCCCTTACTTCACTATTTTGTTACTCAGCAGTCATTCTGCCAGGCTCTGGCGGGCAGGATTCTGTCAGGGTGTCCACTAATAAGACAAGAGATTGTACAGAGGTGTAGAGGAGCACTGATGGGTTGCATAACATAACTGTTGTGCATCAATGGGGGTAAAAAGGCCTCATTTCTTTTATTTACTGCTCTGCTTAATGCAACTAGACCTGCATGTTTTTCTGCTGTGAATCTTCCAGATGAACTACTTGAGTTTATTCACTATAAACCTAAACAGAGAGAAGGAACGAGGTTTCATGACCACAGTCGTGAAAACGGTAGCTTTGCATGTAGGAAGTAGTGGAAATACTGTTGAATATATTTGTATGTAGAGAAACGTATTGTCATCAGACTAAGAAAATAAATAAAGCAGCAGTAGCGAATCTTGTTATAATGAGATATAAACAAATTTCCATAATACAGAGTTTTATATCTTGTTATAACAAGAGAGGCCGAAACAGTATAATGGCATATTGGGACGTTCCACACCGAAGCAGTTATTCCAGTTTCTGATATTTAATTCTTTAGAATTAGAGCAGCTGCAGAGCCACAGCAAAAAATGTAATTAAAAAATTAAAAACAAAGAGAAAACTGCCAAAAAATGGGTGAATAACTCAAGAAATTACTCTCGCTCTCTTTTTCACTCTTTCTCCTTGTTCCCTCTGCCAGCTCTCTCTCTCTCTCTCACACACACACACACACACACACACACACACACACACACACACACACACACACACACACACACACTCATTGCCAAGGCAACAGACTGACAGCTGCTTAAGCCAAAAGAGCACAGGTTGCATTTAAGTGTAACAAGAGCAAAACTCAAATACCCAAACACTTCCCACACGAAGAACTGAACTGAACATGACGACTCTAAACAATAAAGAAAACATTCAGTATTTTACTATAAATAGATGAATAAATGTATGTTTATACTTATTTATAAATGAATTCAATGGCAGCTAGATTGTGACGTGAATGAGCAGCAATAAAAGCTTTTCTTTTAAAGTTTAATGTAATATATTGTTGATGTATATTATTTTATGAATGTAAAGAGGGTTAAAGGTTTTTAATGTGGAAAAAGCACAAACCATAAGTCAACTTTTACTTTGAAAGCCGCACCTCAGCTACAAAGTACCACAAAACAAGAACAAGTAATCCGCTGGCTTCCCCGTTGTTTTCAGAGAGAAGCGCGGCTGCACGAAGTGTGCAGAAAAACGTAACTCTGACAAATTATAGCTTCTTAAAAAAGGCATAAAAGTGCTCCCTCTGAATGTCCATCCTCTCCCTCTGTTTCTATTTTGTTTGTGTTACATTTGGTTTCCAGCATTCATAACGTTTGGTGATGTTGTGGCTAATTATATTATTGTATTTATATATCATCCATCCATCCATTTTCTGTAACCGCTCATCCGAGCAGGGTCGCGGGGGGCTGGTGCCCATCTCCACCCTGGACAGGTTGCTAGTCCATCACAGGGCAACACAGAGACACACAGGACTAACAACCACACACACACACACACACCTAAGGACAATTTAGAGACCAATCAACCTGACAGTCATGTTTTTGGACTGTGGGAGGAAGCTGGAGTACCTGGAGAGAACCCACGCGTGCACAGGGAGAACATGCAAACTCCATGCAGAAAGACCCCAGGCCGGGATGTGAACCCAGAACCTTCTTGCTGCAAGGCAACTGCGCTAACCACTGCAGCCTTTATATACATATATATACTTTATATGTATTTATATATTAGATTATATCATATTACATTAGATTATATCATTATATATCATATATTATATTATATTTATAGGATACATCTGTAAACAGAGTTGTTTACTTGTTGTTAAACATAAATGCACATGAAAGGGATGCTAATTTTGTCCAGATCAAATTCCATTTTCTTGGTGTTTGCACTTTATTATGACTTCTGTTGTAGGTAAAGTTGTTGTGTTGCCACCATATAAAACAGTTCAATACGTCAGATTTACCCAACATCAAAACACTTTATTTATGCTCAGATTGGCCCATTATGCTGGATCAACAAGCTGATCTATATCGCCGTTTGTGAAACAGTGTTTTTTTATGAAGAAGAGGAATTCTAAAACCAAATCTGCTTGTAACACAAACAAACCAGTGTTTGTTTATTTCATAAAAGGAATGGAAGATAATGCTGGTGTCTTTTCATCCCATGGTTATAAATGAGTTTTTCTTCAGGACTCAATACCAGAGAACGTCTGCTCACCGAAGCTTAGTTACAGCTGTCTGATTTACTGCTGAGTGTCTGCTCGACGCCCTCCAAAACCTGTGGATGTGTCCTTACCTTAAACAAATTAGATTTTATTTTTTTTAACTAATTGGATTGATTGCAAAGATAAACAAATTAGCCAAACACTTCTTGAGACAAAATCCCTGTGCAGAAAAGCATGTTCTAAATTAAAAGAAGTGTTTGCTGAGGCTCATTTTCAGCTGAAGCTATGATTTTAGACTAGGAGGTTTCCAAGTAATCATCTGCAGTAAATCAGATTTGATATGGTTTTGATGGCACCCTTTGTCTTAATTGGATGCAGCAGTTGATGCTCAAATGTTTACTACAGTGTCTGAGGAGGAGAAATACACTTGAACAGTGACTGTTCCCCTGCAGCGTGTTTTTTGGCTCTAATGCAGTTGTCATTCATGCAGAAATCGTTACAAAATAAGCATCATAATACAGAAATACCCAAGTTAAAACTGCACACGCACTGTTTTGCAATCACTGGTGTGGTAACAGGTCACTCATTACATTTAATCACCACTGGGTCATAAAATACAACCCTCCCGTTCACCATGAACTGTCATGTTCATTTCCACTTTAAAAAGCACCTTATTATGGTTGCAGGGTTTGAACAGAACAAAATAAAGTATATTCTGTTCCAGATCCAGTTCCATGTTTACAGAAAAATCCACAGCCAATTAATTCCCTGTTGAGACCTTCACTCATGTTTCCTACCAAATGACTTCCTTTTGTCTTTCTGGCTGATGCTACAGGCTGTAACACAAGAGGGAAACTCACAAATGCACTAGAGAGAAAACTAACCCATCCCAAAGTTAGCTGTTTGCATGCTGTTGTTTGCATCGTTTCTTTAGTGGAGATTAAACAATTTGCAGGACCAACGCTGATCCTGGATCTGTTGCTGGAAGCTGTTCGGGGCGGACCTAAGGACCTCCCGGTCATCAAACACACTTTAACCTTATCACAGTTATACTGCAATAACAACTATGAGTCACTAGTTGCAATTAACCTGATCTGTACAGCAAAATAGCAGAAACATAGTATTTGGACCCTGTGAAAAGCCACAAGTATGGTCATTCAAAAAGTAACTGGAGTTTCCACAGACATCTAGCCTGGCAAGACATCCTATATATGTGAATCTATAGTCTGGCCACGACCCGTAGACGGATCTCACTACTATGGATGTCAGTCAACAGGGCAGTCCGCCATACTCTGTTGAAGACACAAATACATCCTTTTTGTAAACAAAGGACTGAAGTACTAGCCTAGTGAACTAGACCAAATTCTTGCCTTGCAAAGTTTGGTCTAGGCACACTTCATTGGAACCCTCGCAGCCCGATCCACTGCTGTGGCTGTCCAATCACAGCTCGCTATAGTTTTGGTTGCGCCAATCACAGCGCTCTATATTGTGGGCCAATCACAGAGCGGGAGTAGCTGCGAACACAAACAACATGGTGGATGCTAGGGGTGTTCCAAAAAGGGTACTTCATGATTTGATTCGATTTCGATTATGGGAGCTTCGATTCTTCGATGCTTCGATTATAATGGTTGTTGGTTCGATTCGATTACTGGTGCCACGATTCTTCGATTATTGACATTTTTAATGCTTTTTTTTCATACGAGATAATTGTCTTCTTCTTTGTCTACATTTGTAAATAAATAACCTATCAATCAACTCAGTTCCTCTAAAACTACTCTCAGTAAGTAAATACTTTTTTTTACATTTAACTATTTTACAAAGACGAAATCTTATTTTATGACTGTATGACTTGTGTAAATATTTGCACTTTGACCAACTTAACTTCGATCAGGTAAAGCTTTAAACATTTAAAACCTGCTAGGGAAACATTTTTTCTCTCCTTCCTTTACTTTATTTAACAACAGAACATTATTAGAAAACAGTTCAATAACATGCAAAACAACATGCTATCACCTCAACTGTCTTACAGCTTTTGAGATATTGAATAACATTTCATTTCTACTGGTAACAATGTAATGGTGGCATGTCTATAATGTACGGGTTGGCAATTATCCAGTTTAAATTACGTTCACCGATAGAAGTGTTTGTGAATTAAATACTACAATGGCTTGCCATAGGCCTGGAGCGGTGTTTTGCGCAATCTCATAGCAACAACGTGAGTCCCGGTAGCTGCTGTGGCTCTGCTCCATAGCGCTGCAGACAGCTACGAATAAACAGGATGGTGGGACTTTTCTTCCTCTTGTAGAGTTTAGTCATTCTTAGTTCCAAGATCATCGTGTTTTTTTGGAACCCACAGCGTGAGTCTGCTATCCGCTAGCTTAGTTAGCATTAACCAATCTGCCCGTAGCTG
This sequence comes from Aphyosemion australe, assembly GCA_006937985.1. Classification (NCBI taxonomy): domain Eukaryota; kingdom Metazoa; phylum Chordata; class Actinopteri; order Cyprinodontiformes; family Nothobranchiidae; genus Aphyosemion; species Aphyosemion australe. The sequence continues at coordinate 1,672,977 of SSNS01000033.1, forward strand.
CGTGTTTGATCCCAAACTTTGGACCGTTTCTGCTGGTTCCACTATTTTCCTCCACAGCACCTAGATTACTACATTGTGTGCCAGTAAGAAGCATCTTCCTTACACAAAAACAAATAACTTACATTTGTTAAGACTCCGGTTACGTGTATTTTTTTTAGTACCGGCTTTGCAACAAAGCTTCACGTTATTTATTTTTTTAAGCATCGACGTTCATTAATCGATTCTGAATCCTCACGTGAAGCTTTGCGATGCATCGCCACATCGATGAAATGCACCCACCCCAAGCGGCAGCGCATGAACCATGTTCGTTTGAAAAGGCTTTGTCATCAACATTGGATTATTTAGACTCCAACGTGCGTAAGTCTGTCTGATATACTTAGCGGCTTCTTATTTTTATCAAATAAAGTAGTGGAATGTCCCAGTACACCTGATATTCACATGTTTTTAAACAAAAACGACAGAAATCATTGATGTTAGACGCCATTGCTGCCTCCCTCTTTTCCGTCGCTGTGATTACGTCACGTTGTTCGTTACTCTGATTGGTCCTAGCGCTATCCAATTGCGTGCTGACATTTTGAAAGACAACCGTAGATCCCGCCTCACGACTGAGAACCGTCAATGGGTCGTGGCCAGACTATATATTCACATATACAGGATGGCTTGCCAGGCTACTGAAGTACCTTTATCTGCTCTTGACTCAAAGAAAAACCCAAGTCTAAATAGTACAAAGTTGATGCCAAAGCTGTTTCAAATGAGCCGTCGCCATATTAGTTTAACTCAGTCAAAGTAACATCAGGGTTAGGATTAGAGTTAACACTAACCCTAATCCTAACCCACCAAACCAATAGAGCTGGGGTTCCCAAATCAGGGGTCGGGACCCCAAATGGGGTTCCCACAAGATTACAGGGGGTCCCCATAATTTTGTCTTTGCTGAGGTTGTGAGGTTAGCAAGATTTTATTTGTAAAAATTACATTTCTAAAATCCTAATAACACACCCTACAGTATAATCAGAACTCCATATAAAAGTTATAACCCTGTATGTCTGTATAAAGTTTGCAAATTATCGCATTTAACGTGTTTATGCATGTAGCAGTTGGGGTTGGGGGTCCTGGCTTGTCTTGGACACAGGCAAGGGGGTCCCCAAAGAAAACAACCCCTGCAATAGAGTGTGATTGGCAAGCCACAATACTGGTCTGAGCTGCTGAGGTTCCAGTGGAGCGTGGCTAGACCTACATGCAGAGCAAAATCATTTAGCTTCTGCTACTGTCTGTCTAGATTTCAAGGCTAGCATACATCAGCTGTAATGCCCTACGCTAGGCCCCACCCACTTGAGCTGGCCTCCTGTCATTGGATCAATTGTCTATGAGTAAGACTGTTTCCACGTCCCATTCTATATGTGTGTTTGAGACTGATCTAAAGTGAGTAAACAAGCAATTCTGACCTTATTAACAAAAGGACAGATTGTCCTCATGTCTGATGGGAAGCTGAAGGGACCCTTACTGTTCTAGCATTCTTATTTAATTTATTTATCCTTCCTTACACCTCTAGAGTTCTTCCATAGGGTCAGTCTTAGGAATTCCATGGAACACTTTGAAGAATTACATTTTCCTATTCATGAGGTTGCCTCTTGCAGGTATTTTTGAGGTGGTGACGTCATTTTGTCCCTTTTGCCCCAAGCTGAAAGTTAAAGTTCCAACATGAATAAAGTATATAAAGAATGTGGAGTGGAAACACTATTAGGACATCCACTAATGGTCTACTCTGCTCATTAGTGCTAGGGTTCTGGTGAGTTAAATGAATGTGGGATGAGGTATATGATGATGAATAAAATTACAGACCATTTAACCTCCTTGCTGCACTTTCTTTATTTCCAACTTTATCATTTATAAAGCCACTAATGTTCTTCTCTGTTTTCACGTGTGGCACATCTAGACTGATATGCATGTCTCGTGTTATCTTTTATTAGATCGGTCAAACAGACTCACATGCTGCTAATCAGAGTTTGTCTGACTTCATTACCAACATTGTGACCACAATGCAAACCACTTTGCTCCTTCGCTACATATCTTTGACTCAAAAACATGTAACTAAACTCATGATTTAACCATAAACCTGTTTTCTATTTATAATAACTTTGATCATGGAAATGCCACTGTCCTTCATGCAAACACTATTTTATAAATGTTTGCATCACCGTCCGTATCACCGTACTCATTTTCTTATTGGATATTAGTTGTAATCACAATAAAAAGCAGCAGCAATTGTCTCCAGTACAGCATTATGATCATATTTCTATTGGATTAACAATGTAATTTAAAATGAACAGTTCAGTAAAGTTTTATAACTAGGGGTGAGACTCGATTGAAAAAATGTATCTAATTAATTAGAGGCTTTGTAATTAATTAATCTTGATTAATCACATTTTAATCGTTCAAGAAAAATTTCCCCGAAAGCAATTTTTTAATTAAAAATAATGAGACAGAGAATCAAACAATAGTCATTGACATCATTATTGCAAACATAAGCTCTTTTAATTTCTAAAAAAATGCTTTTAAATTGTATTTCAATTCAAACTAGGAGAAACATATATATGTATGTATATCACTGGCAAAAATAAGTACATTTTGATAATGGTATTGTCTTTAACAATACAATAATAATAATAATAATAATAATAATAATAATAATAATAATGGGTTGATAGAATGTGTGTGCAATTTGATTTGATTTAGCATCATTAGAAACAGAAATGAAGGCAAAAACACATGAATTTCTGATCACTTATTTGATTGTTTTAGTTGTGTTTGGAGCACATAAAAAAGGTTTCCATGGTCTTGTAGCCAAGGTTCTGAGCTTTCTGTAGAGGTGCAGCTTGACCTGATTGATATTTAGGGCATGAATTTTGCTGCTAAACTTCAACATCCACCAACTGGGAGACCCTCGGGCTTTAAGGGTTAAATGCGTTCTTTTTTTTAACACGTTATTTTTTTCTAATTAATTAATCATAATTAACGAGTTAAATTCCCACCCCTATTCATAACATAATGTTTTAGTTGAACAGAATAAAATGTCGGCGGAAATCTGCTTTGTGACCTTGCTGTGGCTAGCAGCTAGCTCTTAACTCATCAATTAACACATCATGTGTGGTCAACATTAAGATGTTTCTCCAAAGCTCATCCAATATATTTTATCTTAATGATTTCTCTTGAAACTTCTTATTTTTTAGTGGATTTCTTGCTGTTAATTTCAAAATGACTGTTAAATACTTATTAATGTAACATGCATAAAGTGTCATTTAACTTTTGTGCAGATTTGGAACGTATTTGTGATCAAATCTGAGTTGCAAAAGAAGCTTCACTTTTATCAGGTAAAGAATAAACTCTGAATGTGTATTTATTTATTCATTCATTCTTTTATTTATTTATTTGCTTGTTTATTTATTTATTTATATAAAATATTGTAAAATAGAATTAGTTCAAGCCTGGGTGTCAGACAAAACAATTGTCTCAGGTGTTTCTTCTTGTCACATTGTCTCGTATCTATTTAAATCATAGTTCTGTGCCCATCAGAAGCTAAATGAAAGCAGGACATGAATATTTTATTTAAATGCAAACATTTGGGAACACTACAAAGTCTCTGATTGTTTCCTGTTTGGTGCAACTCAAATATCCTGCAGTTGTCTCCACCGAAGTTTTATCACCACCTTAATCAGTGGCAGTTTTTTTTTGTTGGTGAAAACAAAAAATGCATGATTATTTTCTAAAAGAATGATCAGAAAACAAATCAACCATCACAATTATTACTGTAATTATTGCTGTTATTTTTGTGGTTATTTTTTTATACAGCTGTAAAGTTACTTCATACAAATTTCACTGAGATTGGCAGTATCTCTGAAGTGTCTCACAGTAGGCCTGCAAAATATAGATCTGCTGAAAAGTTAATGACCAGCATGACTTGGTTTCTAAAAGTAAAAGATGTCCTAATTTCAGACTTTTATTACTAACTTTATTACTTTAAAATTGTACCGTCCTCTCTGCATACTGCAGAGCCCATTCCTGCTCTCATTACTTACTTTTGAAGAAATGAACCTGAAGGTCATTAGTAATGTAGTGGCACAGAGGAGCCTTTTCCCCAGGTGTATGCATTCATCAGTTCCACTTAAATGTGGTTTTCCAGAGTGCTGCTATGAATCAGATCTCCTGTCCTCTGAGACAATAACATGTGCGTACGTTCAGTGCCGCTATTGTATTCATTCTTGTTCTGTGCAGGAGAGGTTCTTGCTGTCAACGTGCTCATATCCTAGGCCTTGAAGATATTTTTCATGTGTGAACTTTAGATTTGTTTGTGAATCTTTCTTCACCACAACACATTCAGATTAATTTTATTCTGCTGACTTCTGAGGCAATGGTCCTTAAAGGGTGTAGAGTAGGTCAGTTTAAACCATGTGTTTTATTTTGTTGTTGAACCGATAGCCTGGAAGCACCAGTGTTGACCATGCACCCGTACACCTGCCAGTTTAGAAACTTTTGTTAAGCTTACATGGAGGTTTTCTGGCATGAGTGAGGAAACTTGAGTTCCAGGAGAAAACCCACAAAGACACCTGGAGATCATCTAAAATCCATGAAGGAAACTCTAGCTGACATCCAGACCTTGTTTGTGATACAGGCAACATTGTAAACCACTATCTACCATGCTTCTGTCGACACACATTTGGTCTCTTATCCACAATTTGCAAAGTTTCAATCAAAACATCTCTAGTTCAAATTAAAGGTTTGGGTCATTAGGTTCCTCTCCACAGTAAACCTGCCAACTGGCCTGCATGTTTTAGACATGTCTCTGCTCCAATATGCCTGCCTGATTAAAGTGACTGAATAAACTCTCCAGCATGTCATTAAACTCTGCAGAAGTTTGCTAATGACCCATTCATTTAAATCAAGGTGTGCTGAAGCAGGAAAACATCTAAAACCTGCAGGACAGTGGGCCCTGAGGACCACTGCCTTATTGGATATGTTTCTGTGAACTGCACCTTTAAACATAACCCTTATTTTATAAGAACAGGTAGGTCTGATTCAAAGAAATTCCTTCCTTCAATATATCTTTTTTTCAGTGTGACAAGTTTGACATCCTTCTCACTCAGCTGTCTCTCTGGAGAATATCCAGCATGCTTGTTATTTTTTATTTCTTTGCTGTAGGAACTCAGGACTTTCTTCAAGGACATATCCTGTTTTTTATTCACCTTGATGTATTTCTTACAAGGTATATGCATATTTATTAACACATCTTTAAATGCTGAAGTAAAAAGACATCTTTGAAAAGTATCGCAGTAGGAACAACTTGAGAAAATATTGAGAAGGTAAATGTTTCTACAGTTGGCTAGGGGCTTAGTGTCCGTTGCATGTTAAAATAGTAGAGCCAATAAAAGACAAGGTAACATTCAAATGTGATGTCACGTCAAATCAGTGTAGGTTTTAAAAGTAAATGCAATAGTTTATGTTCATGGTGAAGCTAAGATGTGAGAATATGCTAAATAAATTGTGTGCAGTTTGGCCCAAATAAAAAGTATTTGGACCTTTGCAAACTTCTTCTGTTTTTCTATTTTTGTCACATTTGGCAAATTTCAGTATCAAACAAATAACTTTAAAATGAAATACAAAATTCAGATTTAAAATGATTTCATTTATTGAGAAAAAATATGCTGGTGAACGTTCTCAGTCATCCAGGTCATGGTAATCCGAGCGGGTTTTGAATGAAGGCAACTGGACTTCTTTGGTTTCTTGAAGATGTTTCGCTTCTCATCCGAGGAGCTTGGACAGTTCTGACTGGAATATGGGAGGGTAAAGCTTATAAACTGTCTGTTGTTGCTTAACGAGCAGAAACTACCTATGAATACCCCTCTCCCTACCTCCTGAGGAGTCGTTAGCCTCTATTGTGTGGGATTCAAACAGTTTCACTCTAGGTCACACCCTCCTGCATCTAATCAATAGAGGCTAACAACTCCAACGACTCCTCAGGAGGTAAGGAGGATGGGTATTCATAGGTAGTTTCTACTTGTTAAGCAACAACAGACAGCTACAGTTTATAAGCTTGACCCACCCACATTCCAGTCAGAATTGACAAAGCTCCTCGGATGAGAAGCGAAACGTCTTCAAGAAACCAAGAAAGTCCAGTTGCCTTCATTCGAACCACTTTGGATTATTGAGAAAAAAACTATTCCAAAGCAGCTTGGCCCCTGTGCGAAAAAGTGATTGGGCAAAACTGGCACCCATAGAGAGTCCTAAGACCAAAACTTTGCTGACTAATAAGAAAACAAAGGCCTTTCTCACATTTACCAAAGGTGTGTTTCCCGTTACAGCTGGAGTAAAATTAACTGAATTTCAGAAAAGAAGAAGGAAAAACAACATCATAGGAGTCAGTCAAATCAGGTGGTGGTGGTAGTGTTTTGGTCTGGAGCTGCTTTGCTGCCTCAGGACCAAGAAGGTGTGCTTATGCGATGCAACCATGAATTCTGAAGTGGGACAGGAATCCTCCACCGTGAAGAATACGTACAATTGTTGGCTTCAAGTTGCCTCAATTACGTTTTTTGTGCAGCCAGTTTGGTTCGGATGGCCTTGTCCCTATAGCCTGGCAAGCCATCCTATATATGTGAATATATAGTCTGGCCACGACCCATTGACGGCTCTCAGTCGTGGGGCGGGATCTTTCAAACTGTCTGCACACAATTGGATAGCGCTAGGACCAATCAGATAACGAACAACGTGACGTAATTACAGCGACGGAAAAGCGGGATGCAGTAATGGCGTCTAACATCAATGATTTCTGTCGTTTTTGTATAAAACATGTGAATATCAGGTGTACTGGGACATTGCACTACTTTGTTTGATAAAAATAAGAAGCTGCTAAGTGTATCAGACAGACTTACGCACGTTGGAGTCTAAATAATCCAACGTTGATGACAAAGCCGTTTCAAACCAACGTGGTTCCTGCACTGCCGCCATGTTGTTTGTGTTCGCAGCTCTGACGTCATCGGCTACTCCCGCTCTGTGATTGGCCCACAAAATAGAGCGCTGTGATTGGCCCAACCAAAACTATAGCGAGCTGTGATTGGACAGCCACAGCAGTGGATCGGGCTGCAAGGGTTCCAATGAAGCGTGCCTAGACCAAACTCTGCAAAGCAAGAATTTGGTCTAGTTCACTAGGCGACCTTGTCCCGTTAACAAACAAACATGTCATTTGAAAGCGACATTTTGAATCTACTTTATCTCTCTGATATCAAACATTTGTAATCTGAAAATTTTAAATGTGACCAAATATGGAAAAACAGAAGATGTCTGCAAATCCTTTTTAACAGCACTCCGTGGTCAGTTCCTACCGACCTCTGATTGTCTCACATTTCTCACAGAATCCCCGTGCCGTAAAAACAGCAGAACAACATTTTGGTAATTGGACCTCCAGGCTTGCTCTTAGACTCAGACAGGTAGAATTCCAAAGCCTCTTTACATAACGGAGGCAGGATCAGTAACAGTCAAAGAAATAGAACGAAGCAGGCAGAGAGCAGCAGGGCTGAATCAGTGTGTGTGTGTGAGTGTGTGTGTGTGTGTGTGTGTGTGTGTGTGTGTGTGTGTGTGTGTGTGTGTGTGTGTGTGTGTGTGTGTGTGTGTGTGTGTGTGTGTGTTGGGGGGCAGAAACTCCTGTGGAGTACAAAGGCAGTCTGGTAAATGGCTGGAGTAAAAGGTCACTTATTTAAATATGAGGAGGTGATGAGGGAATGATCAGAGAAGAGAGTGAATTATCTCAGTGTCTAATAAAGGCACTCCTTTATTATTTTATGATGACATTCATGGTTTCTAATGACTGGTAATCCTTTTACTGTTTCTTTTGACATTTAACTGGAACCGTTTCTTACGTGAATGGACTGGTGATAATCATGATGATGAAAATAATAACAGTAATTTCAAAGTTTAGGTAAATGTTTAAAAGGAAAGCTGTTGCCCTGGTATGGCCGGGTGCGTTACAGATTCCTACTGCCCTCCCGTCCTTCCATTATTTATGTTCAGCTCTGAAACTCCCGAGTCATTTCATCATGTCTTCTTTGAATTTAGATTAATGAGTCATTTTTCTAAGAGCTCTTTAAGCGTCTGTTTGTTTAGGATGGCAGTAATTTGCTATAATACGGGTCCTGCTTTGTGAAGCTATTGGCGTGGCTTCCCCTCGATCCTCCAAACCAAGATCGTTCCAGCTGCTGTCTAATACAGATAAGATGTTGACTACTCATGAGGACATAACCCCACTCTGAATACAACGGAATTATCCCTTTTATTTTTCCTGCTCAGCTTCTTATCCAGAATGTCCAAAGAGTCTTATCTAAAGTGTCAGAACCCTGCTGGACTGCTCTACAACCAGCATCTGTGCACAGGTTTCTGCTAAAAGCACAGCTAAGCTTCTGCCAAACCTAAATTGACTTTTTTAGAAAATAAATTCCATTCCCAACAGTTCCTTGGCTGCTTCTTGCTATTTCCTTTTGTGAGATAACAAAGAGAAAAACAAAACATTCTCAGACTAAGTCATGTTTTCTTCTCTTAAATCTTAGCCTGCAAACAAAATGAAAAGGTTTATGTGGTTCAAACCTCATTTAGTGTTGTCAACCATAGGAAGTGTCTTCTGTTCTTGATGCACCATGTGTCCGTAAACTGCAAAAACAAAATTAACAATTCAGAATGATGCAGGAATCGTGTGCAAACATTAATCTACTGTTGCATCATGTATAAGTCCTGTTACCTTTCTTGTTTTTGTGCATTTTATGTTTACTTTAGTTCCACTTGCTCTTTCAATTTTTTGTATATCAAACACAAAAAGTACCTTTTTCAATGTTTGTCTAAATAAAAACAGACTGTTTACTCTGCACCTTTTATCTTAACCTCTTCAGCTCCGTGGAACAAAAGCACAAGGCAGTAAATACAAAGTAAAATGCATTTTAGAGCCACTAAGCATCTGGACAGCAGCAGATAAAAGAATGGTTCCTGGATAATGGTCAGGATTAACCTCCTGTCCACACGCTCCTAAAAGCAAGGCAGTTCACAGAAACATGGGGGCTTTTGATAAAGGTGTGGAACACTCGTTTAATCAATGCATTTACAGTGGTGTCTAGTAGGAATGAATGCCTCACAAGTCAGAGGGATAAATAGACCAGAAGCGTCTGTTTCAGCACGGAGGAGTCAGCTGGAGGAGAGTGGCAGAACATGACAGGATTGATGGAAGATGGAGTCTTACTTCCTGATATGTGGACATCTCTCCTCTGATTGGCTGACAGCAACACGACTCTACCACTGACTCTGTTTGTTCTGCAACGTTGATGTTTTATCTTCACAAATAACACAAGCCTGGAGGAGTTCTGCTGTGTGGTGGAGTTGCTAATGCTAACGGTTAGCTTCTACTAGCCCAGACGTTCTCTGCTGTTTCCTGGACGCTAAACCAACAACAGCCTTCCCCGTCGTGAGTCAAGATGGGTGAGTCCATGAATGTTGACAGTGTGATGTAGATCTGTCAGGCTTTTCTAATCCTAGAGTTTCACCTAGAGTCTATTTTCTATCAGAAGCTAATGCAGGAGGTAGGTGGAGGAGACTATTTTCATGTTCAGCCTGCAGGAAACACTCAGAGTGACCCGTTAGAATCAGAAATAATAATTTTTAGAAAATGGGTTTTCAATGTTCCACACCTTTAAACAACATCAATGTGCCAATCTGGAACACGTGTTAAAATATATAGATGTTTTTATGTTTTGTTTTCAATTTTTAAGTGAATTTATTTTGTGTGAAGAGAATTTTACTGTCGTGGGTAAAATGTGTTGAAACTTTCTCTCTCTTTATCTCTTAAAACTGAAAATGTGATGAAAACAAATAAACAAAATGCAACTAAATTCACATCTCTATATGCCTCTAAGGTCATTTAGAGAATATACAAGAGAAGAGAAGAAGTAAGAGCCAAGACATGTTTGTAATAGCTATTCCACCATCCATTACCTTGAAGGACAGCCTGGCCTAAGCAGAGCAGAGCTGAAGCACAGCAGAGAGGGACGGGGCTACAAGTTAAATATGTCTGAATTTTCAGTCTTCCATCTTTCCAGTGTTAATACATTCTGTTTTCATATTTACATAAAAGATGTACAGGTCATTTGATGCTGATGTAATTAAGCAGATTTTTTAATGGATAGAAGAAAACTTTGAAACACCTCCATTTGCATTGTTTGTATAATGAATTTCATTTTGTGCAAAGCCAGAACAAAATGTTATGGAATGAAAGGAAAATTCTAACTGATATTAAAATCAGAACCTTTGAAAAAGCTGAAAATGTGGTGATTAGGATTCTTTCTTGCAGTGTTTTCAAGGCACCACAAGCTTTTATTGTTTGGAAAAGGAAAAAAAAATGTCTGTCATGTTCAAAAAAAGCAGGAATGAAAATAATTTGAAGAAAAATAATTGGATTTCTGTCTTTGTGTGAATCACTGGAGAAGTATTGATGCATGCAAGAAACATTCAGCTCTCAATAATTCTGGTAAGACAACAAAATTTCCCAATTTCTTGAAGGATTTTATTGTCAGGTGAACGTCACAGTAGAGCTGAACTGAACAGAACAGGGCTGTCTGTGACCTTGTTTGTTGACCCAGTCACTCTTTCTACAGACAAAAAACATAATTTACAGATAACAACTGTAATTACACACACACACACACACACATACACACTCACTGTCTCCGATGTCTGATTAGCCCTGTGGTCGATATTTACCAGTAGATGCCACGGTGTCTGGGGAGGAGAGACAAAGGTTAATGATGGGGTAAAAGGGCAAAACCTCCCTCCCCTGTGTGTGGTTGGTACACATTTTTATTGGAGAAGAAAAAAACAACACACCACAAGAGACCAACCAGGGAAAATCGCCCTGTTCACCCTGTGTTTTCATTCAGACATTTGGTGGAGATGCAAACATTCAGTGACATTAGCAGCTTTTCTCACTCAAAACATAATTTTGAGCCATTCTGTAAAACATTTTAAAAGCTGTGATTATTCAAAAATGTCACTTTTCTGTCCAAAAATACTCAACTTTTATTCACATCCAAACTTTTAGCTTCTAATTTCTTTGCATTGTGTTCTATTAAGATAAAGACGGCCATGTTTAGTTGAATTTGGGACACCAGCGGTCTGGATCTGGTGCGGTTTTGTGATTTCTGCCATTAGAGAAAAAAATAAAAGGGCACTCATTAATAATTAACACAGAGCAAGGCTTCATTCAAACTCTGGAGAAGCTTTCAGTGGTTGAAATGAAACATCTCGGACATATTTATAACCTCCACGTAGAGCGTTGTGTTGCAGTGCTGCTCAGCACTTGCCAGTCTTTCTGCCAGAGTGCTTATTAGTTTGATTTGTCTCTCTGCAGCCTATTCCCTGCACCTTTGGGTGTTTTCCTGCTTTAGCTCAGCACCGCTGCTGGGATCAAACAGTATAAATGATTCAGAATTTTGTATAGCTCTCAGCCTAAAACCCTGCCTCTTACTCCCTCAACATCTTTTTCCAGAGAAACAGACAAATAGAAATACACAAACACACTTTGGGGCACTCATGGGGTTACAACAATAACTTTATGCACTATTTAGAAGGTTTCAAATGTGGTTGAAGGCCAGAGCCACTTTGTAAAGGAGTGGAAGTGAGGGAAGTATGAACGCTCTAACTTTTTCCTGTTATTCTATAGGAACCTGCGCGGCTGTGAGCATCAGCTGGTCATGTTGGGAAATTGAAAGCTTGACAAACCTGTCGTTGCAACAGGGTTATTTTTACCTGAACTGATTTATTACTCATAAAAATAAACCATAGTATGCCCAGCTAGCACACATAGGTGGGCCCCATATGGGGTCTATATGGGCAAACCATATGGGTCCCAACAGGGTTTGTCTACGGTTTCCACGGTGGCTCTATGGGGGTTTGCCTAGAAAGATTTTTGCCCACATAGATTTTAATGGGCCCTACATGGGTTTTCAGAGGGTTTGACTCAAACACCGGCAAACCCCAGTGGGGCCACCATGGAAACAGCGGACAAACCCTGTTGGGACCCATACGGCTTGCCCATATAGATCCCATATGGGGCCCACCTATGTGTGCTAGCTGGGATGTGCTCTCTTTCTCTCTCTCGCTAACCATTTTGTGGGACATAAATGTATCTGCTGTGAATGATCAGCGCTGATGTTTATGTCTCTGGGTACAAATTCATTTTGCTGACTTTTTGTCATGTGGTGCCCGTTTACTTGACGATGCCTTATTTCTTTATCTGCAAAAAGATAATAACCTTGAACAATCTGAGAAATGTAAATGTGATAAATTTAAAATAAAAACCAAATAGAAAGGGACATGCCCCGTCCTTGGGATATCCTTGGTGTATGTGTGTGTGTGTGTGTGCCACTAACGTAGAATAAGAACGCATTAGAATCATGCGCTGACAGATTGTTGTGTGGAGAAAAAGTAAAAATCAATGTGTCCTCCTATCATCCGCTCTATTGACCTCCAAAGACTGTTCATCATAAGATGTCAGGGGAGGAAGAAAAGTGTTGAAAAACTCTGATATGACCTTGATTTCTTTTTCCTTGTTGAAATGAAAAGATGAAACTAGCAATGAGAAAAGTGGAAAATCAGTATTCGCCTCTTTAGAGACCAAACCATAAAAATAATAAACTGTATTCCCCTCCAAAGTTTGAACTGGAGGCATTAATTTACCAGCTCTATATCATTTCAGCGTGTCCTTTTCAAGGAAGAGGAAATAAACTTTAAGTTATTTTTTAATGCTGGTATGTGCAAAAAGTAAGTTGGGCTGTGTTTCTGTGGAAAAGTGGAAACGTTGCAACAAATGATTCATGCAGCCAAACAAAGACAACTTGAAAAGTGACTAATAATTTATTTTACCAAGCAAAGAACAGTAAACTCAACTGAACCTTTAGGGGAACAAAGACCTGTCACTGGAGCGGTGCACCCCAGGGTACTGTTCTTGTGCCCTCAGCTGTAGGTACTTCATGACTAGTACCTTTTAGACATCGTCATGAGCATTTCATCTGTTTTATTAAAGCTGCTTCTTATGGTTGACCACGGAGCCAGATCATTCAGCTCTCACATGCCTCCTCGAGGTTTTTGTTACTTACATTGATTTTATGACTATATGAATTTAAAATTTTATGTAAAACAAATTACAGATGTACAAAACAGTCATAAAAAATGTATTATTGTTGGGCTATTAATGCTCAACATGGTACTGTAGGGACTGCTCTCTCTCTCTCTCTCTCTCTCTCTCTCTCTCTCTCTCTCTCTCTCTCTCTCTCTCTCTGCCAGACCTCTAACTCCACTCCCCTGTTTCCTGCTCAGCATGGACACACGGACACCAGCTCTCATCATGTGACGAACAATCATGCATCTCAAACAGAAAAAGATAAGTGTGTGTGTGTGTGTGTGTGTGTGGTCTGATTATTTACCTCTAAGAGCCAGCTTGTCTGTTTCATTAGTGACCAAGACATTGCAATAGATTAGTGGCGTAAAAAGGGACCAATCACAATCTCAACTGTCTGTCTTTTGCACTTGTCGTTCTGGATGCTGATTTCTCATCAGTTTATATCTTAGTGAGGACCATCCATTGACTTCCATTCATTTTTGGTACTCCACTATGCCTAACCCATACCCTAACCATAACCAGTGTTGCTGTATTCCTAATCCTAGCCTTAACTAAAACTTAATTCACACCATACCTCTAAAACCAACTGGTAGCCATTTAAAAACAAAGTGAGGACCACAAAGATGCACTCACTTTGAAAAATGTTGGTTAAAGTATAATATTACACACACACACACACACACACCAGTTTGACAGAGAAAAGGCAGCAGTCCTGAATTATTGTCACCGTATGTCCTTGACGCTCGCTTATACCAAATTTAATAACTATTAGCAGCTAGCAGTTAGCATTTTGGTTTCACTCACCACCCTGACCTTTCCGTCAGTGGGTTTGGTTTATGTCGCTGGTTGGAAGAAGTAATCCATCTGAAAACCCACTCCTGTACTGGCCAAAGTTCAACAAGCAGTCTGCGAAATCGCTGTTACATTCTGGCTCAGGTTTTGAGAGCTCCTGAAGATGAAATCCAACCATTTGTGGTGATTTAGCTCTTCGTCATGAACACTCAACAAGGATCCTGTACCTCTCACAGACAACAAATGTATTTTCATGTTCCAGGCATTATTTAAAGAGCAGACTAGATACGAAAGGAATCACTTCTTCACAACTGTGGCGATTTAATCATGCGCTAGCTACTCTGAGAGAGTGGGCATTAGTGTTTACAGTCCAAGGGAGGAGAGGTCCAGGTTAAACACGACCTGGATGGGGAGGAGTGGTGCATGATGACATAAACCTGCTCCATTCAGCTGTCTGCAACAGCTTAGCAGAGCTGAAGAGAAGCTGCAGCTGAGAGAGCAGAATGCATGTGTGAAACCATGCGTTGGGGTCGTTTTTGATGAGGAAATGACAATATAACATGGTCAAAAACTCCAAATAGTGGATTCTACATGATATAGTCCATTTAACGTAAATTAACAGCAATACCACTGAGCTAATCGACCTTCTGGAGAGCTATATTTATCTGGACCTTCTGGACCACAAAAGTATCTAAAAAATAAACCTTCTATCCCTGGTTTCCAACATTAAATTCCACAAAGGGCACATAAGTCTAAACCATACTCTGTGAGGCCACATGTACTTCTTTCTTGCTCTTAATTTTGAATGTGTGCATTCATTGTGATGTATCATCATTGAGCTTTTTCTCAAACCAACAGAGGGAATCACCAAACTGAACACTGATGTTCTTAGTTGGCTCTTTGTCTTGGAGTGATGCTGCCAACAGCAGTTTTATCCCGACAACATCCTTAAACGAGTGTGTGTTACATGGCCGTGCTGCGACCTGAGCTTGCATAAATGTAATGCAAATCAGTGTGTTATTTATTTTAAATCACTAGCATCCAACCTTTAACATGCCTTTGCATTTTATCCTGAAGACTTTTATGTCCGTGAGTCTTGACTGAAAGCCACTTATTAGCTTCCTGACTGCTAGTGGAGCTTTATGTCAACTCCTTAGGGGTCTCCATATAGTAAAAGTGATATATATGCTGTTTATTGTCAGCATGGATGGACTGAGCTGGAAGGCTCAATGGATACATAGAAGTAAGGGTGAACTGTTGGTCATGATGAGCGAGGACTTTTAGGCTTTTCATTGTTTCTTTAGATGATTTGAAGACACTAAATCATAAAATCATTACAAAAATCATTCATCCATCTATTTCTGTTTATTTGTTTTATTAAAAAAGACACACCTATGTTCTTTATAATGCTACGGCCATCTGTCTTTCTATAAAAAACATTAATCTGAAACCATGATGCTGCTTGAAAAATTTCCCACGACTGCTTAAAACAAGTCTTATATGATTATTGACATAATTAATGCATAAGTCTCTATAAAATTATATTTTCCAAACAATTTAAAGTTTAACTTTTCACACAAGCTCAAACTAGATATATTCAAAACTCTCCAAGTTTGTCTTTTTTTATTTTTCAACACATATTTCTATAACAAAATGTGAACTGCTCTAAAAACGCACCCAAATGAATCTTTTATAAATCTTTTATTGTTTTTTCTGAACTTGTTGGAGGAAAAAGATATTAATAAATGAAAAAACATGAGAGGGAGGTAAGCACAGAGAGTGCTCATGAGTAATGAGTAATAGATGAAACTGGTGTGATTAATGAAGCCCTGGTTCTGAACTCAGTGTGGTGTTTTGTCGCCATCTAGTGGACGTTAAACTGCATCAAAATCCAGAATTTGTCAGAGGCATAAAACTGTCATTATTAGCTTTATTAACCCAAAATAATTATTTTTATCTGTTATATGAATTATCTGCTGTTGTTTTTTTCAGAAATGCTAAATGTAAAATATTCCTTACTCGTTTACTTTGGTGGAACCTTTGGCTGAGACTCTGCTGCAGCCATGGCTCCATCCAGTGGTGGCTCTGCTTAATCACTCATTCCATCATCTCTCTTTTCTGTTTCTGCTTTGGGATTTTTTTTGCCCTCTCTGATGTGCCATGCCCTTCTCATTTATTCTGTTAATCCATTCGTTCTTACAACACCAGGTGTGTTTGAAGAAGAGAGAGCTATCATTTGGTCGTCACTTAGCAAAAATAGTCCCAGTAATTACCTTTAAATCTTTACAAAAACAAATGTTACACACAACTTTACTCAATTCATTTTCTCTTGGGCTTAGATGTAATAAAAGACTCCTGGTTAAAACTGGCCTATATCTACATCAGCCTTCTACAAAGGAATAAGCACGCATATAGAACTTGGCTTAGCGCTTTAAAAAAATCAAAATCATAAACGTTTGTTTGACTTTTCTTTCCAGATTTCTCAATAACCTTTTAGGTGTGTGTTAATCCTTTAAAAGTGCATTATGTAAGAATGAATTAAAGCCTAATTTATGCTTCTGCGTCAGCTCCTCGAGGCAGAGACGCACACACATTGATGGAGACGTTTTGCCTTCAGACTTCCACCTGGAGAGGCTGCAAAGCAGTTCCCTGCCAGGACAACAGAGGGAGTAGCACTTTTCTGGGGTATCCTGTCACGTATCCGGTTCAAAATAGTGCATTTACAGATTTATTTTTTCTGCTTTTTCTGCTCAATCAGGAAACCTCTGGGTCAATGTTCTGCTCTAAACTTTGCATTTGGCTTTGTGTCTTTTATTATTTGGGGACGTTCGTTCGTATTTTAGCGAGCCTTTTCACCGTGGCTGCCACTGGAGCTTCCTGTGAAGAGACGGGCCAAACCCCTCCCTCATAGGAAACATCTACGGAGAGCAGCAAGTCCTAAAAGGCAATGAGCGTAATCCTCTTGTATTGGATGCAAACGCAAACACATCATGAATTTAGATAGATTTTTTTCTTTGGACAAGAAATAATTACTAATATATTTTGGATGATAGGCTATGAGCCACCTCTAAATAGAAGTTAAATTATTTTTCATTAATTATAAATATATAATAAATAAAAGTGCCTGTGGGACATTTGAGACATGCCATTAAACAGAACTTGGTCCATTCTCCAACATTTCTGAACTTATTTGTTCAAACAAATAAATAAACTAAGCCCTGGAACTGTGGCATAAATATTTGACTCTAAAGCTACTCCAAAGACATTAAAAGCTAATATATGAACCCATTATGGATTTTTAAATGAAAGGCATTTTTTGTTTGATCATGTAATTGTAATAGAACACATTTACTATTTTTCTTACCTAAATTAAAACAAACAGTACCCTGTCTGAAATATTTTATCATATTGTAGCGGTTTCATACGCCATCTAGTGGGTGTGTTGTGCAGCAGCAAGGACGAGTCACCAAGTAGCCAACACTGAACACTTTTAAAGGAGTCAGCACCTGAAATCTTCACTTTTCCACTTAAAAAAATGTCTCTAATGGCTTCCTAATGATTTTTCACTGGCTGAGAAGCTGATATTTAACATTGACGCGTTTGTTTAATCTTGCCTTCTTCAACCAGCTCACATGCACCCCACGAGCACGCGCACTCCAACACGAGAACTTGAGTTCTGGCCTATATGTCGGCACAAAGGCCAGATATAAACAAATATGAACCACAACCAGCACAACAAAGCTCATTTCATAACGTGAAACGCATAAATGATGTCTTACCGTTGACGACTCGTGTTATAATCCGTGTTACGGGAGACAAAACTCCGATCGGTGTGTGTATTCCAGCTTCACAACAGCATAAGAGCCGATGCCTGGATGAGCTTGCTTCTTTCCCAACTCAACAACAAGCGAGGGCGCCATTAAACACGAGGCGAGGCCCGGGCTCGTAAATACACGGTTAGATCCCGTAGGTCACTGCCAGGTCGGGTTCAGTTATAACTTTTGTTGTTTTTGGAGCGAGACGCTGAAGCTGCTTCCTGCTTCCTTCCACCAATCAACGCGCTCCTCAGTCCCGCGCGCGTCCGAGACAGCCGAAATATCGCGTGTGATCTCGCAAGAAAATATGCCCTTCACAATAAAGGATTAAAAAATCACATTTTTTATTTATTTTTCCAATACAATTTAGTTTAATGATCTAAAAGACTATAATAGGATGTAGATATCCACGGTATTATAGGTGCTGACCCCTTTAATGCCTGGACGGCCTTCACCCCATCCCCCAACATACACATTTATTGCACGGTGCCAAACGGGCACCGGCTAAAAACAACATAAAATGAACATTGAACTTAAAGTAACCAACAACAACACAACCCCAAACTATAAAACACACTAAAAAAACCCTGAACCCGCTCCCAGAAGTCTTTGCGCCCGCTGCCAGGCTTGGGCTGTCACGATGCGGTAGAGATGGTGGTGGACGCATGTGTGGTGGAGCTGGACCAGGAGGCACAAAACAGCAAATGAGGTACAATAAAATATAATTAGTCCTAAATTGTTAAGAATTGTCTATTTTTGTTAGGTGTCTCTACCACACATGGGTCCACCAACATCTCCACCACATCGTGACATGGGCAGGGCCGCTACAATATTTCTGTGAAGGGGTATGCTTTTAAATTGATCTATTTTATCGGTAAATAACTTCCAAAATGTATGAATTGTCTAAATGGAAAAAATCGTGATAAAATTGAGATCGTGATTTTGCAAAAAATAAATCGTGATATGATATTTTTTTCCATATCGCCCACCCCTAGCTGACACCTGTGTAGATGGCTCTGGTAAGTTTCTCCAAACTCATTTTACTCATGACCTAGGTCTCCCTAACATTCTCTCTCTCTCTCTCTCTCTCTCTCTCTCTCTCTCTCTCTCTCTCTCTCTCTCTCTCTCTCTCTCTCTCTCTCTCTCTCTCTCTCTCTCTCTCATGATCTTATTATGACAAATACAGTTGCTGGACTCACTGTCAAGTGATGTTAGGGTCTCCATGTTCACCACCTGTCCTTCCATGTTATGGCACCAGGGTTATTTCTGAGTCAGCATTGCTTTTGGCTGAGATCTTGAACAGTCTCATCTGATGCCAAATCCAATTAGAAACTGGAGTAATGACTTAAATACAAACTCAACTGACCCAGAAGGCTTGTAGCCAAAAATAAAACTATTAAAAAATGTCTTCCTCACAAAAATACAGTTTTTCTTTTTATGTTTGATCAGATATTCATGTAAAAAGATTAAAAAAAAGTAAACTGTGATAAGTTTTGATTGATAAAATCACTTGGTCATATCAACAATGGACAAAGATTAACAATGTGTACATTATGTGTGATAGATTATATAGGGAGTTTAAAGGTCAGTAATGAGTCACATAAATAGGTATCTTAAACAGACACAAGGCTAGGGTTTGTGGGTGGATCCAAGTCAGCAACTGCTGCAACTCCAACGTTAGTGACTCAGTAATGCTGTAGGAGGATTTAAAGAAAGGTGTAATGGGATATTCTATTCATGTCTTTATATGGCTGAACCAAAGAAGGAGGCAGGAATACTCAAATTAGTTAACTGCAACGGTATAAACCTCTAAATGCTGCTCTGGAGTTTTCAGTAGTGAAATTTATTTGTGCTCTGATTTTTGTTGTGTGGCACACTTAGCATCACTAAAGAAAAGCATCATATAACCTCTCCAAAATGTGCTCAACAAAGAGCAGAAACCTGTTTCTTTGTAACCTTTTCGTGTGTCAAACGTCATACTGAGCAGGTTTTAAAAATACTATTTCAGTTTATAATTCACAGGGTACCTTAGTTAATATTGTAAAGGCATAACATTAACAATAAACATTGTACATGATAAAAATAGTCATGTTTTAGTTTATCTTAACTTTTACTGAGTCTGCTTCATCATATGAACAGTGTCTTTTTTCTGTTCTATTGAATTTTAAAGGAACATTCCGCAACTTTTACACCTTAAAATTATGCTTTTTTGTAAAGTTTTTGCATCAAAGTATCATCTATTATGTTCATTTTCATACCTGTGATAGTGTTGGGGGGTCCCACGTCTGTTTACTGCGCTATACAGTTTTTGTGCTTCGGGTAGCGCCGGAAGTACTGACTGGGTGTCGTTTTATGGCAGAATATGGCAAGCCAAAGGGATAAAAAAGCGTGCGTTTTAAACACACGTTATGTCCGCCAAAATGCGCGTCTAGAACGAGCGTTTTGGCGGACATAATGCGAGTTTAGAACGTGCATTTTTTTTATCCCTTTGGCTTGCCATAATTGTATGACGTAGACTCGCTGTAGCAGCGGCAGATTCACCAAAGAAAGCTAGAAATCCCTTATCAGAGGAATATAGGAAAAGAAAAGGAGAACGTGATAGAGCAAGAGCAAAGACCAGAGTTATTATTGGGCCGTCTTTTCCTCGCTGGAGAGCTCTTTTAGAAAGAACAGCATGAACTACGGACTCTGACCTAGCCGTGCTGCTAATGGCTAGGTAAGTAATAAATGATTTCACCAGGGTCATTGTGTTTGGTCGGGCATAAAGTTGTTATGCAGTCCTGATAAAACTATTTATTCAATGTGTGGAGGTGGAAAAGTTTGTTTTCGTTATTTTGCCTGACATTAGGAATGTAAACATGCCTCTTATGCCCCAGAGAGAGATTTAATGTTACGACAGTGACGTTACGCAGCAAGCCTCTAGAGGGCGACAGAGACCATATAACTGCAAAGTTGTGGAATGCTGCTTTAATAAAGCTTTAAAAATTTAATGAAGGTTTTTGCAGAATCTTTGTACTGGGCATTTTATTTTTTTTGTAAAGCAGTTATGTATATATTTTATTTTTTTACCGTGTCCTGTCCAGCTGTGTAGCAATTGGAATGGATGTCTGAGTGCCGAAAACAAGCCTTATAGTTTTACTCTCACAGGTGGAAAGTTATATTTTTCAATCCTCACAGAACACAATGAAGAAAGTAATGAATGGATAACAAGGAACAAAGGTGCTGATTGGTACATAAAGCCAGCTGTTAAAGACAAGAATGAAACATTGACAACAGGCAGATTAAAAAAATATGAACAGAGTAAAAACTAAAAATTAACTCTTTAACATCACTAAAAAGCCACGTTGCAGAGCAAACAGAGTCAGTGGTAGAGTCGTGTTGCGACTCAACCCTTAACTTCCCTGTTTGGCATAACGACTGCGGATGCCTCTTTGGATAATGAACAACAGCATTTGATTGCTTTAGTTGCCTGCTGGTTAAAAGACATATTCTCTCCAAATGGAAAGATTCACACCCACCAACGTTTGGCCATTGGGTGAGAGAGTTCCTGAAACAGGTGCACCCCCCCCCCCACACACACACACACACACACCCGCCCCCAGTACAACTTGCAAGACATTCGTTCCTACTAATGACCACCGCGAATGTATTAGAAAAATATGATCTTTAAGAAGATCATTTTCAGAAAGCAAAAATCCAAAAGTTGTTCAAAACTAAAAAGTTCAATGTTGACCTTGACCCACCCACCTAGAATTTGGACATGAATACTCTTGCATCCCACTCAACCCTTAATCTGAGAACCTGTGTGTTATAAAAGCTTTAACTTGAATTATAGCAGCTCAGACAACTGTGAACAGAGGTTCCCATCTGACAAGCTGCTGTTCTACAGCTCTGCAGATAAAGCTGAGTGATGGGTACAAGGCCTACATAACTTTATACGGTGAAAGATGCAGATCTTTTTCTTAAACTTAAGGGAGCATTTATTATACTAGCAGATACAAACCTACAAAGAGTGAGAACTCATTCTAACCCGGCTTCTGCTCTTAGAGGTTTTTGATGTGAAAAAGACAAATCTTTAACGTCTTCTCTGACTTTGGCGTTGGTGTCGGCCTCAGTAAGGAATCTTCTCACAGCATGGATTGGTTTTCTCAGCCTATCTAGTGCAATCTAATTAAAAGAGATTGATATAACAACTCCTGGTTAGCCTGACCTTGAGTACTTCAGCCTCTTAGTTTCTTTTCCAAGGAAAGCTACACTGAGACTGATTAAGAACAACAACAGACTTAGGCATTAGCCATTTGGATGATGCCACTCATCAAGAAGCTGGGCACAATGCAGATATAATACCTGTGATTTAAAAAAATTATCTGTTGAAAATAAAAAAAGAAAATTGATAAAACAGCTCATTGTGTGAAGTTCATATTGCTTAAAAAAGTATGTTAAATTGTCTTTAGCAGCACAGAACTGAGAACATTGACTACGTGATCCAAATAAACAATGCACATCTACAGTTATTTACATTTAACTTCATTACTTTTCATTGCAAACTAGTAACAAGTTACATGACTGTGTAATTAAATTACACATTAAAAATGAGCTAACATTTGCCAGATAATTCATCATTAGTTACAAGAATTTGGAAAAGACCAAATGAAAACATCGATGGCAGTAACAAGAAAGTGAAAATGTGAAATGGTGAGGTTAGGACTATGACCTACTTTTCAATGTGCACCAGAACATATTAAGATGAACATTTATTACAGGAATTAACCACTATAAATGATTATTAACATGCAAATTAGCAGCATAATCACCACTGATTCATCTGAATGACCCCAAATTGCAACTAATAGACCTGTAATTAAGTGCTTTTTGTGTACTTGATAACATTTACACTAAAAAATTATAACTGTTAAAATAATCATTATAGGTCAATAGATGCTGAGTCTAATTGCATGGTGTATTGTGCAAAAGCTGACATTTTTCTGAATGTGTTGTAAATTATTACCTGGGTAAAAAATGAAGTAATTGCTAAAAGAATGTAGCAAAAGGTGCATGATGTTACATTTATGTAATACTGAATTAGAATGTTCAATAACTCCTGTTTTCTGCTCTCCTTTGATCCTTTTTGTTTTTCTGCCTGAAATTCAATTGCCTCTATAAAAATGAGCTACTGCTGATTGTCTATTGGTTAGTATCTCTTTTGTTGTTCTGTTGTAAAAAGATCCTTTATTTAATAAACTTTTATTTGTTTCATTCCCTTGTCTGCCCCTAGCTTCTGAGACCTGATTGGTTCCTTCCTGTTGTTCCATCCATCCATCCATCCATTTTCTTCCACTTATCCGGAGTCGGGTCGCGGGGGCAGCAGCTTTAGGAGGGAGGCCCAGACTTCCCTCTCCCCAGCCACTTGAGCCAGCTCCTCCTGGGGAATCCCAAGGCGTTCCCTGGCCAGCCGAGAGGTATAGTCCCTCCAGCGTTTCCTGGGTCTTCCTTTGGGTCTCCTCCCGGTTGGACGTGCCCGGAAAACCTCACCAGGGAGGCATCCAGGAGGCATCCTAATCAGATGCCCGAGCCACCTCAACTGGCTCCTCTCGATGTGGAGGAGCAGCGGGTCTACTCCGAGCCCCTCCCGGATGACCGAGCTTCTCACCCTATCTCTAAGGGAGAGCCCAGACACCCTGCAGAGAAAACTCATTTCGGCCGCTTGTATCCGTGATCTCGTTCTTTCGGTCACTACCCAAAGCTTGTGACCATAGGTGAGGGTAGGAACGTAGATCGACCGGTAAATCGAGAGCTTTTCCTTCTGGCTCAGCTCTCTCTTCACCACGACAGACCGGTACAACGCCCGCATCACTGCAGATGCAGCACCAATCCACCTATTGATCTCCTGATCCATCTTTCCCTCACTCGTGAACAAGACCCTGAGATACTTGAACTCCTCCACTTGAGGCAGGAACTCCTCCCTGACCTGGAGAAGGGATTCTACCATTTTCTGATTCGTGTTTTGCAAATAATTTTAAAACATTTGATGCTTGAACAGTTTTTTTTTCTCTTGAAGCACTTAATATAAACTGCAAGTTATTTCAGACCTAATTGAAAAATTGTAAATGGTAAATGGTAAATGGCCTGTATTTGTATAGCGCCTTCTTAGGGTTCTACAACCCCCCAAGGCGCTTCACAACACAATCAGTCATCCACCCATTCACACGCTGGTGGGGATGAGCTACAACGTAGCTACAGCTGCCCTGGGGTGCACTGACAGAGGCGAGGCTGCCGAGCACTGGCGCCACCAGTCCCTCTGACCACCACCAGCAGGCAAGGCGGGTTAAGTGTCTTGCCCAAGGACACACAGCAGCATTCTCTGGCCGGAGCCGGGATCGAACCTGCAACCTTCCGATTACTGGACTACCTGCTCTACCTCCTGAGCTGCTGCTGCCCGAAGAGCAGGACTAGAGGGAGATTTTTTTAAAGCTAGTGATAAAAAGAATGGATATTTTTATGCTTTCTTTAAAATGCTCTGAAAAGGTTTTGGACACAAAGTATTTCCATCAATAACATTTTTGATCATATAGTCTAAAGTGGGGAAGAAAATATTGGACCATAAGTAAATTTAAATTTCTGTGGTACCAATTCTTAGCCTGGCAAGCCATCCTATGTGAATAGTCTGGCCACAACCCATAGACGGATCTCAATCTTGAGCTGGAATCTACGGTTGTCTTTCAAACTGTCTTCACATGTTATTGGACAACAAACAACATGACGTACTCACACCTACAGATGTCAGTCAGCCATACACCATCAAAGAAGATGCAAATATATCATTTTTCTAAATAAAGGACTTAAGTACCTCTATCTGCTCTTGACTCAAAGAAAAGCCCAAGTCTAAAAAGTCCAAAGTTGATGCCAAAGCCGTTTTAAACAAGCTGCCGCCATCTTAGTTGTTCCGCCCCGGCGCATCGTCCTGCCCACCAAACCGATAAGAGCGCTGTGATTGGCACAACACAATACTGCTCAGGCCAATGGTAGACCTGCTGAGGCTATGGAGTGTAGCTAGTCTGATATACAGAGCAAAATCCTTTTGCTTTGGCTACTGTCTGTCTAGATTTCTAGGCTAACTAATCACACATCCACACAGATTTTGATTGTTCCAAACAGGGAAGATGTTTGGAACTTCTGGGACATTTGGGTTGGAATTAGATTAGCATCTATACACAGTGCCATACACACATAAATGTAGTGCCATCCTTAACTTCCTAAATATTGATTTGTGAAGTTTTATTGCTGCAAAAACAATCGTGCCATTAAGGGCTGTGACGTTATACTTGGGCACTGTGAGTATTTTAACTGCAAACCACAGTAACCCAATGAGGGGAAGACCTACCTACATAATTCCTCACTAATCCCAAGGCTACAGTAATCACTTGGGTCATGCACAAATGGAAGGGATCCAGAAGAGGATTCCAAAGGCTTATGCAAAAGAAAAAAACACCTAAGAGCAAGAGATTCCCACTTTGAATGAGGCTACTCAGTGATGGAGATGACCACCTGGGTTTAGCTATGGGGCAGACACAGCACACAGAGTGCAGTGAGGGGGTTGATGTCAAAGCTCTTCAGGATATGTATAAAAAATTTGTCATCGAGTGTCCAAGCGGTGTCCTTTTTCTGCACGAGTTTAAGCGATTCTTTGGGGTGGACGCAACCGGAGAAGCATCGGATTATGCAGAGAACATGTTTCGAGCTTTCGATAAAAATGGGGTGAGAGGAAAACTTGCCTTAGAGTCAATTGTACCAAAATGTGTAGCGTCAGCTGTTCTTGTTCAACTTGTGTTTTAGGACAACACCATTGACTTCCTTGAGTTTGTGGCGGCACTTAATCTTGTTTTCCGAGGGGACTTGGAGAAAAAGCTGAGATGGTCATTCAAGGTGTACGACAAAGACGGTAACGGCTACGTGGATAGGAGCGAGCTTCGGTCAATAATTGATGTAAGATTCTCTTTGTTTTTCACATTTTCACCTGACTTATTTACGTTTACAACCATGGTATGGAGTTTGACGTTTTTCCTATGTGCCTATATCCATGGTCAATCAGTCATTTACAAAAAAGAAAAGGATATTGGTATCAGATAACACTGCAGGACTTCTACCCTGAAATATTTTTGAATATTTGGATGCAAACTCATGCTTTTTCACCATTAATCAGGTTTTAGATGTAATTCACCTACAGTTATATAGTGAGTTTCCTTGCATAGCAGAAGCAAGAGCATTTCTTGAGTCGGGCTAAAGCAAGGGTCTGCAACCTGCAGCTCTGGAGGCACAAGCGCTTCCATGAAGCTTCTACGATGACTCTTAATGACTTTGGCTAGAAGTGCAAAAACAAATTCATGTTTGAAATGTAGATATAATTAAAACAGTGTTTTTTTATAGAATAATTGCATTGAATATCCACAATATTCCAAAAGCACCAGTGATATTTTTTTGTGTCTATTTATGTTTTAATTAGTCTGGCGACCCATCCTATATAAGTGAAGATATAGTCTGGCCACGACCCATAGCCAGAGTTAGTCATGGGGCGGAATCTACGGTTGTCTTTCAAACTGTCTCCACATGCTATTGGACAACAAACAATGTGACGTACTCATCGCTACGGATGTCAGTCAACGGGGTAGTCCTCCATTCACCATCGAAGAAGACGTAAATACATCCTTTTTCTAAATAAAGGACTTAAGTACCTCTATCTATTCTTGACTCAAAGAAAAGCCGAAGCCTAAATAATCCTAATTTGATGCCAAAGCTGTTTCAAACAAGGCGACGCCATCTTTGTTATTTCGCTCAGTTGCAGTAACATCCCGTCCACCAACCCGACTGTTCGGGCCTGCTGAGTGTCTAATGGAGCGTGGCTAGACCAACCTGCAGAGCAAAAATCCTTTTGCTTCTGCTACAGTCTGCCCAGATTTCTAGGCTAGTTTTTTACATCATTTTCCACAAATATAAACATCTCCTAGAAAAAAATCCATTCCCTTTTTGCAAAACTTAAGAGAAACAAGATGGTGTTTTTTTTTGACAACAGGTCTCTGGTTTGGGGTAGATGTAGTAAAAGAAGAGAAAAACATTAGAATCTTTACTTCGGTCTCCATATCCTTATTTTAATCTCAGACTTCTGACTTTTTTCCTCTTAATTCTTACGTAACTCTCATTTACCTGAGACAAACGTGAAATAATTTTTCAGTGGCCCTAATCCTCTCCCATAGATTTCTGTTAAAAATGATGGTAACACGTTACTTTATTAAAGGGACACTTTGCAACTTTTTCATATTTTTGAATCATGTTCTTGAGCCAGTTTGTGCTAAAATGACCCTTTACAGGGTTAATGAAATGTCACTTTCAAGGCCACAATGAATATTCCACTTGCAACTTCACAGTGCCAGTCCGGTGTGTTGGGACTTAGAAAAAATTCAGCTGACATGCCTGGCTCTGCAGTCTGCTTCCAGCATGTTTCCTGCATGTTTTAGATCATGAACACAGCTGATGTGTTTGATTTAGTGATGAACCGCTCCTGTAGACACTAATGAAGGCTGAGGAGACGTTTCAGCAGGTAGATTAAAGGGGGCCTAGAATGTAAACCAACATGTTCCTTGTTGTTGTTGACTAAGACAGCTTGGGTGGTCAACAGTAACATACCAAAAAGTCAAAGCCGTGTGTGACCTACTTTGTATGTAAATTAGAAAGTTGAAAAAGGCGAGAGAAAACCTCCTGTTCTGAGAAAGCCTTCCTTAACACGTCATAAGGGGGAGCCACGCCTCCTCAAACCTGCATTTGTCTGAGGCCTTCTGGGGAAACCAACCAATCAGCATGTCCTGGCCGAGTGGGAGGGGTCAACAGCTCTTTTCACTGAAGGCCTGAGTAAGGGGGTTTAGAATGGCCTGTATCAGGGCTCCTGGGACAGATGAAAGCCAAAAAAAAATTCTTATGCTTTTTGGAGGCTCAACGCTCTGTTTTAGATTGTTGATTAATTACATTCTAGGACACCTTTAAGGTGTTAAAAATACAAACGCACAGCGAGGAGAGAAGTTTCACTTTTGGTTTTACTAATGGACACTAGGGGGTGCTAAAAGCAAGCCAAAACTGACTAGGGTCCCTACGTCAATTAGTGCATTATTAAGCATTAATAAACAAAGGATCCCTTTATTAATGTTGTTGTTACCTATTAAGTGTCCCTAAGGTTAGGATAAAGGGCCAGGGGGGTGTATCTTAGTAATGCATTACATAATATGGTTAAGCAGTTGTTAATACTTTTTAAAATAGTTTATTAATGCTTAATAATGCACTAAATAATGATAATAAAGGGACCCTTACTGCAAAGTGTTAAATTATAAAGTGTCTCTCTTCCAAAGGTCCTGTAACAGGTCAGGTGCAGCTCTAAACACGTTTTATTCTGGTTGACTGAAGGAAAAACGGCTCTCTGAACAAGAAGGGCTGCAGACCCCTGGGCTAGAGCCTACATACGACTCCACCATCTTAAAACAACTCAAGCACAATGATCAACCCAGTAGTGTGAGCTAAAACATTGTTGAATGATCTTAAGGCTCATGAGACAGTTTCATGGGAGACATTTAGACTTGGAACAGAAAATAAAGCACAGATGTTCTACGTCATTATTAACTGTTTGCATATTTTGCAAAACGACTCAGATGCAGGAGTGACATAACACCAATGCCTTTCCTACTCTTACACATAAATATATACCATGAGCCTGACCTGTCAAATTTGAATGTTTACTTTGTTACGAAGCCCCAAAGTGCAATTTGTTGTTGTTGAAATCATTCTGAATTATGATCAGATCAGGCTGTCGGGATTTTGTTTGTCTCTCTAACCAGTTAATCTCTGTGGTTATTTGGGTGGAGGGATTAGGTTGGCACAGTTATCAGTTCTACAACAGCTGCATTACTGTAACAGTGAACGGCCACCATACAGGTACACACATGAAGTATCATCCTAGTTCTTCAGTTGTATAAACGCTGGCAAAGTGTACGACTAGGCAATGGTGTTATTTTAACAATGTTTAAAGGTGTGGTTCACTGAAAAAACACTTTTTAACTCATTCACTGCCAGCCGTTTTCTGATCAGAAAGCCCCTGACTGCCAGCGTTTTTGAGCGTTTTTCCTGTTTTTTGAAGAGTCACAGAACATTGTGCTCTATGATCATGTAAACGCCAAAACTACCAAAAGAAAGAGTAGACTCACTTCTTACATCAGGAAGAATCGCCTTGCGTCCTGGTGCAGAAACAACAACCTGGTGCTGAACGAGCAGAAGACAGTGGAGATGATTGTAGACTTCAGGAGAACACCGGCTCCACTGCCCAGCATAACCCTGACAGGCAACCAGATTTCTACAGTGAACTCCTTTCGCTTCCTTGGGTCCACCATCACCCATGACCTCAAGTGGGAGGTGTCCATCAATACCCTCATCAGGAAAGCCCAGCAGAGGATGTTCTTTCTGCGTCAACTGAGGAAGCTCTGCATGCCAGCCATGATGATGATACAGTTCTACACGGCCATCATCGAATCAGTACTCACCTCCTACATCATTGTGTGGTACGCAGGAGCCACTGCCAGAGACAAACAAAGACTACAACGGGTAGTGCGCTCAGCGGAGAAAGTAATCGGATGCATCCTTCCATCAGTACATGACCTGTACAACTCTAGGGTTCTGAAATGTGCAGGTCGGATAACAGCTGACCCCTCTCACCCTGGTCATGGACTGTTTGAAACCCTACCTTCAGGGAGGAGGCTCAGGTCCCTACAGACCAGAACCTCACGCCACAAAAACAGCTTCTTCCCAACCGCTGTCAATCTCCAGAACAACCGATGATCGGCCAGTATAGACAGAAACGCCCCGGTTACCCACATTCCTACGCGTATGATTGTTTTTATCTTTATTTTTTATTTTTTGCTATGTATCTACTTCTGTTTACTTGATGTAGCTTATACAAATGCTGCCTGACCTGATTATGACTTGAATGTATGTTCACACCTTGCCACCGAAACAAATTCCTAGTAGATGAGCCTCTCACCTACATGGCAATAAAACTGATTCTGATTCTAATTCATTGATTTTCTGCTTCCTGATCACGTGACATGTGACATACACGGATGAAGATCCGCTTTAGACACGTGATGTTTGTTCTCACGGTGCGGGGGCTCGTTCCAACGCCCGCCCTGTAAAAAAATGCAAATGACGACTAAAGTCGTCATTTGCAGTGAATGAGTTGAGTTAATCATTATTTCTGATTATAATCTGAAATAATCAAACATCAATACAGTCATCTCCACCTATCTCCTGCATTAGCTTCTGATAGAAAATAGACTCTAGGTGAAACTCTAGGATTAGAAAATCCTGACAGATCTACGTCACACTGTCACTTAACATTCATGGACTCACCCATCTTGACTCACGACGGGGAAGGCTGTTGTTGGTTTAGCGTCCAGGAAACAGCAGAGAACGTCTGGGCTAGTAGAAGCTAACCGTTAGCATTAGCAACTCCACCACACAGCAGAACTCCTCCAGGCTTGTGTTATTGGTGGAGATAAAACATCAACGTTGCAGAGCAGACAGAGTCAGTGGTAGAGTCGTGTTGCTGTTAGCCAATCAGAGGAGAGATGTCCACATATCAGGAAGTAAGACTCCAGATCCTGTCGTGTGAAGCTCAGCTCTTGTGGCTCACTAGTTCCTGAAACAGGTGCACCGGTGCCCCCCCCCCCCCCCCCCCCCCCCCCCCCCCAGAGTATGACTTACAAAAGCATTCATTCCTACTGGAAATCACTGCAAACATAAATGAGTGATTAAATGAGTGAACCAAAAAGCATTTCACCAAACTACAGATAAATTGTGTTAAAGTTGTTTAGATGTTAAAATTCTGCTTTTAGATACAAGTTGTTCTGGGTAGAAGTCCTCTGTAGGAAGCTTGGTGTTTACAACAGGTAAGACTCTGACTACCGATAGAGGCTCCGCACTACCCCACTTAAGATCTCTTTAAGATGACAAACGAAAAATCAAACTGTAAGAAAGTTTTTATTATTTTTTTTTTAAATTCACAATGCTTCTCTGTAAATAATAAATAATGATTTAAAATAATAATAATAATGATGCCTAATATCTATTAAAAATAATAATAATGTAATATTGATTCTAAATAAATGAATGAAGCTTCTTGAAAGGAACATTATTATCCTGAAATATGGAGCAACCGTTGTAGATAAAATCCTCATTATGCAGTAAATATTAAAGTGCTGTTTACGTACTCAGCAGTGCAAAAGCCTGAGCGAGAATTTCTGTGTTTTACTTCAAATGCATCTAAAATCAGGGCCGTTACTGGTTAGACGTATGCATCATCCACCCAGCTGAAGAACAAGGTGACCCAGTAACATTTAAAGTTGTTATAAATGAAATATAAGATCTTCTTCCTCTTTTTCAGAGCATCCACAGAATTAAGAAAGGTTCAAAAACAGAGATGACTGATTCAAAACTTACAGTGGATGAGGTTGTGGATCGAATATTGGAGGCCGTCGATGTGGACAGAGATGGTAATGAAGTAAAAAAAATAAAGAAAAATAAAAATGACTGTGTGTAGTGGTTATTCATCCGGTGGGATGTTTATTTTTACTACAGGTACCGTCAGCCTAGAAGAGTTCATCAAAGGAGCCCAGGAGGACCCGTGGGTTCTCAGCATGTTAAGGTTGGACATGAACCCTACTGGGTGGTTTCTGGAGCAGAGGAGGAAGAGTGCACACTTTTGAGTGTCTAATCACCTTGGCCTTTCCTGTGACGACAAAAAAAATGGCTTAAACCCAGATGTGTATTTATATCTTTGTAACAACACCTCTTATCTTCCATACTTTACCAGAATGTGCAAGAGTTTTCTTCCGTGTAGCCTCTGTTGGACTTTTGTTGCTGTAAAAACACATTTATTATAATCATTAATCAAGACTTTAATCACTGTTTATTATGTCCTGTATATTCTGCTTTGCCAGTTACAAGCTAATTGTTGTGTGTGTTAATGCCATCACAAGGTCAGAGTTTCTGCTATTTCCCAATGGTGCACAGATCCATCGCTCGCTAATGCAACTTAACAGCCTTCTTGTTATAAAGTGTCAAACTGTAATTATTGAGCAATGATGTTTTTATAGTTCTTGTGGTTTTATACTCATGTTTGTTTTGTTTTCCGTTTCTTTGTTAAGACCCCGTGGTTTTACAAGGATTCTTTGGCCATTATTATGCTGAGTGAATTAAAATATGATTCATTAATGACTGACTTCCTGTTGTCAAAGGCTGGATGGAAGGATGATTGTTTATGAGGTGCAACTTCAGAGACGATGTGTGCATGCAAGGTCTTGAATGTGTTGAACAGGGCAGCAGCAGCTCAGGAGGTAGAGCGGGTTGTTCAGTAATCGGAAGGTTGCAGGTTCGATCCCGGCTTCCCCTATACAATGCTGCTGTTGTGTCCTTGGGCAAGACACTTAACCTGCCTTGCCTGCTGGTGGTGGTCAGAGGGACCGGTGGTGCCAGTGTACAGCAGGCCTCATCTCTGTCAGTGCGCCCCAGGGCAGCTGTGGCTACATTGTAGCTCATCACCACCAGCGTGTGAATGTGTGTGTGGCTGATTGTGTTGTGAAGCGCCTTGGGGGGTTGTAGAACCCTAAGAAGGTGCTATACGAATACATTTAATACATAACCCTAACCCTTCTTTTACATTCCATTGTTTCTGTTGGTTTCTTGCCTCATAGATGAATATCATCAGATTATATTCATCTCAATCATATAAATGTCTGCATCTGTTACATTAGACTGATTTTATATGAAGCAGCTCAGAATTTATCCAAATTAGCCATCGTAACCATTTCAATAATGCATTTTCTATAGACATTTCTTTGCCATTTAGCAGGTTTGAATTCAAAGATTCTTCCTTTTTTAAAACAAAAATAAACATTTTTAAGTTAATGTCCAATCCTAGTCCTTGAGCTCAGCGACCCTGTAAGTTTTAGCTGTTTCTCTGCTTCAGAACCGATGGTTGAATTACCTGTTCAGTGTGTCCTCAAGTTCTGCAGAACCCTTTTAATAACCCATCCGTTCAAATAAAGTGCATTCAAAACATGCAGGACAGTGGCCTCAAGGACTAGGATTGGATATAAAACCTCCACATCTTCTCAGGTGTTGGTCCTCGGTCCCGCTTCTCCTCACTTCTATCAATCCGCAGCTCAGCAAAGGAATACGTCCAGTAACCGACTGGTTCCATTAGATGTTCGGCCTGCCTTATTTGGGATACGTGTTTAGCTGAATGTTTCTGATCCAGACAAATATAGTTTAATCTCCATTTTTAAAGTATCACTTCACTAAGTAATTACATAAAGTGCATTAGAGAAAGGGTCAGTCCAGGTTCAGGAAGGGATGTTTGTCCCGTGGATTACTCCTTTAAACTTAGCTAGCTAAAATCCTTGGCTGAGAATAAGCTTCTTTGTCGGGGTCAAACATTGCATGGATCAGTTATCGCAGGTGACTCACGTCTGGACCCTTCAGCTGCTGGGGACACCATCAACATATGCAATGAGGTCAGACTCTTCAGTTACACAAGGCTGTGCGTGTCTTCAGGACTTCACACTGAAACATTTGGGATTAACACAAGTAGAAATCACTGAGATGGAAAAAAGAACTGGAGACAAACTCCATCTGTGACTGAATATGATTCACCTTGCAGCATGATAGGGATTCAAAGCTGCTCTGAAGAAAAGGTTTTCAGTCTTACACAAGCTACCTTTAGGCATCATCACTTAAAATAGAGTTAATAAACCTAAATGTGTTCTGATTGCCTCAATCATTAAAAAAGTCATTCTTATGGGTTTATTCCCTCAGTTTGGTCCATATGTAACATTAAAATCATTGGGATTGCTGTTATAACAAATAAGTCACTGAGCTGCTCACGTTTGAGGGATGATGTAGTTCTCCACACGTTATAGCGACGGAGTGCTTATCCAAGGGCTTCGTCTTAAACGTTAACGTCACACATGGGTCTCCTTCGGCTGGTAATCTGATTCCACTCGACACAACCAGACTTTCATAAGCAGCGCATAACGTAACAGAGGCGTTTTACCCGTGAGCTCCCCTCTCACCGGGAGCGTCAGTGAAAGAGTTCCACAGCTGGTCCTGTGAGG
Source organism: Aphyosemion australe (assembly GCA_006937985.1). NCBI lineage: Eukaryota > Metazoa > Chordata > Actinopteri > Cyprinodontiformes > Nothobranchiidae > Aphyosemion > Aphyosemion australe. The sequence continues at coordinate 1,706,984 of SSNS01000033.1, forward strand.
TCACGAAATGACTGGAAAAATGCAAAACCACGTGTGACTCTAGCAGTTCACACGATAACAAACAAGGAGTGTGTCTCCATAAAGGTCTGTGGTTTATTTTCTGTTCTGTTACCTCGGCTACGGAGGTTTCACAAGTAATATGTACTTCTTGGTTACACTACAGGGAATCTGCTCGTGACTTTTATTTTGAATGATTCCAGATGTTTTCATGTTTGACTTCCTGCCTGGCCTGATGTGAACTGCTGAGCACGACGCATTCTGGAAGACCTTGACTATAACATGTTTTAACATGACACCCCGCAGGCCGGTGGAAATGCTCCAGTCCACTATAATCGTGGCTAACTGCGGCGTACTACGCTTTGCTGACGTTACTCGGCGCTTATGCGTCTGGTGGAAAGGTCTGGTTAGAATGAATGTGAGCTGCACAATTTAAGTGTGTTCTAGTAAAAACGTAACACATTTGTGGATATTTGACTCAAATTCTACTCAGTGGTGTTTATGATTAATATCAGTATTCAATGGCAATAAGAAATATTACATTTTTTGTCAAGTTCTCTGTGCTAGACTGATAAATCACTGTTTTCCTATCTTTAATCTTTTTCTTAAATAATTTCTGAACAATCACTTCTCTGTTATCTGCATGAAAGACAGTGAAGTACAGTTGATAGGGAGTCAAACTCAGGTCTCTAAGATCCACCGCCCCACATGCTTTGACTGTCTCTCTGCTCTAACACACTTTATTTGAATCAGTGGGTGAGTAAAAAGCTTCCATAAACCTCGAGTACATGCAGAAGAACACAAAGACGGTTTAACCTTTGAATCAGGTGTGTTGGAGCAGCAGGACAGCTCAAATGTGCAGGAAGACAGCCATCAAGGACTGGAATTGGTGATGCCTGAACTAAAACATGGAGGGCAGCAGCCCTTTCAGCTCTTTTTAAACTTGAGCTTTGCAACATTTCACTTGACTTCATTTCACCAAAATGACCGTGAAAGTCAATGTAGCGTTAAAGTGAAGAACTGACACACAACAGAACTGAATGAAGGGGCGAGAAGCAGAAGCTACCCGTACAAACGCCATCTTTCATGTGTTTAAAAATGAGAAAGGATGTCTTAAACCCAATTTGAGAACAAAGAGCATGAGTAGATAATAGGCTGGTTTAGTTGATTCCCAGAGAGAAATGTCACTTGTGTAATTCATTTGTGTGTTAAACCTTTAGCTTTCTTTATCTTTTCTATTCTTTTTATTTCTTTTGTTACATTCTCCCTGTTTATGATGATTCTGATTGTGATATAATTTATTATCCTGATACATTTTCCTTGTGTACCATGTTCCATGCAGATGTTACCCTTATCTTTGAAACATGCTCTATAAATAAGTTTTACTTACTTTCTATGAGTTTTGTGTGTCTGCTCTGATTCTCTACCCACACCAACAGGATTGCTATTATCTGCACAATGTTGACCTCTGCTGGTCGTTATGGTGAATTGTTTCATTGGCAAACAGGTCTTTGCTTTTGGATTAACACACTTTAGCTCCTACACCAAAAATACAAATCTGTCATTTTATTCACATTTTAGTCATTTGGGGCAACAATATCTATAACATATGGTGGTAATAATGTAAGAAAACAGTGTTTGACTCCTTTTTCAAACATTCTTCATTTCTCTTTTTATACGCTACTTTTTATTTAGATCAGCGTCAGAGAGAGAGAGAGAGAGAGAGAGAGAGAGAGAGAGAGAGAGAGAGAGAGAGAGAGAGAGAGGGAGAGAGAGAGAGAGAGAGAGAGAGAGAGAGAGAGAGAGAGAGAGAGAGAGAGAGAGAGAGAGAGAGAGAGAGAGAGAGAGAGAGAAAGAGAGAGAGAGAAATTATTATTATCTCATTATTATGACTTAGCTATCTCATAAATATGAGATACTATCTCATAATAATGAGTTACTATCTCATTATTATGAGATACTATCTCATTATTATGAGATAGCTAAGTCATAATAATGAGATAATATTTTTTTATCTGAGTGGCGGGAATGGGCTTCTATAATGTGGTGTGTGATTGAATCAGCCTTTATTGTAGTCTATAATCAAACTGGGTGGCACTGAATAGTTTTTGTTATAACAGTAAAAAAAACACGTGATAAGAGGAGATATGTATATAATTATATAAATAGCTCAATCTTTCCTGGATGCAGGTCATGTAGCTGCTTGCTCAGCAGCACTGAGGCAGTGTGAGTTGATGCTTCGTGCGGAACATTGAAAACGGAAATCATCTTTAATCGCGCAGAGAATAAAAAGCCAAAAGAAGCAAGTTAAAAGTGGCCATTTTTCCCACAGCCCCCGAAGGCACCACCGGACCGCAGCATCACCGCACCTCTCAGGTGTCTGAGCCGGGCGGCGGCAGCGCAGTTCGGAGCCCAGGGGGGGTGGGGGAGATGAGAAGCGAGGTGGCGGCATGGCGGACCGAGACAAGCGGAAAGCCACGCCACCCTCTGGCCGCAGCCTCAGGGTCAACTCCCCGGCCGGCTTCAGGTAAGTGCCGCGGCGGAGGGAGCTTATGAGCGGGGCTGCATGTGTCTGCGTGCGGGTACCGGAGCAGGGGCTCTGCTGCTGATGCTGGCGGTTCGGAGCCGCTGCCGCCGTTTCTCTTTAAGCTCACAGGGAATTTCTTCTCTTTTTTTGGGCGTGTCTGCTCCCAGAGGATGGAGCCGAGGCGATGTGTTTGCTGCACCTTAGGGAGCACATGTCGCATAACCTACCCCCCACCAATCAGCTGTAATCTGTGCAGACCTGGAATCAGCAGCTTCACTAGACTAGATGTCATAGTTTTGGGTGAAATAAGGCAAAACATGACAGATTTTCATCTAGACAACACTAGCATTTCATGTTTAGTTATGACACACTGAAAGAATGGAATGCAGCCTGACTGATGCTTTCCGAGATAAGTGTGAGGAGGACACTTGTCTTATCTGGAGATGACAAAGTTATTTCTAGCTACATTTTTGTTGTGTCACGCTATTTTAAGAGGTTTGGGTTCTGGTCTGTGCAGCTGCAGTTGCATGGATCCATTCCCTTTGTGTTCTACATGCAGGTTATTTCACTGTAATACTGCATGGTGCTGCTTCCATGCACTCTCAAACACATGCTCACATTTAGCAGAGATGCCTGATGAGAAGCTGTGCTTGTTTAATGTCAGTACTGAAGGAAGAAAGGCTTGGACCAGTATTCCTCAGGGAGGTCACACACACACAAACACACACACACACACACACACACACACACACACACACACACACACACACACACACACACACACTTGAGGTAACAATGCACTTGTAAATTATGGTAAATGACCTGTATTTAATATGGCACCTTCTAGTCCTAGAACCCCCCAAGGCGCTTTAATGGGGGTGATGAGCTACATCATAGCCACACCTGCCCTGGGGCGCACTGCCAGAGGCGAGGCTGCCGTACACCTATACCACCAGTCCCTCTGACCACCACCAGCAGCCAAGGTGGGTTAAATGTCTTGCCCAAGGACACAATGACAGTGACAGACTGAGCAGGGCTCGAACCTGCAACCTTTCTGTTATGGGGCGGGCACTTCAACACTTGAACGATTTGGATCAACTGTTAAATGCACTTAGAGTCTATCGGCAATAAAATCTGAAAAAGATTAAAGTCAGAATGTAGTGTGTTCACTTTGGGGTAGATATCAATACAATCATGATGCCCCCTAGTGGCTGGCTCCAGTACCAGATTCAAGTCCCACCTTCTCCATGTAAATAAATGATAAATGACCTGAACTTGTATGGCGTCGTTGTGAATCAGAGGACTCCAAAGCGCTTTACGCTACAGTATATCATCCATCCAGTAATGCTGATGAGCTACATCGTAGCCACAGCTGTCCTGGGGTACACTGACAGATGCAAGGCTAGTGTTGGGAAGGTTCAATTTATATATGAACTAGTTCAAAGGTCAGTTCACAAATTTTAATACAAGAAAAAAAAAAGAAATACAGGTGCGACTCTGTGACTAGTGTTTCCAGATTTCATTTCCCCTGTATTAAAGACGGGTTCCATTTGAACTCGGTACTCAGAAATTCCAACTTCCAATTAGGAAAAATCAACTGGAAGCCCCCAGAAGTTTGGATCGTCCAACTGGAAAGTCTTAGAAATATTTTTTTACTCAGACATTGAGGTTCAACAGGGCAGCTCCTCATAACAACAGCTGTGGTGGAAATGTGTTTATTTTAGAAGACAAACGTGTAAATGTTTCATCAAACATCAGGGCTACATGTAGCTGTCTTTTCTAAATGGAACGCACCTTAAGGCCCATTGTTGACTGCTACTGCCTATGGCGGCTGCATTTGTTAGGACGCAGCAGCCAATGCAGGGTCTACTATTTATAATGTCTATGGTTAACATTAAGTTTTAGCCTTGAATTTAGCTCCATGGAAATCTGTCACTCTCCTGATGCTGAATAGAATTAAACAGTGAGAGAGCTCCATTCATAAACGCCAGAATGTTTGTTTAACGTTCATCAGACAAATTAGAACAAGTTCAGTTCATGTTCACCAAAAAATGAATCAGTTCATGAACAATCCTTCAATGAACTCGTTCAGGCACAGCACTGAGCAATGCTGCCATACACTTTCACCAGCGGTCCCTCCGACCACCACCAGCAGGCTGACACTAACGGGGCCTGGGTTCAAACTCCTAACCTCTGAGCCATTGTCGCCCAAAGATTCAACCATTCTCGAATTGCAAATCAGATTAGAGGAGCTGAGATGCATCCTGATCTCATTTCTCATTTAAACTTTGCTGCTAAAATATAAAATGTTCTGGAGGATGTTTTCTGCTAAACAGACAAGATACTTGTGACCTATTTATGAGCCACTTGGAGGTTGCAGTCTGACACACCAAACACGTTTGCTGAGAGTTTGAGCCAGAATTACGCTGCATTCTGAGATGCTGAACAGGCACAAACTAGATGGAAATGAGACAGGGCTGAACCCTGCATCATCACTGACAGTGCCTTTAGCTTTTGGATGTGACATAAAAACATCAAGCAGGTTTGTGATATAGACTGGTCATTTAAAAACGACTGAATTGTTATTTTGGTGTAAGGTAACCTGCTAACTGTCCTCAGACAGAGCCACCTTTACGACGTTTTCCACAGCAGTTCCTATAGCTGTTCTTTGACATAGAAATACATAAATAAAGTGAAATTGTGCTTCAAATGTCCACATTCTCCTGTTAGAATAAATCAATGCACAAAAATAACAGTAGTGGTTAATTAAAAACATCCTAACCATGTCATGATAACCACAACAGCCATTATGATCACTCTTTACATTTAATATGTTTTTATGTTGTTTGAACTTCAGGGAGAAACGAGGACAGAAAACCGACTCAGAGTTGGCTTGATCCCAGAGCAGCCATATGCCAGCCTGGTTGTTTCCATCACATTCCCGCCTTCACACTCTACGCTTGAATCCTCCATTTTTGTTGGGAATAAAACAGCGTGTCCTTGCATTTACATCTCTTTGTAGAGATATTAGCAGCACAGATATGAGAATAGTGACACTTTAAAAATCGCTTCAGTTCTTTGTTTATGTAACATTTTTATCGTGACCATTGCAGTTTTGATTCTCTAAGGTCAACCTGTGTGAATTGGAGTGTCATAAATGTAGTTTTGAATATAACATGTAGGTTTTACAGAAATGATAGTGGGTTATTATTCATAAGTCAGAACATTCTTTGAAAGAATCCATGACTTGCCACCTTTGTGCCAGTTTGGTTTAAGAAAAAATGGAGACAATTTACCCACAAAATTACCCACAATCAACTCCTGCATGGGAATTTTGAGAAGAAGGCGGAGAAATGGCTCAAGTGCCTTTTCTGAAAATATGTATTTTCAAGTTTAGGTATCTAAATATTTTATTATTTTGTACAGTTATAATTATAATCCAATATGTCTCTGTTGGAAAGATGCATCACGTCTGTTGACATATATGGATAACTGATTTAGGGCTGCAACAAACGATTATTTGGATCATCGATGAATCGGATGGGGTCTCGACTCGATTAATCGGATTAAACGGGAACATTTAAAAACTGCTAGGGAAACATTTTTTCTCTGCTTTACTTTATTTAACAAAAGAACATTATTAGAAAACAGTTCAATAACATGCAAAACAACATGCCATCACCTCAACTGTCTTACAGCTTTAGAGATATTGAATAACATTTAATTTCTACTGGTGACAATGTAATGGTGGCATGTCTATAATGTACGAATTGGCAATTATCCAGTTTAAACTCACCTGTTCAGGTGGCTTTTGAGTGACCTTTGGTTGATTCTTCTTTGCTACCTTCTCTTCATTCTGCTCTGTCTACCATTTCTGCCTTTCCCATGATCCACTGATCACCCTTTTCTTATTCATTTACCTTTTTTCACATCCTTTTTTATCACAATTTTTACATTTCCCTTTTTTGATATTTTTAATCATTTTTAAAAAATTTTATTTTACTTTTTTTCTCATGAAGCGGCTTGTGATTTTTATCTTGAGAGGCGCTGTAAAAAGATTGTTTCTTCTTCTCAAATTACGTTCACAGATAGAAGCGTTTGTGAATTACATACTACAACGGCTTGCCATAGTCCTGGGGCGGTGTTGCGCAATGCGCAGACTCGTTGCAGCAACGTGTCTCCCGGTAGCTGCTGGGGCTCTGCACTGTGCTGCAGACAGCTAAGAATAAACAGGATGGTGGGACTTCTCTTCCGCTTGTAGAGTTTAGTCATTCTTAGTTTCATGATCATCGTGTTTTTTGGAACCCACGGCGTGAGTCTGCTATCCGCTAGCTTAGCATTCGCCAACCTGCCCATAGCTGCGCGTTTGATCCCAAACTTTGGACCGTTTCTGCCTCTGTGTCTTTGCTGGTTCCTCTATTTTCCTCCACAGCACCTAGATTACCACATTGTGCACCAGTAAAAAGCATCTTCCTTACACAAAAACAAATAACTTACATTTGTTCAATAAAGTTCTGGGGGGTTGGGGAAAAATAACTTGAAAGGATGTCACACGAGTGCTACGTCTAAAAATAGTTTATTGCGCAGAGCGGTTTTTTCATCGCACCTGCGACATGTATGTCCATGTTCTAAGTGTGTCTGTCGTTTCTCATCAAAACACCGGCTTTCTCTCTCGTTCTGATCTGCCTCGGTCTGCTCTGCTGCCGCGGCGGCCTACAGGTGAGCGGCGCACATTGACTGTTAAATAAAGGTTGCACGACACAAAAAAAAGTTGCACAACACAACGAATTGATGACGAAAAGCGTTGCCAACACATTTATTAATTGATTTTTATCGATTTTATCGATTCGTTGTTGCAGCCCTAAACTGATTACAGTACAGGTATTTTTGGGCACAACATACCAGTAATTTAAACCCTTGTTTTAATATCATTCAGTTCTGATATCATTTCAAACAGCAAATTAGCACAAACAGTCACCAACATACCCAGTTAGGAAGTCACGGTCAATGACGCCATGCTTACTGTCCCAATTCTGAAGTTATATGCAGACTTGTTTACTACACACGCGAAGCCTACATGCACTTCCTCCAAGTGCACTTTGCAGAGCAATAGAGTGCAGTGCAAGTATTAGGACTGGGCCGTAGATATGAATACGTAGACGCCCCATTGGGCGCTGGAGAGCGTAACAGCTTTGCCGCCATATTGGATGGGTCTCCTCATTCTCCAAAGTCAATGCAGAGTGAGCAACTATGCCTGTTTTTGTGCAGCCTACAGTTGCAACAACCGGTCTACTATTGAAAACAGATCACGTGGGATTACTATTGACGTTTCTAGCCTACCTGATGGGATTTTATATTTTAATTCATTTAAATTTATTTTGTTTAATTATATTTATATTTTAATTATCATTCCATACCATGTGTCTGATTTTGTGAAAAAGCTTGATAAAATGTGTTTTTTAGCTGGGTAAGCACCTTCCTCAGTAGAAATGAATGCCCTGGAGGCGAATGGAGACCCATCTAAGATGGCGGCCGGCCACTACGGCAGCTCCAATAGGCAGCGCCAGTCCACGAGGCGTCTACGTATATATGTCTGTGGACTGGACAACTGCCTCACTGCTGTTGTGGCTCTGACTTAAAAGTTTGCTAGCTCTCTGGGACCCCCTTGTGGCAATTTCCTGCCCTGCCTTCCTGCATGCAGCACCTCTGGTTATAGCTATGTTTATATAACTATGGCAACAACCTTGAGCTGAGCAGACAACACGTTACATTAAGTACTGCATGGAATACAAATAAGGAAAAGAAACCCTCTAAATTTCCCTTTATTCTTAAGCAAAGACCTATATACCTATAATGGTTTATTCTCATTGCTTTACTATGGAACTAACAATCAAATCTGTCTTCTGAGGTAGACTGACCGACTGAGTCCATTAGAAAATCCCACTTTCATCTTTTATGTGGAGCTTCTGTGATTCTGCTGACAAGATCTCTTCTGACAGATGGAAATTCAGGATGAGGAAAATAAGTTTGAGGCAGGGAGACATGGAGGGCTCAAGATTGAGTTTTCAGATTCAGTAACTTTTATTTTTATTGAGGACTGAGGTCCTGGGTTCAACACTCATGTTCTGCTCAAGTATGTGTGGGTTTTCTCTGGTTTCTTTCCATAGAGCAACTTTTAACGCTGCTATAGCTAATCTACAGAACAAGCTAGGTTTTAAACACAAACACGGTCACGGAACACTCACCCCTCTCCTCGGGTATCTTCCTTGGATCCGCATCCATCAGAACCAGAATCCCACATCACCAGTGGAAACGAGCTAGCGCTAAACACCAGTCTCCGTTTTCTAGGTCCAAACGTGTTTTGTTGTCCGTGACTTCAAATGGTGTTTTTCTTTCTGGGACTCTGGTAGTTTGTCCTAAAGTTGAAGTGGTAGCAGCCGGCTGGTTCTCCTTCTCTGATGTTATTGAGCGGAGAACCTCTCACACCAGTGGTGTTCTGGTGCTGAATACGTGAGTGTGGAATGAGTGGAGGACCCAGGGAAGTGCGGCGGTTCAACCGGATGGTCCAGTGGTTGGTTCTGGTCTGAAACGTGTTATTGGTGGAGGTTTTAGACACATGAGAGAACCACTTTATTTGTTTTTTTTTATCTTCACAATATATTTATTAGAGGTGCCTGAAAAAATCGATTCACATTCGAATCGTGATTCTTACTTATAAAGGTTCAGAATCGATTCTGTCTGAAAGTCTTTATGTAAGCTGCCGTATTTCCGAGCGTCCCTGAACGCATCATCGCTGGCGCAGCGGCGCTAGCTGTAGCTGCTAGCTGTAGCTGCTAGCTGTGTGCTCCTACGCTGCAATCTGTTGAAATACAACAGAGACCTACCTTTATTATTATCCTGTGTGTGTTTATGAGTCAAGAAGTAAGTTACATTATGTTTTATAATGGTTAAATGGTGTTATCCTCTTTAGTTTGACTTGTTTCATGCCGAATGCACTGTGCATCATTGATGCTTGCTAAGACTAATTAGTGCCTGTTAGTCTTCATAATGTTAAACTCTGTTGCCACACATACTTGAAAAGTATTTGACTGCATTACTTTCAAAGCTACTATTAGGTAACTGTAAAGATTTGTTCAATTTTACAAGGTAAGAAAAAAATAAATGTTGCCTTTTCATCAAAAGATTGTCTCTGTTTACAGTTTTAGAATCACTTTATTTTACCTTGTAAATTTGCATTTTCTTGAACATAACCAGTTTTCTTTAAAGTAAAATAACAATTTCCCATAGCTTTTTCTAACTTGCAGAGGAAAGTAGTTAATCCTGGAACTGACACGCTTTGATAATGTTGATTGTGAATCGATTTGAATCGATTCTGAATTGAATCGGCATCGAATCAAATCGTGAGTTGTTGTAAGATTCACATCCCTAATATTTATAGCTATACGATGTTAGAACGTTGTTAAAAGACTTTAGCTGTTTGCTATTGCAGCTTTAAACTGATGACTCTAAACTAAACACGGTGATTGTCTTTATACGGGTCTCTGTATTGGACCAGTGACTGATCCATGTTGTACCCATCCTTTCTCAAATGGTCACTGGAGGTAAATATCAGCTGTGATCCTGCATAGGACCACAGACAACAGATGGATTTCTGGGACACACAGGAGGCAGACGCGCCACGCCCGCGCCACGCCCGCGCCACGCCCGCGCCACGCCTGCACCACGCCCGCGCCGTCATTTTAAAAAGAAGCCATTAGAAGCCATGAGAGTGGCTACATGGGGAGCGCAGCGTCGCGTCCCAGAAGCGCCTGTCCCCGCAGAGGCGCTGAAGATAGGCGCCAGTTCTATTTCAAGCGGCTGTTCCTGTTCTCAAGTCCCACGTGATGTTGAGACTATCGCATGACTTTCCAAGAAGCATTCAGCGGCACACTTCCTGTGTGACCATTTGACTTCCCAAAACCGCGGCGCTTCCGTGGCGCAGCGCGTCCGTCTCCTGTGTGTCCCGGGCAAAGAACAAATAGATTCTGGATTTTTCCACAGAACTAGCTTGTTGTTGTTGTTTTAACAGGAGCAGGATTGTAAATAGAGCTGATCTGAATTTGACTCTCACTAAAAGCTGACTTGTGGACAGTAAATGCACTGGATGCAGTTCCCCTCTGGTGGTTATTTATGGCTGTTTCTTAATTCTGCTGACGGGACGTGTTTGAGCTGGTAGCACCGTCCCTCTAAATACAAATCACACCCTCTCTTTATCGTCTTTTGTGGAAAAAAATGGAACATTTTCTGTTAACCAATAAAAAAAAATTACACATTTCACATTAACTTGTCCATTTTTCCTTATTTACTGTAATTTTATTAGAAATACATTAGAAATAATTTACTCAACAGTAACATCATGCTCCCTTTTTACTTTAAAAGTCATTTTCCCAGTTAGGGATACCTTTCCCCCATCAACAAATACCGGTTGCTCTGCACACCTCCAGGACCTATAGAATATCTATAGAGGTCTCAGAGCCACATTAAAGCCCAGTGACTGAAAACAACAGCATGCACAGGAAGCAGTTAGACCATCAGGCAGGTATGGTCCATGTAATTGATAAACCCGTTTTCAGGTCCTACAAAGACCCTGACGGCAGTAGAACAAGTCTTACTCAGTATGTTTCTGGATTAATCTGTTTTTCTATCATTCTGAGTGTTTACCTGCGCTGCTTCTAGACAGAAATCCCCACTGAATTATGCTGCCACTGCAACTTTTGACAAGGGACTGCAATAATGAGATGATTCTCAATCGAACTGTAAAGGACAACATTTTGACGGTCTTACAGAGATCCTGTCTTTGGTTGCTCTCTGTAATCTTCATGATTTAAGGCTTGATGGGAGCCTTTTGACCTGAGATGTTTGTACAAATGTCAGGCAGAGGTGGACTGAGGTCAAAGTAGCTCAGAGGATCCTGGTCACTATGCAGATGGCTGTCCATGTCTCATTGGCTGATGGAGACCTTTGGACTACATCCACAAATTGCTGTAGAGATTATTTTTACAGCCCTTGAGTCACTCCTAGAGGCGGTAGCTGGTGTGAGGGGGTTCTTGGGATCTTAGCTTAAGCTTTGGTCCCATTGAGGTAAAATGGGTGGATGGATCTGCCAATAAAACACTTGACTGAATTAAATCTGAACCTGTTTTAAAATGAATTGAACTTTTAGTCATGAAAACGGAGCTGATATTTAAATTGGACTCAAACTGGATGCATACAGGCGCTGGTGATGCATTTCTGCTCTGTACCCAGATAACGGTGGAATATTACCACTTTGATTTGCAATAAGAGGTTCTCTAGTCTTGATTAACTGTATTGTTATCTATTTTTCTATTGCTGAACCAAGGAAATACTGTTGGAAAGAGCTACCGTGATGGACGATGATGGAACAGAATCTTTTGTTACTACATGAACCAAAAACAGACCAGGGAGAAAAAGAGGACTTGTATGATCAGTGGGCCTTATGAATAATTTAGCATGACACTGTTCAGCTGACAGAAAGGGAGAGATGGGAGTGTCCACTCATGCTGATGCTTTCCCCGTTGGGGCTCCCCGTGTTGTTGCATGATCTGCTAACACAAGCAGTTTTCTGCAGTGGCGTAGTAAATCTGATGCACGCAGCATTGACTAGGTTATATAACACTACTCCATTCTGTCAGCTTCAGCTCCACAGCTTCAAACAATTGCCCCATCCATTTCTCTCCCCTCCGGATGAGGAGCAGCAACAAGGCTTTGAATCTGACTCCTCGTTCATCGACCCGGACGAGCTGCACCCCTCCTCCCTTTCCGCCGGCTCTCATCCCGTTCGCTCCTCCTTCTTTCTCTCTCCCTCCCTCCTTTACTTCCTAACCCTCTTGCATCTTCTCCTCCTCCTCTTCTCTTGGCTGTGGATCCCCTCCTCATGCACAGGATGGACTCAGGAGGGGAAGGAGGAGAGGGATGGATGGAGGACCAGTGGGAGAAATGGTAGGGGATTATTATTTGATGTTACTAATGAGCGGCAGCATGGCTGTGTGTGACCTTGTAGGTGTGAAACTGCTAATATTCCCTTTCCTTGCACCGTATAGCTCGGGCAGGCGAGCGCTTAAAGGAGACTGGGCGCATATGGTTATGTGTATATTTAGAGGAGAGGCAGAGCACGCTGATGTGTTTGACTAACGATAGGACAGGAGAAGCCATAGAGGTGAACAGATGTGTTGTATGGGACAGGTGTGGTAACAGGAGGTTGTTTTGAAGGAGGGTTTGTTTTCATACAAGAGCTGAGATTTTACTCTGAGATGTTGAATCTGACCGGATCCTGACCGTCCATGCCCCGTCCTTGCAGGAGGGCAAAGCTAACGAGTTCCTGTAAACATGCAGTTTACTCATCTCTTATTGGGAGCACAAGCATGCAAATAACCAGTAGCAGATGTGGATTTGAATCGTATGTTCATGCTAATGCCAGTTAGAGCATGTTGTGTGTGACCATAATCGATTAGCACAGACGATTTGTCTAACAGATTTGTTACATGTGCAGTGAGGTCTTTGATGTTCTGGTAAATATGAGTTTCCCTCTGATGCATCAACAAACCTTCACTTAGTTTTAATGTTTTCCTTCCTTTTGGGATATTGCTACCTATAATGAGCAACTCTGTGTTGTATTTGTGTGAGACTGACCTGCTGTTTGTGTGTTGTAAATGAAAAAAGGGACATCTATTAAAAATAATCTTTTGTGAATTTTCTGAACGACTTAACCTGCAGGCACAAGGAGAATAAGTTGAACCAAAACCTTTTATCTGTGTCATCGATAGTTGAGCATCTCTGATATTTGTGAACAAGAAAAGCTTTAAATAACTTTAGTTCTGTTGATGCTGTATAGGGATAAACATCTGGATTCAGAGAAAGACTAATGAGCTGGTTCAGGCCCATCATGTCCCGGGCTTAAGGTCATACTGTCCTTTCGCTCTGCACACAGAGGCAGGCCGTAGAGACACTTGGCTGCCCTGTCACCTCCCGCTGTCAGAAAAACGCTCCAAATTAGCCCAAATCCATCGTGATTCAAAGTGTAACATCAGTCCTGCAGTGCTGTTGCCATCTGATGTCTTTTACAACTCTGTCTGCTCATGGCAAATGCCAAAGGTCATTTGGAAACTGGGAATCCATCCAAGAAATGATGAAGTAAAGATAAACGCTGCAAGGTTTGTGTCAATCAGAGCAAATAAACTCCAAACTTTTCTTTATTTTAAAGAGGAGCTAGAATGCATAAATCAACCATCTAAAACAGCTCTGAGCCTCTAAAAGCATCAGAAATGTTCTTTAGGCTTCCATCTGTCCCAGGATCCCTGATCCAGGCCATTCTAAACCCCCTAAACCAGCCTTGCTGTGAAAAGAGCTGTTAGCCCCTCCCACTGGACCAGGACATGAATATGACAATGAGCTGCTTGCTGATTGGTTGGTTTCCCCAGAAGGCCTCAGACACTGGAGACATGCAGGTTTGAGGAGGCGTGGCTCCCCCTAGTGACGTGTTAAGGAAGGTTTTCTCAGAACAGAAGTTTTTCTCTCACCTTCTTCAACTTTCTCATTTACATAAAAAGTAGGTCACACACGGCTTTGACTGTTTGCTACTGTTGACCACCCAAGCTGTCTTTATTCAACAACAACAAGGAACATGTTGGTTTACATTCTAGCTCCTCTTTAAGTGCTATATCATTGTTAGGTTTAATCCATTTTCATGTTCATTACAAGGAAGCTTGTAAAGATTGGGGCACATTTGGATTTACTTGATCAGGAGTTCGAGAAAGACAGTAGTGATCAAACATGTTGGAAATGAAAATCATTGACTGGGTTTAGAACAGATTTGTTGTGACTATCCTGTAACCTTAACATGAGTTTGCCCCTCCTCTCATACCTGGTGATGTCTGTGCTCCTACCTGTGACATTGTAATTTGCCCTGTAGTCTACACTCTGTTGCTTTTCTCTGGCATCTGCATCCACCTTACCCACATTTCACTGCAGCAACGGGGTCACACTGTCCTGTCTGGGCAGTTTATTTCCTGGATTTTAATTATCTCCTCCCTTCATTCCATTTTTTTTGTCACTGTCCAGTGCTTTTACACGTTCTTTTAGCAGGGTTGGATCATCACATAAATTTGCCTTACCTCTTGTTCACCTTCAGTGGTTCTTCCTTGGGCTTGCCGTTGGAAAGCTAGAGTCACAGTAAGATGCTATACTGATGACTGATAGGCCTATCTGTGTCCTCTTGCTTTATTTTTTTCTTTCTTTTGTACATAGCAAAGTCAGCTTCAGTTTGGTAGTATTTGGAAGTATTTTTCTGCACTATAAAGACAAATATATGATTTTTGCAGTTGAAAAGCATCAAAGCATTCCCAGCTCATAGTTTGTCAGCTGCAGTTTAGTCCTGATATGTTTAGATGACACATTTAGACTCTTTTCCCCTAAACACAACATTTGCTTGATTGTATAAAGACAAGAGGAGCTGAGAAACATCTTTTGAGGGACACAAAGATATCATACTGCTTATAATATACTGGCCACTTTATTGGGTACACCTGTCCAACTGCTCATTGACACAAATGACTAATCAGCCAATCACATGGTGGCAGCTCAACGCATTTAAGCACGTTGACATGGTCAAGACGATCCGCTGCAGTTCAAACTGAGCTTCAGAACGGGGAAGAAAGGTGATCTAAGTGACTTTGAACGTGGCGTGGTTGTTGGTGCCAGACGGGCTGGTCTGAGTATTTCAGAAACTGCTGATCTTCTGGGATTGTCACGCACAACCATCTCTAGGGTTTACAGAGAACGGTCTGAAAAAGGGAAAACATCCAGTGAGCGGCAGTTCTGTGGGTGAAAATGCCTTGTTGATGCCAGAGGTCAGAGGAGAATGGCCAGACTGGTTGGAGCTGATAGAAAGGCAACAGTAACTCAAATAACCACTCGTTCCAACCAAGGTCTGCAGAAGAGCATCTCTGAACGAACAACACGTGGAACCATGAGGCAGATGGGCTCCAGCAGCAGAAGACCACACCGGGTGCCACTCCTGTCAGCTAAGAACAGGAAACTGAGGCTACAGTTCACACAGGCTCACCAGACCTGGACAATAGAAGATTGGAAAAATGTTGCCTGGTCTGATGAGTCTTGATTTCTGCTGCAACATTCAGATGGTAGGGTCAGAATTTGGCGTCAACAACATGAAAGCATGGATCCATCCTGCCTTGTATCAACGGTTCAGGCTGGTGGTGGTGGTGTACTGGTGTGGGGGACATTTTCTTGGCACACTTTGGGCCTCTTAGTACTAATTGATCATGGTTGCAACGCCACAGCCTACCTGAGTATTGCTGCTGACCATGTCCATCCCTTTATGACCACAGTGGACCCATCTTCTGATGCTACTTCCAGCAGGATAATGCTCCATGTCATAAAGCTGGAATCATCTCAGACTGGTTTCTAGAACATGACAATGAGTTTACTGGACTCAAATGGCCTCCACAGTCACCAGATCTCAGTCCAATAGATAGAGCACCTTTGGGATGTGGTGGAACGGTAGATTGGCATCATGGATGTGCAGCCGACAAATCTGCAGCAACTGCGTGATGCTATCATGTCAATATGGACCAAAGTCTCTAAGGAATGTTTCCAGTACCTTGTTGAATATATGCCACGAAGGATTAAAGCAGTTCTGAAGGCAAAAGGGGGTCCAACCCTGTACTAGCAAGGTATACCTAATAAAGTGGCCAGTGATTGTATATTTAGCATCATAGGTGCTCCCAGCCCATTGTGGGTAAATTAAATCCCATGACTCTGTACTTTTACATTTCTGTACTTTCCCTCTTCTTTGCTCTCATAATGGAGGGAAACGCGTTTTACTCCGGGGTATTTAGCTCCTGCTCTAATCTCCTTACTCATGATGACTGATGACAGTTGAAACCAGGTGAACATCTGCACGCTGAGACACTTGCAGTATTCCTATCCAGTGTTGGCACAGGGATTACAGCGCTCCAGGTTCCCCAGGTTTCTTTGACAGGACACTGCTGTGCTCATTATGATCACAATCATCTTATTTTTTCTAACAGCATCTCCCTGTTGAGTTTCCGAGATGCTCAGGAGTCTGGAAGGTGAAGAGATAACAGGCGGACATGATAGCAGATGAAGAAAAGTCAGGATTGTTTATGAGAAGTTAATTGAATCTTGCTGGAGATGGGGGACAGTTCATTTTCCTGTCTGTCAGGGTGGAGATGCACAGGAGTCTGCAAGACCAAACAGTTTTTCTTCCATTTTTTATATTTCTGTCTTCTGGCAGATTTATGCTTCAAGAGCTAGGAATGACTGACCAACTGACTGCTCAGTGTTGAAGCCCTGTTTCCTTTCCTTTACTTTGGACGTGATACTGAAATGTTGATATTGTTTTATTACAATCCTGCCAATAAGTTACAAGACATTAACGTTACTGTTCCACCTCTCTCTTCCTCCTCTCGTTTGTGACCCTCCCCTTCAACCAGGTTGACTCATGACATCAGCCTGGACGAGTTTGAGGATGACGACCTGTCAGAGATTACAGAGATCACTGATGAGCGAGGGATGAGCCTCAACTGCAACGGCCCTGATATGAAGGTAAAATACCCTCAAATGGACTCTCGTGCTATGAAGACAAAGTTGTCCTCTTCTTTTAAAACACGGGTTAGTTTAGGAACCTGAATGGAGAAACTCACGATTGTTGCATCAACACCAGAGATGGTGCTTAGACTTGAATTACCCTTAAATCACAAAAACAAAGATCTGTAACTTAACTTAGATCCTGGATTTTAGCCTTGTGAACATTTAGTATCTCAACAGAAATAAAAGTAATCTGGTTAGTAAGACACCAACAGGGAGGTGAACAGAGCTGTGAGCAGGTGCTGAGCAGCATGCGAGCTAATACCAGTTGGATCAAATCTGATCACTTTACCTGTGTGTCATGATTTGATGGTTGTGGTGGGACTCAAGGGTGTAGGCAGTTATAATCCAATGAAGTCGACCTTTTTGATAACAAACACAAAATGACCAAGAAATAAGATGTGGAGACTGGACTAACATTAGATATGGAGTGCCATTCCTGCTGTTTTAGACATCTACTGTTAAAGCTGTTACAGCAAATCTACAGAACAAGCTAGGGTTTTAATGCAAACACGGTCACGGAAGACTCACCCTTTACCTCAGGTATCTTCTCTGAATCTGCGTCCACTGGAACTGGAAACTTGCGATGCCAGAGGAAACGAGCTAGCGCTAACCACCAGTCTCCGTTTTCTAGGTCCAAACGTCTTTTGTTGTCCGTGACTTCAAACGGTGTTTTTGTTTCTGGGACTCTGGTAGTTTGTCCTAAAGTTGAAGTGGTAGCAGCCGGCTGTTTCTCCTTCTCTGATGTTATTGAGGGAGAACCTCTCACACCAGTGGTGTTCTGCTGCTGAATACGTGAGTGTGGAATGAGTGGAGGACGCAGGGAAGAGCGGCGGTTCAACCGGATGGTCCAGTGGTTGGTTCTGGTCTGAAACGTGTTACTGGTGGAGGTTTTAGACAAATAAAAGAGAACCACTTTATTCATTTATTTATGTTTTCAGTTTTTTAATCTCCACAACATATTTATATCTATACTATGTTAGAACACTAACAGGAATGAAAAAAAATGTTTTAAGCTAATTTGTTTTCCAAATTTTCTATAGCAGCTTTAAAGAGGAGAACTGCAGGCTCAAACAGCAACAAACACTGAAACAACTGTGTTCTTAACTAGCTCATTTTCCAGGAAGGAAATATCAACATAGGTTTTAGATTTTATAATATAAGAAAGGGATTTTGCTGATCTCTGCATGATACTGAAACAGTGTAAAACATTGACTGCTGGGCACATTTAAAAATGTTTCTGTGATTTTTAAGTGAATCATGAATTTTAAGAACATGTAATCTTAAAGGAACAATATGTAAGAATTTTACAATGAAATAATCACAAAACAGCATAATGTGTCAATCATGTTGGAAGGAAGGTTACATTGAAACAAATTTCCTTCTCAGCCGGCTGAAGGGTTGTCAGTTTTTCTGCTTTCAAAATCATCAAAGAGGACCACTGTTTACAGTGTGTGAGCTCGCGGGGGTGCCGAGTCTGTGTCGAGCTAACGCTGCAGCACCAACATTTGTAATTCAACACCAGCCGGCAAAACCGAAGCCAGTAAACAGGAGTCACCCAGAAATTATTTCTTGCAATGCTAGGAAGCCATGGCATCTTTTTGCTTTACTCTAATATCAGGTAAAGAATTCTAGAAGCTAACGTTGAGCTAACAATGCTAATGGTGAATTAGAAAAAGTAGTCGGCTCTAAAAATATCTCAAGCTACTTTTTCAGTTACCAACAACTGAATATTACAGTGGAATGTGTGTGAAGTGAATAATGATTCCATCGTGGCGTTTTACTTCCTTTAGTGAGTCGTTCAGAACTAAAACAGCAAGCTGACAGCAAGACAGCAAACAACTGCGCTCCCTCTAATGCCAGAGACATACTACCATAATAGGTGTAGTAAATGCTCACTACTGTAAAACACCCACTAGCGTTAACACCAGATATGACGATGTATTTATCTACTTACAGTGTATAACTCGTCTTTGCTTGGCATCGCTGATCCGCAACTGGCAACAGTGGCAATGTGTGGGAGAGTCACTTTTTGTTTAGAAAAATGGACGGCAGTACCCAAATTTGACCACAAGATGTCACTCTTTCTTCATCTTTACATATTGCATCTTTGAAACAGGACATTTTTGTTCTTTCTATCATGCGTGGGCTCATGCTGAATAAACTACAGCACTAGTATGGGAAGTAGTAGGGCTGCACAATATATCGAAAATATATCGTCATCGCAATATCAGCGTGCACAATAGGCATATCGCAAAGAACAGAAAAATATCGCAATTAATGGTCATCTCAGATTTTTGCTACACATGATGCATTTTGTCAATCAAATGGAAGCATGAAGTTTTTGACAAATCAAATAGAGCCTTCACCCATTTGGCCAATCGGTTGGGTTCTTATAGGTTAGATGTCTTGGTGCCTAGGTGGACGGCACTTCATTTGGATGGCACCTGAGTTAGCTTAAAGAGCGTCGCAATGACTGAGGGTAAGACATGCGGAAAATGTTAGCAAGAAAGAATTCATAATTCAAACAGCATGACTGTTATTTCAAAGTACTTGTGTTCAACAAACACAAGTACTTTGCAAGACATGCCAAACACCTGTGGCAACCACGAGGGGAAACATAACAAATATTCGTTGTCACCTCCAACGCAACTATAAAAATCTATATACTGGGCTCTAGAAATATATGTAAACCTGCATGATTTGATTTTGTTACTGTATTAATACTAATGATAGAGGGTGGAGTAGTGTGTCTAAAGTATATATACAAAAACTGCAGATTTAAGTATTTGTTCATTTATCACAAGTAATATCGATATCGCAATATTAAGCACTGTTATCGCATATCGCAGGTTTTCCTAATATCGTGCAGCCCTAGGAAGTAGTCATGCCAAATTACATTTTATTAATTTAATGTACTTGATCTAGCTAGAAAAACAACTCAGCCCAAACCTACATGTCCTAAACTAAGTGATTAGAGCACAGATGCTTTGGATTCATGACACAATGTTCATTTCAATCATTAAAACTTGAGACCTGACATAAACCTGACTTGTGAACACCTCTCATCTGAACAAACAAGCAGTCTGAGACTTTGAAAAATTATAAGTTTGTTTTTGTTGTTCATCATTCTTGGATTCTGTGCTGGTTGCTTTTATACATTTCATTGTTACCACCATGCTAGCAGGTCTGGCAGCATCCATGAGGCGCTGAATTACACAGCTTAGTAAAAAATGCCTCATCATTGCCTATTTCAGTCCAGTGAGTTCTATGAGACTGTTTTGTCACTGATAGATTGACTTAAGCTAGTTGTCTTTAGTGTTCTCTCCTGAATCGCTGCTCACTCACCTTCCTTCCAGCAGAGGATGCAGACTAGCTGCAGAGAGGGCAGACGGGTGGCAAAAGAAAACAAAAATGTTCTCTCTGTTTTGCATAAAGCTGCAGTGATCCACTTTGGTTGCATAAATAATGAACTCAAAGCAGCTGATTTGATTCTGAAGAGATCCCGCTAACTGTGTCATTAACACAGCCTTCAGTACTGAGAGGTCATTTTAAAAACTGGTGCAAGTCTTAAGGCTGGTCTCAGCGAGACGTGGCTGTTTGGGGAGAGTAAATGGCCTCAGTACATTTATTATTCTGTCAGATCTTTGCTTCCCAGTGAAACTATCGTACCGTCCTCCTCCTCCTTTCGGCTCGGCTACAGTATCCTAGGCAACAGAAGGGTGAGGGGGGGTTTCTGGTTATTTGTTTTCTGACTGTTTCAGTATTTGACCATTCACTTAGGCCTGACTGATAGAAAACTATTCCAGGAGGAAATGTTCATTCTCAGACTTATTTTTTTTCATTCAATCCTGAGGCTAATTATAGCTCAGATTACTAAAAGTGAACATTCCCTTCCTAGAAGTAGGGTTATGTGTGTGTACACCGATGACTCATGCCTCAGATGTGTTTTGGAAGGACTTAAGTTAGTGTGTGTGTATATACATATACACAACACATGATCTAAATAAC
The DNA here is from genome assembly GCA_006937985.1 of Aphyosemion australe. Lineage (NCBI taxonomy): Eukaryota > Metazoa > Chordata > Actinopteri > Cyprinodontiformes > Nothobranchiidae > Aphyosemion > Aphyosemion australe. Next base: position 1,728,204 of record SSNS01000033.1, read on the forward strand.
TTCTTTTGAATGACAAGCAGGAGGGCTTTGACATCTGAAACAACAGGTCACCCTCAGGTCAGAAATGCATCTGCAGCTTCAGAGTGTATTAATAGAATAGAATGAGCCTTTATTATCCCTTGAATGAGAAAGTGTTACACAGCTCTTACAGCAACAGGAATAAAGATGAAGACACAAAAATATGCATAACAGTCAAACAAACAAAACTAAAGATGTATAGAAAATACATAAAAATGTACAGAGATATGGACTCAGGTGTGTGATGTGAATGATCTTGGTGACTGTACAACCAAGCTGCAAATGAGAAAAAAGCATTTTAACAGGTGATGCATAAATAACCAGTAACTAAACTGTTCTAGTCTGACAGCTGCTGGTAAGAATGACCTGCGGTAGCGCTCCTTCCTACACTGGGTGTAGGAGTCTACTGCTGAACGAGCTGCTCAGTGCTCGTACGGTATCATGCAGCGGGTGGGAGGTGTCATCCATAATGGATGCCAGCTTAGACAACATCCTCTCCTCCCCAACCTGCTTGATGGACTTCAGTGGACAGTCCAGGGCAGAGCTGGCCCTCTTGACCAGTTTGTTCAGTTTCCCCCCGTCCCTCCCTGCAACCCCCCCACACCAGCAGACCACAGCATAAAGGACAGCAGATGCTACCGCTGTGTCATAGAAGGTTCTTAAACCACCCCAAAAGATCTCAGCCGCCTTAGCAGGTGAAGACGACTTAGACCCTTTGTGTACAGCGTATTTGTATTTGTGGACCAGTCCAGTTTGTTGTTGTTGATGGGAAGTATTTGTACCCAAGTATTTGTACTCTTCCACTATTTCAATGTCCAGACCCTGGATGTTCACCGGAGTAATAGGGGGTGACTTCTTGCTGACGTCAATCACCAGCTCCTTTGTCTTGTTGGCACTGATGCAAAGCTTAAAACGCACCTTTTTCAGCAGGCATTTAGTTTTTAGGGGTTTACTAGTACCCATCTGTTCTTTTACTCTTCTCTTTTAGCTTTTATGATTTGTGTATTCTACATGTGTAGCCTCTTAATCAGTTTTTATTTTGGAGGTTTTAAGTGCTATCTTTTTCTGTAATTTCTATTTTTATGTACTATGGTTTTATTTTTTTATGTATTGTATTTTTTATGTAAAGCACTTTGGTCACCTTTTATGGCTGTGGAAAGCGCTATACAAATAAAAAAATTAAAAATAAATAAAGATGGTTCTGTTCACACCAGCTGACAAAGTCAGTGATGACCCCCCGTAATCCAGATCGTTCCCCTCTGACACCCGACCGACTATGGCAGTGTTGTCTGAGGACTTCTGGAGATGGCAAGTGTCTGTGTTGTAACTGAAGTCTGCAGTGTACAGGGTGAAGAGGAAAGGGGCGAGGACTGGTCCTTGTGGGGCCCCCTGTGCTGCAGAAGACCACTTTAGACACACAGTCTCAAAGCTACTGGGGTCTACTGGTGAGGTAGTCATTAATCCACATGGTTCACTCCCGCTCCCTCCAGCTTCCCCCTTAGCACTGAGGTCTGGATTGTGCTGAAGGCACTTGAGAAGTCAAAAACATGACTCACAGTGCTCCTGGTGCTCTCCAGGTGAGAGAAGGCCCAATTCAGCAGGTAGATTACAGCGTCATCCACCTCGATGTTCGGCTGGTAGATAAACTGCAGCGGGTCTTGATCCCTCCCAACCAGTGGGCAAAGGAGATGAAGTATGATCCTCTCCATGGTCTTCATCAGGTGTGAAAGTCAGGGCAATGGGTCTGAAGGCTGTCACCAATTCTGTTCATAACTTCTATGGACAGGATTTCTAGGTGCAGTCAAGGTGGTGAGGGGATCTGTTTTGGGGGCCTAAGTATCAGGTCTCTGCTTTTTGCAGATGATGTGGTCCTGTTGGCTTCATCAGAACGTGATTTCCAGCTTCGCTATGCTGGAGCAGTTCGCACCCGAGTGTGAAGCAGCTGGGATGAGAATCAGCTCCTCTAAATCCGAGACCATGGTCTTGAGTCGGAAAAGGGTAGAATGCCTTCTACAGGTCAGGGGCGAGGTCCTGCCCCAAGTGGAGGAGTTCAAGTATCTTGGGGTCTTGTTCACGAGTGAGGGAAGGGTGGAGCGTGAGATCGACAGGCGGATTGGTGCTGTGTCTGCAGTGATGCGGGCGTTGTACCGGTCTGTCGTGGTGAAGAGAGAGCTGAGCCGAAAGGCGAAGCTCTCGATTTACCGGTCGATCTACGTTCCTACCCTCACCTATGGTCACGAGCTTTGGGTAGTGACCGAAAGAACGAGATCACGGATACAAGCGGTGTTTTACTTAATCGTTCTACTTTTTGTTCTTTTTAAAACACAGATAGGAGATTTTTTTTACCTTTTCTGCTGACGTTTCAATCAGTATTTACTATGGACATCAGAACATCCCACTATACATAAGATGTCAGTGATAAGAATGCTGTCACGTGGTGTGGGTTGAGGTGAGGATGAAGGTGAGGACCCAAAAGCAGGTGAGCAGGTTTAGTGGTTTTAATAACTGGACAACACGACATAACATGAACCACAACTAACAACTAACAATGACTCGACAGGGAACAGAAAACAGACAGGGCTTAAATACACCAGGATCAGGGAGCATGGGTGATTAGGAGACGAGAGGCAGGTGGGACCAATTAACATAAACAAAGGACTGAACAGAACTGGGGAGACAGGACAGAATGTGACAGTACCCCCCTCTCAAAGGGCGGCTCCCGACACCCAAAACAAGGCAGGAGCAGGGACCTGGAGAGCCTGGGAGGTCTGCGCAGCGGACACAGGAGCCGGGATCTGGAGGGCCGGTGCCGCGGAAACAGGAGCCGGGACCTGGGAGGCCGGCGGCGCGGGCTCAGGAGCCGGGACCTGGAGGGCCAGCGCCGTGGGCACAGGAGACAGCAGAGAGTCTCCGGTGCAGAAGCCTGGCTGAGCAGCGGCGGCTTGGGTGCAGGTGCCTGGCTGAGCGGCGGCGGCTCGGGTGCAGGTGTCTGGCTGAGCGGCGGCGGCTCGGGTGCAGGTGCCTGGCTGAGCGGCGGCGGCTCGGGTGCAGGTGCCTGGCTGAGTGGCGGCGGGATAGGCCAGCTGGACAGGTGCAGGAAGGGTAGGGGGGCTGGAACTCCTGCCTTAGATGGCACAACTGGGACCTTCTCCGAAGGTCTCCCAGCAGGGGTCTCTGTGGCGGCAGGAAGCTGGAGCCTGGATGAGGGTTCCAGAGCAGGGGTCTCTTGATTAGACGGCACAACTCTGGTCCCTGGAACCGGAAGGAGCGGGGGTGCCGCTTCGGGAGGTTGGGCGAGCGGGGGTTCCGCTGCCGGAGCCGGAAGGAGCGGGGGTTCCGCTGATGGAGCCAGAGGGAGCGGGGGTGCCGCTGCTGGAGCCGGAAGGAGCTGGGTCCTTGGTTTGGTCGAGTCATTCTGTCACGTGGTGTGGGTTGAGGTGAGGATGAAGGTGAGGACCCAAAAGCAGGTGAGCAGGTTTAGAGGTTTTAATAACTGGACAACACGACATAACAACTAACAATGACTCGACAGGGAACAAAAAACAGACAGGGCTTAAAATACACCAGGATCAGGGAGCATGGGTGATTAGGAGACGAGAGGCAGGTGGGACCAATTAACATGGACAAAGGACTGAACAGAACTGGGGAGACAGGACAGAATGTGACAAATGCTATACAACCGAGCAAAATAATATATAATATATATATATATATATATATATATATATATATATATATTATAACAGAACAACAAGACTACAAGCCTCTCCCTGGGCTACCACCTTATCGTGGTGGAGGGGTTTGAGTGTCCCAATGATCCTAGGAGCTAAGTTGTCTGAGGCTTTATGCCTCTGGTAGGGTCACCCATGGCAAACAGGTCCTAGGTGAGGGATCAGACAAAGTGCAGCCCAAAGACCCCTTATGATGAATAAAATAAATGGAACCAGTGTTCCCTCGCCCGGACGCGGGTGACAGGGGCCCCCCTCTGGAGCCAGGCCTGGAGTTGGGGCACGCTGGTGAGCGCCTGGTGGCCGGGCTTTCACCCATGGAGCCCGGCCGGGCATAGCCCGAAGAGGAGACGTGGGTCCCCCTTCCCATGGGCCCACCACCCGTGGGAGGGGCCAAAGGGGTCGGGTGCGATGTGCAAAGGGCGGTAGCCGAAGGCAGGGACCTTGGCGGTCTGATCCTCGGCTACAGAAGCTAGCTCTTGGTACGTGGAATGTCACCTCTCTGGTGGGGAAAGAGCCGGAGTTGGTGTGTGAGGTTGAGAGGTTCCGACTAGATATAGTTGGACTCACCTCAACGCATGGCTCTGGCTCTGGAACCAGTTTCCTCGAGAGGGGTTGGACTCTCTACCACTCTGGAGTTGCTCCCACTGAGAGGCGCCGAGCAGGGGTGGGCATACTTCTTGCCCCCCATCTTGGTGCCTGTACGTTGGGGTTTACCCCGGTGAGCGAGAGGGTAGCCTCCCTCCGTCTTCGGGTGGGGGGACGGGTCCTGACTGTGGTTTGTGCTTATGCACCAAACTGCAGCTCAGACTACCCACCCTTTTTGGAGTCCCTGGAGGGGGTGCTGGAAAGCGCTCCTTCGGGTGACTCCCTCGTTCTGCTGGGGGACTTCAATGCTCACGTGGGCAACGACAGTGAGACCTGGAGAGGTGTGGTTGGGAGGAACGGCCCCCCTGATCTGAACCCGAGTGGTGTTCTGTTATTGGACTTCTGTGCTCGTCATGGATTGTCCATAACAAACACCATGTTCAAGCATAAAGGTGTCCATATGTGCTCTTGGCACCAGGACACCTTAGGCCGCAGGTCGATGATCGATTTTGTTGTCGTTTCATCTGATCTGCGGCCGCATGTCTTGGACACTCGGGTAAAGAGAGGGGCGGAGCTGTCAACTGACCACTACCTGGTGGTGAGTTGGCTTCGATGGTGGGGGAGGATGCCGGTCAGACCTGGCAGACCCAAACGTGTTGTGAGGGTCTGCTGGGAACGTCTGGCAGAGTCTCCCGTCAGAAGGAGCTTCAATTCCCACCTCCGACAGAACTTCGAACACGTCCCGGGGGAGGCGGGGGACATTGAGTCCGAATGGACCATGTTCCGTGACTCCATTGTCGAGGCGGCTGACCGTAGCTGTGGCCGCAGGGTGGCCGGTGCCTGTCGTGGCGGCAATCCCCGAACCCGCTGGTGGACACCGGCGGTTAGGGATGCTGTCAAGCTGAAGAAAGAGTCCTATCAGGTC
>SSNS01000033.1:1734271-1763199 GCA_006937985.1 Aphyosemion australe
GGGGTCTTGTTCACGAGTGAGGGAAGGGTGGAGCGTGAGATCGACAGGCGGATTGGTGCTGCATCTGCAGTGATGGGGGCGTTGTACCGGTCTGTCGTGGTGAAGAGAGAGCTGACTCGAAAGGCGAAGCTCTCAATTTACCGGTCGATCTACGTTCCTACCCTCACCTATGGTCACGAGCTTTGGGTAGTGACCGAAAGAACGAGATCGCGGATACAAGCGGCCGAAATGAGTTTTCTTCGCAGGGTGGCTGGGCTCTCCCTTAGAGATAGGGTGAGGAGCTCGGTCATCCGGGAGGGGCTCGGAGTAGACCCGCTGCTCCTCCATATCAAGAGGAGCCAGTTGAGGTGGCTCGGGCATCTGATTAGGATGCCTCCTGGACGCCTCCCTGGTGAGGTTTTCCGGGCACGTCCAACCGGGAGGAGACCCAAAGGAAGACCCAGGACACGCTGGAGAGATTATGTCTCTCGGCTGGCCTGGGAACGCCTTGGGATTCCCCCGGAGGAGCTGGCCCAAGTGGCAGGGGAGAGGGAGGTCTGGGCTTCCCTCCTTAGGCTGCTGCCCCCGCGACCCGACTCCGGATAAGCGGGAGAAAATGGATGGATGGATGGAACAAGACTACAGTCAAGAAAACAGACACATACATAACTCATTAAGAACCTGTGGATATCCGACATGGGTGATTATTCGAGGAGAACAACAAACAAGAGCATAAAGAACAGAACAACCAAAAAGAAGGGCAAAAAACCCAGAGAAACAGGAACCAAAGCCAGTAATAACCCTCCCATACATCAAAGGAACGACAGAAAAAATAGTAACAACAATGAAAAAATTCAAGATAAACACACCAGTCAAACCATACACAACAGTTAGAAAAAGACTGGTACACCCCAAAGATAAGATCCCAACAGGAAAAAAATGCGGAGTCATTTATGAAATCCCATGCAAATTATGCAATAAAACATATATAGGAGAAACAGGACGCCAACTCAACACACGAACAGCAGAACACAGAAAAGAATGTGAAAAAGAGACAAGCAGAGCACACACAAGAGCAGCAAGACAGGAAGCAGAGAGCACAATGAGGAAATCAGCAGTCACAGACCCCTGCACCAGAGAGAACCACATCATGGATTGGGACAGAACAAGGATTATCAACACTGAACAACAGAAATACAAGAGATGGATAAAGGAAGCTATTGAAATAAGGAGACGTGGACATAGGACCATGAACAGGGACGACGGGGTATACACGTTGGACCACGCATGGGACTGCGTCATCAAGGAGAAAAGCGCGGGCAGCAGGGGACAACATCGCCCCCTGCTGCCCGCGCATAAACGGAAGCAGAAGTGAAGCTGCGTTAGCAGCTTAGCTCTGAAGAAGATCACAGTGATGATCGAAACATCAGCAGAAAAGGTAAAAAAAATCTCCTATCTGTGTTTTAAAAAGAACCAAAAGTAGAACGATTGAGGTTTTCCACTCCTTTGGGAGGAGACCAAACGGAAGACCCAGGACACGCTGGAGGGACTATGTCTCTCATCTGGCCAGGGAACGCCTTGGGATTCCCCCGGAGGAGCTGGCTCAAGTGGCTGGAGAGAGGGAAGTCTGGGCCTCCCTGCTTAAGCTGCTGCCCCCGTAACCCAACTCCGGATAAGAGGATGAGAATAGGTGGATGGAGTTTTAACTTGGTATATATGTTGTGTGTGTGTGTGTGTGTGTGTGTGTGTGTGTGTGTGTGTGTGTGTGTGTGTGTGTGTGTGTGTGTGTGTGTGTGTGTGTGTGTGTGCCTGCTCTGTCTTCTCAATCCCCAGTGAGTCGTGGTGGATGGCTGCTCATACTGATCCAGGATCCTCTGGAAGTTTCTTCCTGTTAAAAGGGAGTTTCCTCTCCACTGTCGCTACATGCTTGCTTAGTATGAAGATTGTTGTAAAGACACTGACACTAGATGGTCTTCTTCTGGCACTCGGAGAGCACAGACGCTTTTTCTCTTCTCTCCTTTATCTTTTCCCAAGGCTCTTGTCCTGTCTGTCTACCAGAGCATTTCTCTGCATTCCTCCTGAAAACTCAATTTTATATTAAATCATGAATTTGGTAAGCTGGACATTCAATGCGATTGACAAGATTTTTTCAACAATGAGAATGGAGCAGGGGGCTCCATCCTGTCCGGACAGAACGCACCCGGTGGGGAACATTTTGGATTCCTGGAAGGAGTGGAATATTATATGCCTCTCCCAGCTGTCTGTGGAGGGTGTAGAAGACACATGGATATTTGGAACTATGATTTCTGGATCTCTTCTTATTTGAGTTGGAGGATTTCTGGTATTTCGGAAATTTGGAAAGTCGGGGGCAATTGGAATGGCACCTGAACTCAAGAAAAGTCTCACCCGGGCAGAGACCACTCAGACTCAGACGTTGCTCGAGGTGAATCGCAAGCTAAAGGTTCTAGCTGCGATCCCGGTGTTAGCGCACAAAATGGATGTGATCTTGGAGAAGGTTCAGCACGGTGTGGGCAAATTTAAACCCAATTATTGGATACACTGAGGGACTGAAGTCCAGCTAAAAACGGCAAGGCAGAGAGAATATTATATCTGCCTGTTCCTAAACAACCTTTCTTATCTGAATCTGGCACCCTTGCAGCCTTGAGCTGCAAAGAACATCAACCCCCACAGAAGGAATACAGACAGATGCTGTGAAACCCGCCCTACCCCCCCACCTTTGGAACTGTGGCCTGGCCTGCCAAGGACACCGTACTGAAGGAGTCAATGTGCTCTGCGTACCGTCCATCTCCCTCCCACCTCAGAACGTCAGGAATCGAGAACGCACACTGAGGCTGCGCTCTCTCTCTCTGGAGCGAGGACGTTCCCAGGCCCCTCCCACCCACCTCTCGGAGACCCATGTCTGTCTATATATGTTGCTCATCCCTCCCCATCTTTTTCTTTCTAGTTATCTGGCAGCGTTTTTATTTTATTTTGATTTTACTGTATTAATTCTTAATCTAGCTCACTGCCTGTATGATTCTAGTTTTAGCAACTAATCATTTAGTCAGTCTTAAATGTTAGCTGGTTTTACTAGTTATATTGCCTCAGTTCAGGTCACCCTTAAACAATCATTTATGCACTTAGTGACTTCTGGTTGACCTCGATACCCTATCAGTACCACCACTGATCTCAGCTGCATTTAGTCTCACTCAAGTTCTGTTTAGTTCTATAATAATGATTTCTTGGTCCTCATTGTCCAAGCGAAGCTCTGCTAGTCTAAATGAAGCTCTGTTAGTATTATGTTAAGTTTCTAGCTTTAGTTGTCCATTGTCTATTTTTTGTATGTTCTGTTTTGTAATGTCTGATTTGTTTGTAAAGCGCTTTGAGTTGCCTTCGGGTAGGAAATGCGCTATATAAATAAAACTGCCTTGCCTTGCCTAGTCAGTGACTCGATGCAACCTGCTGGGTTCCTTATATAGGAAACTATTTACTGATTAGCTTAATGAACTAAACTGTATTGGAATGTTTACTTTGTGAAGAGCCTTGAGACGACTCTTGTGATTTGGCGCTATAGAAATAAACTGAATTGAATTGAACAACTAAACTATAAGTGAGCACCAGGCTGTTATTCTAAAACAAAGGGGCTATTCAACAACTAAACTATTGTTAACTAAAATTGGGCTCACCAGAACCGAAACCAAACAACTTCTAAAACTCTTTTCACAAACAAACTGACTATCAGCTCCTCTGAGCTGAGTCTAGAAGTTTAAACCAAGTTCCTCTGAACAAACAACTTTAATGAACAGACAAGCCACCAAGAGCAGAGAAGCAGCGGCCCAGATCTGTGCTCTCCTCCCCCTTGTGTTTCTGACAGAGGTCCTGTTAAAAGTTCTCAGGTGGTGATGAGTGACCTGAGAGCAGCTGAGCAGGCAGGAGGAGGAGGGGCAGAAGCCCAAAGTCAGCGTGCCTCTTTCCAGGTCCTGAACCCCCAGCTCCTGGAGCAGAGAGGCAGCAGCCGTAACAGCTTCTGATAGAGAATAGATGGTAAAACGCTAGGATTTGATAATCCTGGCAGATCTACGTCACACTGTCACGTAAAGGGTAACACCATGGGTGGAGACTTATTCCAAGCAGACTTCCTGTTTGGAAAATACCTGGAAAAAAGGCGTCACCTGGAGGACCGAGAGGGTGGCACTGAGGCAATGATTGACAGTAGCCCCCTTAACCCCGCCACATGCGCCCTCGGAGTTTCTCAGTCGTAAAAATGAGTCGTTTACAAGCGTGTGCGCACTCGCGTGTGCACACGAGCGCACAAACAAAGCAGACTCAGAATCTGCAGCAGGCTGGATGAATAAAGACAGCTTGGCTGGTCAACAGTAGCAAACAGTCAAAGCCGTGTGTGACCTACTTTTTATGTAAATTAGAAAGTTGAAAAACTTCTGTTCTGAGAAAACCTTCCTTAACACGTCACTAGGGGGAGCCACGCCTCCTCAAACCTGCATGTCTCCAGTGTCTGAGGCCTTCTGGGGATCCAACCAATCAGCAAGCAGCTCATTATCATATTCATGTCCTGGCCCAGTGGGAGGGGCTAACAGCTCTTTTCACAGCAAGGCCGGTTTAGGGGGTTTAGAATGGCCTGTATCAGGGCTCCTGGGACAGATGAAAGCCTAAAGAACATTTCTGATGCTTTTAGAGGCTCAGAGCTGTTTTAGATTGTTGATTAACTGCATTCTAGGTCCTCTTTAATGTTATTTGCATTTGGGTCACCAACTCTATCCAAAGTTGCTTCACAATTCCCCAAAATGAATTACAGATATACTACACAATGTGAATATTTTAGAGCAGGGGTTACCATTTTTTTTTCTTTAAGGACCCCCAACCCCAACTCCTACACGCATAAATACATTAAATGTGATCATTTACAAACATTATACAGACATACAGAGTTATAACTTTTATACGGAGTTCTGATTATAGCGTGTGTTATTGGGATTTTATAAATGTAATTTTTATGAATAAAATCTTGCAATCTTGTGGGGACCCCCAATTTGGGAACCCCTGTTGTAGAGGACCCTTTCAAACATGTCAGAACATTTTGTAAACTGCCTCATAAATGTTCTCTGCAAAGTGTCTGAGCCCAGTGAGGTGCTGGCTTGGGAAAAGTTCCCAGATTTACCCAAGAGACTCTACTTCCTCTCTCTGCAACTTTGGTTATCTCAGAAAAGTGATTAGCAAGAAAGATAGTAGCTTTTATAGCAAATATCCCTAATACTGCACCATAAGCTGAAGCTCTCTTTCCAATAGGGAAGTCGTTCTGCTTTCACTTTGCTCGTTCAGCAGAGCTGCTTTTAGATGTGCAGCTCTGAGCTTCAGGTCCATTAGCAGACTGTAGAGTCAGACGACGTCGATAGACATGTAGGTGATAGTTGCATATGTAAATGTATAGATTCAACAGGGATTGTTGACTTTATGAAATGATTCTGTGGTCAGATTAAAGTATTATTCACAAAAAGCATCAGTCGACCAAATAACGCTGATAATGAACTTACAGATGTTTCAAACATCCAGTCTTATACCACCTGACTAGTATTTTTTGGTAATTTGGGAAAATTGTAGTTAAGACTCTTCTTCAAATATTGAGCCAGTGGTAACTTCATCACTAAGCCCAACATCCAAAAGGACGTTCACAATCTGCCTAGTCTTATTAATCATTAACAGGGACAGGAAAAGAGCAGAACAGACGAGCAGAGTCCCTGCTATATCTGAGGGGATTGGGGGTCTGTGTGATCTATTAAAATGGTTCAGACAGAGTGAGTCTATAGACAAAAACAAATCCTGACACCAAAATATTTTATTCAAAATAATAATTATAGGAAAATGTTGTGGCATGGAGATTCAAATCCACATTTGCTTTACTCTTCTCTGTCGGTTCTGTCATCAGGATCTTCACAACAAAATCATGGTGCTTCGGCATGTTGACCATTACCATCTATAACCAATATATCATCTATGAGTGGATGAAAACACCTTTATCCCATCACGCCCTCGAGCTGTACAGGTAATCCTGACAAAAATCATAAAGGGAGAGAAAAGAAAAGAGAAAGAAAATACAAACCCCAGTAAAACATACACAGAGCAACTCCATCCAGCCAGTGGCCAGATCAGCTAGTTGGGAGACGTAAGCGTTATTTAATCAGCAGCATTTAGGAGTCTGGTGGCTGAAGGAAGAAAGGAGTCTGAACATTATTTGTTCTGCTTGGTGGGGGAGATGGTGCCTACCTGATGGCACTGAACAGATATCATGACTCAAAGTAGCACCAGGATTATCAATGATCCGTCTCGCTTTTTGGATCAACCTTTTTTCCATAAGGAGCAAAAGGACACCTCATTTAAGTCAAGGTGTCCATTTGAGAAGGCCATAGACAAAAACTTGCTGAATCTGGTTTAGTTAAATGATAAAAATACAAAAACAGCAGTAAAATCTGGCCTGGGAGATTAAATAAGAGGTGAGATGTCTGATTAAAATGTGAGGCTGCATCTGGTTAAAAACTAGAGTGACAAATGAAACAAATGTTTCTTTATATACAATGAAAAATTATACAAACCTGATTTTGCATGAGCTAGTTTATTATTTTAATCCTTAATTTGGTAACACTTTATAATAACTACATGTTATTTAGCCTTAATAACTCATGAATAAATATGTAAGTAACTAATAAGAAATAGTTAATTAACAATGACTCATACTTAATAAGCAATTAACTAATACATTAACTAATGCTTTACTTCTAACGATTCATGTTTAAGCTGTTAACTCATTTTTTATTCATACTTAATAAACCATGAACAAAGTATTTTTAGGCAAATGAGTAATATATTAATTAATGTTTTACTTCTAATGATTAGTCTCATGTAAAAGCAGTTTACTTATTGCTAATTCATACTTAATAAACCATGAACAAAGTATCTATAAATGCATTCTACATGCACTATTACACAATCATTTAGCAGTGTAATAACGATTAGATAGAAACTAATAAATGATTTACTAATTTTGCAATGCATTATTTATTAAGTTGATTACTAGTAGCTAATTAAGCCTATTTTGGGAACCTTTCTAAAGTGAAGACTATTTATGCTCAATTGTCCTGTGTGTCCCTATTGAAAACTTTACTGAGAAAATCATTACATGACACTGGAATGAAGAAAATATTCTTTGTATTTACACTTGTAAATTTGTACAACATATATATATATATATATATATATATATATATATATATATATATATATATATATATATATATATATATATATATATATAAATCACCATACACAGTGTCTGCAGTTTTTAATATCAAAAATATTTTCATCAGTGCAAATTATTGCTGTGTAAAATATATTAAAAATATATCATAACATGGGCTTCATCAGCACGCATGGTACCTGCAGTGGTTAATACAAAAATTAATAAAGAAAACTTTTTTTCCATCAGTGCAAAGAATTGTAGACAGAACTATGAAATACTTTATAGGCAACAATAAAACAGTATCCCAACAGCAGTCATTTTTCTATTGTAAACAGAACTATGAACAAAGCCACAGAGCTGCGTGTGTAAACGGGACGGTGGTTCAAATCCCGCTGACTTTATTCGCCAAATGCAGGCAGGACCAAGTGCCTATGGCTGCAGACCCAGAGACAGCGGATTCACGCCTGCTCCGCCTCTGTCAGCATGCACCAGGGCAGCTGTAGCTATGATGTAGCTCATCCCCACCAGGGTGTGAATGTGTGCGTGAATGGGTGAATGACTGATTGTGTTGTAAAGTGCCTTGGGGGGTTCTAATACTGGAAGGCTCTATATCAAATACAGGCCATTTACCAAAACATCAACGTTGTTATGGGCTAGTATTTGATGCTAGAACCTCCCAAGGTGCTTGCAAAGCAGAGTCAGTGGTAGAGTCGTGTTGCTACTATCTATTCCAAGGCGAGATGTCCAAATATCAGGAAATAAGACTCCAAATCTTGTCGTCTGAAGATGAAGATACTTTCCCCTCCAGCTGACTTCCCCATGCTGAAACAGGCGCATCGGAGACCCCCCCGAGCACGACTTACAAAGCACTCATTCCTGCTAGAGACCACTGTAAATGTATTAAAAATATGAGTGAAGGACCTCTTTGACGCTAAATCTGATAGCAGCAACAAAACGGTACAAATTCTGACTTTTATTCTAAAGAAATGTAGTCATTCAGATATGGTAAATATAAACAACCACATCTCTTTTTGTTTAATTAAAGCTTTTATTTAAAAAGAACGTCTCGTTTATTTGGCAGGACGCCAAAGTAAATTGAATCAGAGTGCACATGGCTGTTGTTACGAAGGTTTAATGCGGAGCAGCTCGAGTCCAGACAAAAACATAAAGAGATTTAATGTTCCTCTGAGAGATGAGATGACAACATGTATCATCATCACTGCAGCCACTCAGGGGCAGAGTGGGAGATGAGAGTGCTTCCATGCATATGGGCGAGCGTGAATGGGTTTGATGAGGAGTCATTTGTCGTGTGTGAAAGGTTGGTGAGACTAAAATGTCAGGGTGGGGTCAGAGAGAACGGCCTGTTACAGCTCCAGACACACACATGACCACGTAATCTACACAGCTTTTCAGTATGAGAAGCTGTGAAGCATTCTGCATTCTGTCATTTGATGCCCCACATACACTTTTTAAATTTTAAATGAAGCCTATTCCCAGAGTAAGCCTAAATTGTTTTTCACCACCATTCTAATTTTGATTTGTCAAAAATCTAAATTATTGTTAAAAATCTTTTAAAATATTTACATTTTTGTAAAAGACAATTAGATTAAATATTATTATTAGTATCATTACAAGCACGGGTACTCCACAGGGATGTGTTCTTGGCCCCAACCTCATGGTTGTGTCACCTCCCATCAGAATAACACCATAGTAAAGTTTGCAGTGTCTACCGCATTTGTTTACACAGCTGGTGAAAGGAAATGGAATGTGTCCAGATTTTGGCCATGAACAGTGCTATACTTTTATAATCAAAGAAACTCATCATCTAAAATAGCTGTTACACAGTTGCAGAGAGAGAGTAATCTGTCATTTGTTTGTTGTAATTACATGATTACTGACTTTATGATAATGGTGTGTCTGTAACTTTTTTACTTTAATATAATGCTTAAGCATACAAAGCTGACCTGCAAACCCTCCACCGTAATGGCTTTAAAGGTTTTGAAGAGCCCAGAAGCACCTGTATCAGCATTTAACACGGGAATGGCCTACAAGCCTGTCCTTTAGAGATAGGTGTAGGAGACTATTTTCATGTTCAGCCTGCAAGAAAAAAATCAAAAATGAGTGAATTGTGTCAGTGACTTTTACAGCAATCCGTCATATTAAACCAGCATGTAGCGACAGTGGAGAGGAAAACTCCACTGAAGTAGTTATTGAGCAAAAAAAGCATAGAACTGTGGTCCAACTCTTTACCCTTGGGTGATGGAGGGGACCTGGGAGTTTGCCCAACTAGCCCACATGTGTTTTGAGGATCTGGAAAAGGTTTTGTTATAACTGGAGTTTGAATCTGGCATAACATTTTAAATGCAGCCAATTCGCTAATCCAAAAAGAACCAATCATCAAATGGAACAGGCGGGACTAAATGAGAAAAGAACCAATCAGAGTCTGGAGCCGGCTGCTGTTTGAAAAAGCTAGCGGTAAGCAAACATTGATGTTTATGCTGGTAAAAGTTATGTCTAAAGGGAGAAAATGTCGGCGGCTGGAAGGAAAAGCATCAAATATGACCATCTGAAAAGTATTTGCTCGGTGACACACCCGGGGTTTCCCTGGTTTTAAAAGTGTTACGGTGTTGTTAGCAGTGAGTGGAGGCAGGGCGGGAGTAGTCAGCAGATTACTGCTGCTGCCGGAGCTCAGCGAACCAAAACAAGGTCACGCACGGCCAGCGCGCCGCGCATCTTGTTGTTTAATAATTTCTCTTTTCATGGAGCTGCTACGGCGGATATGATTAGCGTTTGGTGTTCTTGCAGTGTTTTTGAGGAGAAACGTTCAGGTGTCCCATAAATCAGTCTAATGAAAACTCTAATAAATACACCTGAACCAAGTCCAGTGCTAACCAGCTCCGGTGGCCTAGTGGTAGAGTGTCCGCCCCAGGACTGGGAGATCGGGGTTCAAATCCCGGTCGGGTCATACCAAAGACTTTGAGAA
Source organism: Aphyosemion australe (assembly GCA_006937985.1). Lineage (NCBI taxonomy): Eukaryota > Metazoa > Chordata > Actinopteri > Cyprinodontiformes > Nothobranchiidae > Aphyosemion > Aphyosemion australe. Next base: position 1,744,483 of record SSNS01000033.1, read on the forward strand.
AATGGGACCCAATTCCTCCTCGCTTTACACTCAGCACTAAGGGGTTGGATTGGGGGGTTAAACCACCAAATAGTTCCCGAGCGCGACCACAGCTGCAGCTTACCGCTCCCCACCATGGGGATGGGTCACGTGGATTAATTTCACCAGTGTGTGATGATGACTTGAGACTTTAACTTGAAAATGTTTCTTACCTTTAGTTTACCTCTTTGTATTATGAGTAACACCTTTTAATGTTTTGATGGTATGATGTCATTTCATGTCATATTACTGCACATTATACAGAGTTTTTTATTTTATTAATACTGAGAGACACAATTTCAAACTGTCAGTGTTCATTTAGGTGTTTTCCATTAATTATTGTTATTAAAACAATTTTAGTTTTATTGATCCAAAGTGTAAAATGTGAATTTTACATATTTATTTACAGTTTCAAATGTGTGAAGTTAGCATTTCCTTTACACAAGTAGAAAATTATTGCATTGGAAGAAAAATACACGTGTTTTAAATTTAGTCTTATTTTAGTCGACTAAAATGAGACTAAAATTAAAACAAATTCTAAATCATGACTAATATTAAAAAGAATTTTAGTCAAAAGACTAAAACTAAATAAAAATTTTTGTCAAAATTGACACTGGTCATTAGCTGTTCATGGTTTAGTTCATCCCCAGCCTCCTAGTTCAGTTATAGTTTCTATTGTGTTTTGTTTCCTATAGTCCAGCCCCATGTTTGTCCTTATGTAGCTTTTCCCTGTTTAGTGTCTTCTTGTTATGTTTCTGTATCTTATTATTTTTCTGGCTCAGTTCAGTCCTCTTGTGTTGCCTTCCCTTCCTCAGATCGATACTCACACCTGCTCATCACTGTAATCATCACACCTGTTCCCTGTTTTCTCATCACCTCCTCAGCAGTATTTAAACTCAGTCCTGTTCATGTTTTCCTGCTGGTTTCCTTGTGTTTGCCTCCTTATGTTTTTCTGCTCCTGTTCCTGACCACAGCTTAAATAAACATTTTTACTTTTTGACCCTTACCTAGCTGCCTCCTGAATTTCCTGCATGTTGGGTCCTGCTCAACACACCACTACATGACACTGCTCATATTTCCAAGATCATTTTGTTTTTGATACTTCTGTAAATTTGCATTAAAAGGAAAAACACTCAGTTTATTGACACACCCTCTTTGTACATATAAGGCCAAGACGTAACTGCTCTCTCTGCAGAGCATTTACTCCTTCAGAGTTGAGAGAAGAGCTGCTTTCATGCACAACGATGCCACCCACCCCCAGCTAGGCCTGTTCACACTTCTACCCTGAAGCAAAGATTGAAACACAGGACTCTAGCCTGAAGAACTCTTTATTTTTCTCTGTAATCAGATTTCTATAAATCTGACTAACTTTATTTTGACCGATTTCAGCTAAAACTGAGATATGATTTTGCAAATGAACTCTTTATTTATGGTCCTTAATTTATTATTTTCCTTTATTTTTAGACAACAGAGAAAACTGTGTTCCCTCCTTATGCATAGGGCAGCAGATTAGAAACTTTAGTAATACACAAAAAGGTAATAATTCAACATTTGAACCTAAATAATGATAGATTTAAGAACAACTCTTTGTGTACATTTATAACAATCATTAGATGAAGATAAGCAGACCTGTTTCCATGGCAACAGTGCCTCTCTCACCCACTGCACGTGACAAAGCTGAAAATACATTCGGTGTTGGTGCACACACACGCACACACACACACACACACACATTGCCCCCATGGAAACTGGTCATGTCATCTTCTCCACACATGGTAACAGAAGAGGAAGCTGCTTCATCACTACAGATGGGTACCAGAGAAGTGCTTTACACGTTTAGGTGCTCATTTAGATCCACTTTAATTTATAGTGATTTATTTTATTCATTTCAGGTCTTCAGATCTTTTTGAAATCAGACTAAATAGATCTCCGTTAGTTTTTATTGCTAGATGATCATATTCAGCTCAACGTGAACGTGTCCTTTTTGGCCTTTTGCTGTTGTGTTCAGTTTGACCTGCTTGCTGTGTATGTTCTTGTTGGACTGTTTTGATTGGATGAGAGTCATCTTCATGGCAGCAGCTTTGCCTTACTGAGCCTCCTTGTCTCCTAGCAACTGGGGGCAGGGCGGGCAGGGCTCTGTTAAAGGGGCCAGTCTGAATTTGTTGCCATAAACGACATGCAACAGAAGAGCTGAGTGCATTACAAAGTGTTGATGTTTTTAGTGGGTGAAAAGGTGAATAGCAGAGAAGGGGCTTCCACTAATTAGGGGGAGAATAATGGAAAGATGGTTGCCATTAGGAGGAAAAAATGATAAATTAATCTGCTTAAACCATAAAAGAGTTATTTGAGGGTACCTGTGGGAGGGAGGGATGATTAGAGTGGGTACAAGAATGAATGGCTGAGAGGAAGGGACAGACACACAAATAAATGTGTTGTTGGAAACATGAATGATGATTAATGTAAAAGTAGACAGATGGGTGGGTTGATGACTAATAGATGGAAAATGGTGATTGAAGAGGGATGGATGGATGGATGCATAGATGGATGGATGGATGGATTCAGGTGTCAAAAGGAATAGCATGATAGATGGAAGACTGCACATCTTTTAAATAAATTCAAACCAAGAATATGGGCAAACTAGTTTTAGGTATTCTAGTGTTTTACTTTATTGTAGTATAATTAAGTTTGATGAGAATCTGTGCTGCGGTCTTGAATGAGCGGGACATGAATATACAATCCTCCGGCTATGGGGCAGGCATTTAAAGCTGCAATGGCAAATCGGCAAAACAAGCTAGCCTCTCACCCCTCCCATCGGCTATCATCCCTAGGCCACATCCCCCTGATATAGAAACCCACATCACCAGAGGAAACGAGCTAGCGCTAAACACCAGTCTCCGTTTTCTAGGTCCAAACGTCTTGTTGTCCGTGACTTCAAATGGTGTTTTTCTTTCTGGGACTCTGGTAGTTTGTCCTAAAGTTGAAGTGGTAGCAGCCGGCTGTTTCTTCTTCTCTGATGTTATTGAGCGGAGAACCTCTCACACCAGTGGTGTTCTGGTGCTGAATACGTGAGTGTGGAATGAGTGGAGGACCCAGGGAAGTGCGGCAGTTTGGTGAGACCGTCAACCGGATGGTCCAATAATCACAAAACAGCCTAATGTGTCAGAAATGTTGGAAGGAGGGTTACACTGAAGCAAAATTCCTTCTCAGCCGACTGAGGGGTTTGTCAGTTTTTCTTCTTTCAAAATCATCAAAGAGGGACGTACTCACTCACAAGCGCATCAGAAAACCGAAGTATTGCCCTAAAAAGACTCATGTTGGTTTTTTTAAATGCATGTAAACGCGTTAGTCTGGCTGAAGGTGAACTGGTTCTAATCAGGCTGAAGCACCCAGATAATGTGGTAGTTATCTGAGTTCATTCTGCAACTAAATGGGTCAGTCGAGCTGAGACGATTGGACGCTTGCATTACGGAAGTGACGAGGTCACAGAAGCGGTCTTCTGATAATATCATCACCACAAAGTAACACGCGTAACACCATCAAACAGTGCAGTACGTACCAATGAGCTGTGCTGCAGCGTTGTTGTTGTTGTTGTCCATTCCTTCAGCCATTGTGCATATCCTGTTTCAGTTCCGTCTGCTTCACTCCAGCCAGAGTTTGTTTACTATTTGTGTTGCTACAAGTTAACCGGAAAAACACCAAAATGAAATGACACATGTCACACCTGCTGTACCGGAGTGGAACAAACTTCACTTGAGAGGTCGGTTTTCTAATGGGCATGTAAACGAGGATAAAGACTCCCAGCTTATTACTGTAAGATCGACCTGGATCCACTTAGATGTTGATACTGGACATGTAATCGCACTGATTACAATGTGTGAGCACCAGTGGTGTTCTGTTGTAACATGTGAGAGTGCGTAATGAGTGGAGGACTCTGGGAAATGTTGAAGAGCGGTGGTTCGGTGAGACAGACAACCGGATGGTCCAGTCGTTGGTTTTGGACCAAGCTGCGTTATTGGCTGAGGTTTTTAGACAAATGCAAGCGAAACATTTCATTATTGTTATTTATTTTTATTTCTACAATATATTTATAGCTATACTGTTAGAACGTTAAGAGGCAAGCTAGCTTGTTTTGCAGATTTGCCATCGTAGCTTTAACTCCTCTACCACGATCACATATATCCCCCACCAGAGGACAGAAGACATGTTCATAAGTAGATGTGGCTAATACTCCATCTGTCTGCTTTACGTTCAGAAGTGGTTTGATGCTAATTTAAGACATTAGTCTTTAAAAGGTTACAGTTGCCGGTTACCTCTAACCACCACCAGGCGAGAAGAATGAAGTGACTTGCCCAAAGGCACAACAGAAACAGACTGACTGGAGCATGAACTGGTTATGAGGGCAGGCACTTTACTCCCCATGCCACCTTCTCTGTTGAGAAGAACTTTCAGAATATCCCTGTTAACAGAATCCAAACAAAGAGTAAATGAATTTTTCCTAAAGGCTGCATATCTACCTACAGTTTGTATTACATCTAACACATGTAGACATCCAAGGAGATGTTCATAAATGAATTTTTAGTACTTTTACGAGTTTCTTCTGACTACTCAGGAGCCTTCTCCCATAAATGCAGGCTTTCTTCTCAGTAACAGACCTATGGATTACTGGGATGAGTGTCTCACTGCATACAAATGTGCTTGAAGGCAACACTTAGCCAATAGAAGTGGATTAACCTTTATTCCCTTTGCCAGCTGTGAGTTAGCTCACTGCTCCTATGTGAGTAGACATGTTGATAATCCCAAAATACAAAGAAGATGGAGTTAGTGCGTTGTTTTATTATGACTTAATGTCCAGTGAGTTTTAGTTGAACTCTGACCCCATCTGTTGTTAATGAAATATTAATAGCTGTCTGAAGTTATATTGATATCTTAGAGTTAATTAAATTAAAGATGACATTAAAACCTGTATACCTGCATATATTATTTATGTTTGTATGCTTGAGCTTTTGTGTTAAGTGATTGGACTTTGCATGTGAAGCGAAGAGAGCAAAAGACCATAATAGGCTTTTCAGTGAGTCGGATGGCGATGTCAGAGTCAATCAGAGGAGTAACGGAGTTGTTGTTTGTGCTTGGCTGTCTGTGGGCGCTGACGGTAACTGAGGTAGACGTTACTGACCCAATGCCTTTTGACCTACTCCTCCCCAAAAAGTCACATTTGTTTCAGTTTTCTCCCAAAGGCCCAAAAAGCTAAATTTGAAACTCGCCCCCAAATAAAACTAAAGCAGAAACTATTTAATCTTTAGCTAAAACGTCTCAGAAACAAACATAAACTCTTAAGTCCTTTAAAACATTTTAAAATTATTGTTGCCAAAATACTTGTTCGTATAAAAGTGCCCTTCTAGAAGAGCGCAGAGGGTTTTTTTGTTTTCAGAGACCATGACTGCACCTTATTGACTTTTTTCAGAAAACAACAGAAGCATTTATCTACATGAACTAATCTCCAATATAGCCATGACTTCTACATATTTGGCCGTTAAAACACATTCTGCTGTGTTAGTTTTCTACTTTTGTACCACCTCAAAGATTCATTAGCACCTTTTGCACTGACAAAGAGTATTTATTTATTTATTTATTTATTTTTTAGTGGTCATCCACTCTGTGCCCCTGCTCACTCTATGGCTCATTATTCCTATTATACTATTTATCCTAAGTGGATCCAATCTATCTTATAGTAATGTATTTGTAGAATGCATATGTTTAATTATATTATTAATTGTTAAATTAGTATTAATTTTAGGGACCTACAGGGTAATCATCTCTGTGGGTGGCTTTGGCATTATGTGTTGTTAACTATATTTGTAGAGACACAGGGTCTGTTTTTACCTGATTGATTATAAGACGTTGAATTGCTCTTTTACAAACAGCCTTCATGTTTGATGTTGGGAAAAACTGTTTTTAAACCGTTTTAGTCAAAGAAACTTAAAAAGAATATATTTTAAATTGATGACCTCAACAATCCTTTAAGATAAAGTGTCTTCTCCTTTTTCTAGTTGCATTACCTGTATCTATCTTATTTCTGTTAGTTAAAAATAAATCAATGTACAGACAAGCTATGTAATCAATAAATAGATGTTTTTGGTGAGAACATTAACACTCAGGCACCACTACATAGTCCCAGACTTTTCAATTTTTGATTTTAGTTCAAACATTCTTAGGTTAGATGGAGAAAGATAACAGTATGGAGATAACTGCCACAGTAAATACTGTGTACTTTATACCAGTATTTGATTTGCTGCTCCTAGCCACAAACCACTTCCTAACCCATTGCATCTATTGACCATTTGCACCTACGTCACCTAATCACGTGGGTCCGCCACATTGGTTGGCAAAAGCATGTAAACAGTGAGTGACACGAGTACTAAACAAAGGGGAAGCAGATCCTGAAACTGTTTTTTTGTTGTCGTTTTTTGCGATGTTTAGCCTGGCTTCAGCTAGTTCAAGCCCAGTCCACTTGTGGGAAATGGTAAATGGTAAATGGTAAATGGCCTGTATTTGTATAGCACCTTCTTAGGGTTCTACAACCCCCCAAGGCGCTTCACAACACAATCAGTCATCCACCCATTCACACACACATTCATACGCTGGTGGGGATGAGCTACGATGTAGCTACAGCTGCCCTGGGGCGCACTGACAGAGGCGAGGCTGCCGAGCACTGGCGCCACCAGTCCCTCCGACCACCACCAGCAGGCAAGGCGGGTTAAGTGTCTTGCCCAAGGACACACAGCAGCATTCTCTGGCCGGAGCCGGGATCGAACCTGCAACCTTCCGATTACTGGACAACCCGCTCTACCTCCTGAGCTACTGCTGCCCATTTAGCGCACCTAGGTGGGGCTCACAGAGAGCAGTATTTACTAAAGTTACGTGTTAGCTAGCTTATGAACGCTAGCTTACGTTCTCCCTGCTGATGTTCACCGACAAGTTGCCGCGTTTGCCAGAATTCACCCCGCTGGATTTATAACATTTTGTCATAAACAGCGTTTCACTGGAGCTGATTAAGAAAAAAACTTAAAAAGTCCGGATCCGTACCTGTTTTTGTCGCTGGTGGGGTCACCGGGTTCAGATGCTACTCTCACACACGGGATGAGACAAGATATCTAATAACGATTACGCTCATCATACTAAATAAATACCGCAATTTAACACGTAATCCTACATTGAAACAATATTATTGAAAATAATTATCTCTGATTTCACTACAGTGGACGGTGCCGCATGTCCTACATGGTGAATATCCATCTATCCATTAGGATGAAGTATAAACACATCACATTTATCCCAGTCCCTGTCTTCCTCATGAAATATAAAAATGTTAATCTTACCTGGTAAAAGATGTTCGCTGCAAATCCAGAAACACTGAGGGCTGCTAGTCCATTTGATTCATCGCTGTGGTTCCTCTCCGTCCTCAGTCTCCATCAAAGTTATCTAAAAAACATCCTTGTCTGTTAGTGCAGCCAACTATTATCATTTTACTGTAAAATCAACTAAATAAAAGCAACAAAAGGCTACAAACTGGCTTGTTTTGACTAACTTCACCGGAGTTTCAACCTGTGTAAACGGTCTTTTTACCAACCATCATGGCAAAGGGGGCGGTCCCATGAGCGTCGTGACGTCTCATGCAAATGGTCAATATCTAATGAAATCCAGTTCATGGATGCATGGATTTTACTGTTTGATTACAGCAAAGGAGTGATTTATAAAAGACAATGTGACTGTAATAGAGACAAAAGGACACCACATGAGAAAATACATCATGCCTAGTAAATAGTACTGCTAACAGAAGAAGATTCTATAAATAGGCTCTGAGCGTTCTCTCCTTTAAGCAGCCTGTTGGCAGCGAAAATGTTGTTGGTGAAGACAGAGCAGCTTCTAATTGGCCGGCTCAGTCTCCTCATCCCATGCACACACAGTCTGTCTTTCTCTCTTCCTCTCCTGGTTGCTTGGCTTTGACTGATGCTGTATTCCCTCCAATCCCTGCAGGGCTGCGTGAGACGGGGAACCAATAGCATGTCAGGGAGGGTAGAGCTGGGAGCAGTTGGCCAGCTTCAGGCTGAGATGTTGCATTTGGACCTCATTGACGGTGCTGACGGTTACCGCGGTGATAAAGAGTCCTCCAAGGCATCAGCTGTTGCACCTCCGGCAGTCACCAAGGACCCTGCAGCATCTGTCACCATGGATACTTACCGGCCCAAGAGACCCACGACACTTAACCTTTTCCCAATTGTGCCACGCACACAGGTAAAGTATATTAATCTTCTCCACTCACACAAGCACACGTTCTGGTAGGCAGCTGAACACAAATAAAAAAGGATTTATGTCTGTTTGCCTGGCTCTTTGATAATGTTCCTTCTATACAAATATGACATTTAAAATGTAAATAAAAGAAATGACAGCCTAGTCAGATTAGGATGTGCTTTTTTATACTGAACAATAGCTTCAATTGTCCAAAGGCTTTTTTTGCTTCCACTTGGTGCCATTCTCTGTGCTTGAATGCAGCTGAAGCTCGTGACTGTGTGTTTTTGTCCAATATGTTAATCAATGTGAGAACTAAAACCAAGAGGGAGTCCACCACTTAGTGTTTGGGGTTCATTTTTAGGCTTTAGCTTACATTTAGGGGTTGGTAGATTCACAAATGTCTATTTTAAAGATTTGTGTAACCGTATATGTTTAAATGTGGCTAAAGTGTGTCTGTGAAAGGATGATGATCATTGTTCTGTTAAAATGTATAAAATGTTTGAATTTCTATTTTAGAGGAACAGATACAAGTTAGACCAGATCTTTTGCCTGAATTTCAACCTAAGTGTAGGCCCTACATGTATTTGTATCCAGCTAAAACATCACAGTCAACAAAACCATATTAGTTTTGTTTTAATTTCAGTTTAAACTCCAAAGTCACACAGTTCAGCTCAACCCCGTGCTTTAAGACCAGCCTCAGCCAATCGAGCATTCATCTACCAAACTACTGGTTAGCCGGTTGATGCTTTATAATTCCATGTGGTGTAGGGTCCTAGGACCAGATACCAACCAAACTACTCTGTCATAGGCCGTGGAGATCCACCCACTTATGACCACTCACTTAACAGGATCATGTGGGTATAGTTGGATGGATGGATGATGTTCTCCTTCAGGTTATGCACATATTGATGGACTTAAAGAATAGTATAAATGGTTGATGATATTATAAGAATATAATGGAATCTAATTTTGTAAACAGGCTCTAGAAACCCTACCTGACACTCCACCTCCAAACCATCTGTTGTCTATTGTCAATGTGCCAGAGACTCCTAAACTCCCGCTGATAGTACGTATTATTGTGCTGAGTAGTAAGAAGTCTTTGTGATGCTTAGTGGTTCAAATACTGAAAAACACATTTTAATGATTATTTCTGATTCTAATGGGTCACTCTGAGTGTTTCCTGCAGGCTGAACATGAAAATAGTCTCCTCCACCTATCTCCTGCATTAGCTTCTGATAGAAAATAGACTCTAGGTGAAACTCTAGGATTAGAAAATCCTGACAGATCTACGTCACACTGTCACTGAACATTCATGGACTCACCCAATCTTGACTCACGACGGGGAAGGCTGTTGTTGGTTTAGCGTCCAGGAAACAGCAGAGAACGTCTGGGCTAGTAGAAGCTAACCGTTAGCATTAGCAACTCCACCACACAGCAGAACTCCTCCAGGCTTGTAGATAAAACATCAACGTTGCAGAGCAGACAGAGTCAGTAGTCGTGTTGCTGTTAGCCAATCAGAGGAGAGATGTCCGCATATCAGGAAGTAAGACTCCAGACCCTGTCGTCTGAAGCTCAGCTCTGATGTGGCTCACTTCTGGTTCCTGAAACTGGTGCACCGGAGCTTTTTTCCCCCAGACTTGAAAGGCATTCATTCCTACTAGAGACCACTGCAAATGTACTGATTAAACAAGTGTTCCACATTTTTAAAGAGGAACTACACATTAGCTCACTGCCTGCATTGTCACGACTCATCAGTCAAAGCAAACTAGACTATTTTGTGGCCGACAAGATAAATTAGGCAAAAATGTGTAAAACATGTTAAAACTGTAATAAACAATGTTGAATTTTTCAGCAACATAGAGTAAATAATTTGCACTCTTACTACATTTTAAACTAGTGTATAAGCCTGTAGGTGGTCCATTTGTTATGTAACTGTTGATATTTCTGTCTCTGATGGTAAATTTGTCTGTCACTCCAACACACTTACATCCTCTTTCAGTGCGGGCTGTCAGCATGATCAACACAATCAACCAAGCACATCTAGACTTCCCACGCTTTGTGCTTGCCCAGTTTAGGTTAGGTGGGAAAAAGCTGACTTTACTTTCGTTCGTGTGTGTGTGTGTGTGTGTGTTATGGTCATCAGTGCTCTCAAACCTTTTTCTTCTGTGGAGGTACAGGGGTTGTGGGCTGTCCTTGTGCAAAGACCCAATGGAAGAAACAACCATCACAGATACAGATAAAATATAAACATAACCGTAATAGGTTTCATTAGAAGAAAGTAGGCTAGTTTAATCATTTATTCTGACCCAGCTTTGTCATGATTGCAGCTAACGGAAGTACCTATGGCTAAAATAATGTTTTAATCATTCAGCTTTTGATAGAATTATCATAACCAGAAAAGGGAAATATGTTAGCTTTATTCATTTATTTTGAATATGTATAAAATTATGACATTGAGTAAAAATAAGGTAAAGTTTCTACACACCTTGACAAACATCAATTTTCCATATCTGTGCTTTACCATTGAGGGTCAAGAGGTGCTGGGACAGCGGGAATAAGTCCTATTGAGTTCTGAACGTGTCACCATTCCATCACAAGTTAATTACTGAAGCACTCAAGACAAACAAGCACCTACGCTAACATTTAATCTCATTGCAAACTCAGAATTACCTGTTAACTGAACATGTCTGTTTTTAAATGGCACAAGAAAGCCAGAATCACTGAAATGAGGCAAGGCAGCTTTATTTATATAGCACCTTTCATGCAAAGAAGCAAGTCAGTGTGCTTTCCAGGAGCAAAATCAACATGAACATAAAACATTAAAATCAACGTGACTAAATATAACAGCAGATATAAAATCAAATTTAAAATACTCAAAATAAATAGATGTAAGAGGTTAAAAAAGGCAAAGTTAAAGACTGAGCAGTTACAGTGCAGAAGGTACAGCATAAGACACATCAGAATCATTCATAGGCTGATGAATACATGAAAGTTACTAGAGTTGGGGCACATCTGAGGTCATGAGGAAGCTGACTCCATCTGTGTGCAGCATAGTAGCTAAAAGCAGCTTCACCCTGTTTGGTTCTGACCCGGTTCTACCAGCTGACTGCTTCCTAAGGATCTCAGAGCCCTGCTGGGTGGAGATACTGACCTATAAACTAGTAGAAGCACTTTGAAATGGATTCTGTAGTTTACTGGTAACCAGTGTAGAGATTTAAGAACAGGAGTGATGTGCTCGGTTCTCCTGGTTCTGGTTAAGACTCTAGCAGCAGCATTCTGAAGAAGCTGCAGTTGCTTCACAGCTTTTTTGGGAAGACCAGACAGAAGACCATTGCAGTAGTCCAGCCTGCTGGAGATGAACCCATGAATGAGTTTCTCTAGGTCTGGTCTGGACATGAGACCTCAGAGTCTTGCTCTTTCATGAAGATGATAAAACGCTGATCTAGTTATAGCCTTAATGTGACCAGTGAAGCTCAGGTCTGAGTCAACTATGACACCAAGATTTCTAACCTGAGTCTTTGTTTTTATTCCTCTGGAGCCAAATTGAGCAGTAACCTCCATCCTATCCTTCTGATGTCCAAAGACGATATCTTCAGTCTGGTCTTTCTTTAACTGGAGGAAGTTTGACTGCATCCAGTCATTAACTTGCTCCAGACACTGACAGAGTGAGTCTAGGGGACCACAGTCACTAGGTGATAGAGCTAGGTAGGTCTGGGTGTCATCTGCATATGATAGATGATGTTGTTATTGTGTATGACCTGATCCAGGGGGAGCATGAGCAGTGGTCCAAGAACTGAGCCTAGGGGGACCCCACATGTCATGGTGATCTGCTTTGATTTGTGATCACCAAGAGAAACAACATAACCCCTGCAATGCTTGTGCACGAAGACGATTTAAAGACGGCACAGAAAGATCTGCCGGGTCTGTATGAAACCTGGGACCCTTTTGCTGTAAGGAAACAGGACTAAAAACTGCACCACTGGGTGCACCCTTAACATGTTAAGTATATTGACTTGTTTCTTTGGTAGCATGTGAGGATATTTGATCATGAAGGTCAAACTAGTCAATAGTAAATAAACAAGATTGCGATGGTGAGTTTTTGTAAGGTAGAAACCGTTGAGGAGGGATGTTTTATTCAGTTTAGGCTAACGTGACCTTGTTTTAAGAGCTTTGCCTTCAGTCAACAGTTTGTTGAATCATGGTGTACCATCACTGAGCTTGTCCAGTGGGAACCTTTTTCCTTAGTTTTTTGATGACGAGTCCTCCAGGGAGCTCATCAATATGTTCTAACTCCTCCCTTTGTTTCAACCTGTGTTGTTTTGCAGCCCAATTGGGGTGTTTTCATCACACCCAAAACATGTTGCTACTTGTTCTGTAACCATTGACTCCAAATTGTTATTCTGCTCAAAGGTCCATTTTGACAGTCTGGTGCTTGGAATGGCTGTAAAGTCTCAGACTCCAGTGATACGTTTGTTTCATCCATCCTTTCACAAATTCCTTTATATTTGTTTTCAGTGCTCATCCACTGCTGGTACCTGGACTTATAGGTTGCCTCATAGAATTAGTTTTCTTCATGTTGCTGATGAACCTCAGCCACCACCAGTTTATCCTCTGATTAGGTCATGCATCGTTTCATACAGCACTTAGCATCTTTACTCAATCTGAAACCACTCCTTTCCTTTAAAGTTTTAAAGTTAACGTAAAATTTATAATACAACTTTTTCTGCTGTTTATTGGAGTATTTTGCTCTTATCTGTGGAAAATAAAGACAAAAGGACATAAACTGCAATAGTTTATCATTCAAATAGTTTTATTGTTCATTTACTGCTAAGGGGAACTCTAGCCTGTCTTTGGTTATTTGTTGATGCTAATGTTGGTGGTAATGTTGCATCAAAGCTGATTTTGAGACATTTTAGTCAAAGAAGAAAAAAAAACAGAAAATAACCTTTATTTGAAAACACAATTAAGAATAATATAATATAATCCTTATTGCAGAGATGAGATCAAGGGAACCGTCTGAGGAGGTATTACATCCCTGCAGAATGATCAAGTCGTTAACATACTCAAACGTACCATTCTGGGCCATGCTCTACTGTTACAATGTCTAGATTAGAAATTATGCTCACATGTCAGTGATGCTGTTTCCCACCTGCTGATTCACTTGTTTCTATGGCAACAGCCGAGTTTCCGCCTGGTACACGTAGTGATGTGAGTCATGTGTGGTGGGTGGATGGAGGAGGACGACGAGATCTTATTTGGGATTTACTGTCGTCACAGGAGCTCTCTGTTTGTAATTTGGGAGCAGGATTGATAAATGTTGTTTTGTTTTTAGTTTGTGACTCATCTTCTCATAGTGTTGTTTTTTAATTGATGAAGCATCCTGACTATTCCTTAAATCATGTTCACACTGTGTTTTTTTGTTCTTGTGATAATAGACATGCCTGCTGATTGCCTGCTTTTATGACGTATAGATTCACTTTATATACAACTTAGTAGACATTAAAATCGAAGGCCAGATAACCGTGCTAAATATATCAGCTTCACAACTGTGTACAGTCAAATGATTTTAATGTTGAATCATTATTCACTGAAGGCTTAACTGTTATCAACTGTAAAAATTTCATTGCCATTGTTTTTTAACTAGTGATGTCGGAAGTTTCTAAAGAAATAAACTTTTAATCGACAGATAACTAGCTGACAGTAGCTGACAGATTTTGCCAACAGCGTGTCATAAACCTATTAATGCGGTTAATAGATGACCACCCAGCCCTACGCTGGTAAAATTCCTTGTGCGATGCGGATTGGGTGTGGTCAGAGGTGTTACAAACCAAAAGGGAACAAAAATGCAGAAGAGTAGAGAAGAATGCGACTAGAGTGTAGACTAGTGTGTGTGTGTGTGTGGTCTGAAGAAGAGGGGAAAAATAGAATACAATGTGTCAGTGGCAAACAGGTTTTATAACATCCAGCAGCATGTATTCACAGCAACATTTGTCATTGACCACAAAGACTAATAGGTCTATTTTGTCTTGAGCGTTAATTATGCATGGTGCAGTCGGCATGACACAACACTCAAACTAAACAGGATGACACCATTTACAGATTTTAGGGTTTGTGCAGCAGTTTGGGGAATTTTTGCACAGAGCCAACAAAATTTTGACAAATTAAGAAAATGAAGGACATTGAGAGAAAAGAGAGCCCACATGTAACAATGGCCTTCAGTGGTGCTATGGCTGCCACCAGACAGAGGTTTAAGTGGAAGCAGAATAGGAACCAGGGTCCTCATTTATCAAACATTCGTAGGAACGTTCCTATATTCCCTCCTACGGATGAAATTTAGAATGTGTGTACGAACAGTCAATGTCCTGATTTATGAAACATGAGGTGGCCTCTCGTACGCATGTTCCTCCGCAATCGTCTGATGATGAATCCCACCTGTGCGCATATAGGAGCTCGTGTCCGTGTATCGTCATTTACATACAGAAACGCCCTGAAATAACCATATTTGGTCACACTACGTCCTCAGGTCGGGAGGGGATTCCCTGGGTTCTTCCCGGAAAAAAAAGACAAACTTTATTGACAGCGAGATCGAAACACCGGACACTTGACAACGCGTGTATGATCGGGGAGCAGAGGAGGTTCTGGAGGTTGTTTTATTTGTAAAATAGAACATGGACTGGAATCGGATCAGTGCGCTGTGCTCACGGAAGAGCCGTTCCCTCTGGAGAGCTCTCTGCTCTGATAAATCCTCCAATAATAATAATAACAATAAGAAACAATCTTTTATATAGCGCATCTCACAAAAAATCACGATGCGCTTCACAAGGACAAAATAATTTAATTAAATTACAACATAATAAATAAATAAATAAATTCAAAATGATTTAAAACATCATAAAATGGGAAGAGTAAACATTGTGATTACAAAATAACATGAAATCAGCCGTTCTACAATGTCAGATTCCCGTGGGTCACGGGTGTTTTAGCACCAATAATGTGACTCAGCTGTTCTTCCACCAAAATATTTATTTATTGGGTAAAATAATTAGTGGATGAGGATCACGCGTGGATCACTGAGACCTTCAGAATTGCTGTTCCCTCGTTCTACCACTAGATGCTGTTCCTACGCATGGTCACAGCTGTTCTTATATTTAGGAACGTTTTCACGCACAAGTACAAATTGGTAAATATCACACAATGCGTAAAATCGTTCCCACGCACAAAATACGCACAATCTGTTCGTAAGTACGGTTGATAAATGAGGCCCCAGGAGTCGTGGAATTGGGAAGTGAAGGGCTTCACTGATCCACAATGTCGAGACAGAATACGTCTGTCAGCACCTCACCTCAAGGATGTCAAGGCCCCCATTACTCATCTCCGCGGTGTCAGTGACGTATGAGATGGATGTAGTGTGACATGACGTCGCTCTCAAAAACATCAGATATTTATAGGATTTAGTACCACATATGAAAGTGACCGGGGTCGGATTTGGATAAAAAAAATCAGATTTGTGCTGTTTAGACTGTTCTGTAAAAATCAGATATTAGATCACATCAGGGAAAAAAGCAGATTTGATGCCCTTTTGCCTGCAGTGTGAACGTAGCCTTTGACTGACACAACAAGCACACGTATATGTCCCATTGAATATTCTCTGAAAGTAACATTGTGCCCTGTTTTTGTAGTAGTTAAACGTTTTAGGGAAACAAAATCTATTCACCATTTCAGATAGACTGACATTTAGAACTGATGTAGCTAATCTACAGAACAAGCTAGATTTTTAACGCAAACACTCACCCCTCCCCTTGGGTATCTTCCCTGAGACGCTTCTACTAGAACCAGAAACCCACATCACCAGAGGAAACGAGCTAGCTCTAAACACCAGTCTCTGTTTTCTAGGTCCAAACATATTTTGTTGTCCGTGACTTCAAATGGTGTTTTTCTTTCTGGGACTCTGGTAGTTTGTCCTAAAGTTGAAGTGGTAGCAGCCGGCTGTTTCTCCTTCTCTGATATTATTGAGTGGAGAACCTCTCACACCAGTGGTGTTCTGGTGCTGAATACGTGAGTGTGGAATGAGTGGAGGACCCAGGGAAGTGCGGCGGTTCAACCGGATGGTCCAGTGGTTGGTTCTGGTCTGAAACGTGCTATTGGTGGAGGTTTTAGACACATGAAATTCAATTCAATTTCAATTCAGTTTATTTCTATAGCGCCAAATCACGACAAGAGTCGTCTCAAGGCACTTCACAAAGTAAACATTCCAATCCAGTTCAGTTCATTAAGCCAATCAGTAAAAAAGTTTCCTATATAAGGAACCCAGCAGATTGCACCAAGACACTGACTGTGTGTTGATACAATCCTCATACTAAGCAAGCATGTAGCGACAGTGTGAAGGAAAACTCCCTTTTAACAGGAAGAAACCTCCAGAGGATCTTGGCTCAGTATGAACCACTTTATTAATTATTTTCTTTATTTTTTTCTTTTTTATACTGTATTTATAGTAGGGGTGGGAATTTAACGCATTAATTATGATTAATTAATTAGAAAAAAAGAACACGTTAAAAACAATTAACAGATTTAACCCTTTAAGCCCGAGGGTCCCCCAATTGGGGGATGTTGAAGTTTAGCAGCAAAATCCATGCCCTAAATATCAATCTAGTCAAGCTGCACCTCTACAGAAAGCTCAGAACCTTGGCTACAAGACCAGTGTTTGCGAAAACACATCGGACTGTCGGACATTACCGACGTGATTTAATATTGTCCGACAAAAAACTTTAAATCGTCGGACAATATGACCGACGCCGTGCATCTACTCTGAACGTGCCAAAATGAAAAAAACTTCCTGAAAACTGCAGACTGTTTGTTGGCTTCCCCCTCAAAAGATCCAGTTTCTACATATATTACATTATTTATTTGGACTCTCAGCGTAGCGGGTCTTCTTTTGGGCAGAGAGGATGGAGAGCGGCAGAGCGCTGATTACTGATGCGCTCCGCCGGGCAGTTGCGTCCTGCGCACGGCCACAGTAACATTCTCAAAGTGGCGCCACAAAAAAAAAACATAATTAACACGCGATCGTTCACGTTTGCTCATACTTTCTGTCTTTGATTTGTGCGTGACGTCACCTCACTGGCACGGCCGCGCATTCCGCTATTTTTGATCTGCTAATTTCAAAAGTAACTTGTAAGTTTAAAAGTAAGAAGCCAGGCAGCAGTTTCTCTGGAGGATTGAGAGGAGATGCAGCTAAAAGACAGCAGGACAGGAAAATAGTCGCATAAAAAACAAAACAGTGTTTGAAAAGGAAAATGTAGGCAGACATGTCCACTACACGATTGTAATTTTATAATAATAATAATTTATAAGCATGTAACATTTCTTTATTTGATACAATTCAGATCACCTTCAAAACTCAGTCCCACACCCAGGGCTGTTTCAAGGCATTTCGGGGACCACGACACAGTGCCCCCCCCCCCGAAAAAGACCATTTCTTTATATTGTGATATTTGTGATGAACTAAAACGTCAGACAGAATGACATTTTGTCCTTAAATTAGAGTAGTTCAACAAACAGCTGAGATAAACCCGCATCTCCAACTTCCAGTTTCACCTCAACCAGCCACAGCGTCTCTTAAAGGCAGGGTCCGTAAGATGGCGTTGTCAGGGCAAGGAGGAGGAGATTTTAAAGTTCGAAAGGCAGTTGCTCACTCCCCCGCCCTTCCCGAAAGAGCCGAAAGCCACGCCTCCTAACGTGCACGCGCAGTAAAGCCGAGTCAACAGAGAGCGTCGCTACTTTGACCCAGAGCTGAGCTAGCTTTAGCAATGGAGCTTTCTAAGGTAAGGATGTTGTTTCCAACCAAAACTTGAGCTATTTACTGTTAACAAAAGGCGTTTTATAGAGAATATCTATGAATTTATGTTTTAAAAAGACCAGTAACAGTTGACATAATCTATATTATAAATAAACCCACTACTATCAAATTGTTAGCATTTTATTATGAGTCACTAGCATATTATTAGCCTATCTTAGCATTAGCTCCATGGACTACTTTACATTTTATCCTGATATGTCATTCAAGAAGGGATAAATGTACATCATGGCATAGGAATTATTCAGGCACAACTCATGAGTAAACACCACGTTCTGTGTAGTCCTCCTATAATCCTGTTGGTACCAGAGGTTTACTGGTTACTTTGTGTGTTTGGTGCTGGGTTACAACACAACCAGTACTGGTTTAGGCCTCATTTGGACTAGGTGTAAACCTGATCTAAATGTCTTTGTGTGTCAAATATAATTTACTATGCAGGAATATTGTTTTACATTTATATAATTTTATTCTAACACTATTTAGAGCTCAGTGATGGAGGAGTCAGCTGATGAAGTTTGAACCTCCTGTCACCTCATCAAGCAGACGTGGTTCAAAAC